>CM027469.1:25367216-25870532 GCA_015776775.1 Magallana hongkongensis
CCATTTTCTGGTTATTTGGTGAATATGAAAATGGGGCAAGAAAATTGTGAAAAATAAAGTGTGACTGTGTCACTACCTCAGTATACAACACACCTAAGAAGAAGCCAATTAGCCCCACTCATATATCCCACTCATATAGCATATATCTCCCCAAAACAGGAGCACAAAACTGTCAAGTGTAATTATTTATTAAAACAACATGTGTGATTATTGAATTTTTACTTGCAACACCTACACTAATTATAACAATTTATTTTTTGCTTTGAATTATAAATCTGTAAAACACAAAACTTGAGGTTAAAAATACTGGACTAAAATTTGTACATTAGCAGCTATAGAAATCTTTTGGAATAGGTGATCTGGTGAATTTAAGATTTATAAACTGACAGTGAAATGGGGAAGTATAATATAAAATTGGTTTTTGATGCTTACTGTTAATTTAATATCTTTTATCATAAATATAAGTTTTACATTGAACAAACTAAAGAAATAAAGATTATAAATTTGTATTTCCCAGTATTTCCCAGTTTAGTGGAAAACAGTAGTATTTACCGGGACGGGAAATACCGGTATTTACCACCGGTAATTCCCAGCACTGGTATTTCCCGGCCAACCCTGGGTACATGTACTTGTACATGTAGGTTACAAGTTAGAACTATGCGTACTATTCTACCAGTTCACATAATTTTTCTTGTTTAGCAGTTATGATGTGTACTTAAATTGTCCTTGTTAATGTTTTAAATGTAATTTTTTATTCTCTTTTTTTAATCTGACTACTGCCAGTACTGGCGTGCGAGCAGTTCTCGCCGAGGACCATTTCTCGCTGGTGCACTGTTACATCATATTTTCGTATATAATTTTATGTGTTGATAAAATGACGTAACAATGCACTGGTGAGAAATGGTACTCGGCGAGAACTGATCGCACGCCAATATTGATTAATTACAGACAAAAACTGAAGGTTGCGCGTGTTATTTTTTATTGAACAACATTGTTTAAAATAATTCTTTATATATGTGATGATCAGACCGGTTTGAATACCAACTGGTGCCAGATAGCTCAGTTGGTAGAGCACCTGACTAGAGATTCAGGGGGCCCAGGTTCAAATCCCGGTTTGGTCCTTCATTATTTCTCCCATCCTGTTACAATATTGGTGTTGTGACCAACCCCTGGAACTAACAGGTTAACTCCTGCCAGGGGTGATCTTCGAGGGTGAAGATCATTTAAGGGGGAAGGAATGTGACGGTCAGACTGGTTTGAATACCGGTGCCAGATACATATAGCTCAGTTGGTAGAGCACTTGACTAGAGATTCAGAGGGCCAGGTTCGAATCCCAGTTTGTTCCGTCGTTATTTCTCCCATCTTTTACATATACATGTATATCAGATATATGACAGATGATTAAGGTCATCACATGTTTTGCAAGATGCAATAAGTGTTAAAAACCTTTACTTTACAACACAATACATATAAGTGAATATTTATGTTTCCTGTTATTATTTGGTGTGGTTTTCTTGACAGTGTCGCATAAACAATTTAGCCGCTCCTAAAACACAAACTTTCTTTTTGTGGATTCAGCTTACCGCTGATTGGCTGCTGTTGCAGCAGACAAATAAGATATGCACGCACAAAACACAATGAACTTATCAGAGAATGAGTTGAGTTTATTTCAACTGTTGGAATTTGGGGTTGTTTTTTTTTAAATGTATACTTGTGACAAAACATATATGTGGTACATACAGCTGTAGCTTTGTGAAGAAAATTTTGGTTAGACCATATATACCTATCATGCAAGTAAATGATATTTACAAAAAACTTGCAATTTATGGCGCACGAAATATACGCTAGTTTTATAAAGATTGACATACATGTAATGTACCACATTCTGTGAAAAATAATTTATTGAAAATTCTTCATTAAGTTTACTCATACATGTTTTATGCTTATTACACGTAGTATTGTTTTTAAAACATGTAATTTATAAGAAAATAAACAAAAACCCTCGCTAAATTTATTTGCAAACAAAAAATACACAGTAGAATTGATAAAAATGGTATACCAGAAGCTAATACCAGTACATGTACTTTGACGCTGTTCGGTGGGTGATATTCGTTTGTAGTTTACGAATTGAAATATTGACTGTTGCACTACAAGTATGGTAATAAACTCTCTCTCTCTCAAACTCTCTCTCTTTCTCAATTTGATAAGTGTTTATACCTATGAAAATTTTTTAATATTATATTATGACTTGATATGCAAATTTTTGATCTTGTACTGCCTAAATGTTATGTCATGTATTGGGATATGTCATACTTATTACACTGCATGGTCAGTGTATTTTTTACAGAAATACTATGCATATGTTAATGTAAACACAGCTATTACTAGTACATGTATGTAAACACAGCTAATTATTTTTTTTATTAATTTCAGCTCAAAACAGACTCTTGTTACCACATGGCTTTTACCGGTACCTGTGGGTCAGCTCCTGAGATTAACCTGTCACCTCTATCCACATGCATATTCCTTGTGTTCTACAGACTATTTACTGGTAATTCAAATTAAATCCGATAATGCATGAACAATAATGGAACTTGAAGAAAGCATCATGCCATGTTGTGGTTTGTGTTTGATAAGAAATTATGAAAATTATGTGGTTTGTGTTTGATAAGAAATTATGAAAACAAAATTAAGGCTGTTTAAAGAAATTCATAATTGCTGTGAAAATTTGTTTTTCAATAAAAGTATACAATTATGTTTCCTTTATTTTTTATTTCATAAAGATATTTAGATGTGTTTACATAATTGACCCCCCCCCCCCCCCCCCCCCTCTATTTAATTGTCTGCATTAAGATTACATGTAGGATATGTAAATGTACATTTGACTTTGAAATAACATCTGCTATGATAATTACTTTTGAAATGAACAAGAAACATGAGAAACAACCTATTTCTACCTTTCTAAGGTATATATGCATAAAAAAGTAGAAAAACATGTCAAATTTGAACATTTTTCATTGAAATCAACCCTGTCTCCAGCTACCTGGGTGTGTTTGAATTTAATTCTAATTTAAGGCAGATGTCTAACTTGTAGGTTGTAACTTACTGTTTTAGCATGGTTAGAAGAAGACTAGAAATCAGAATAGATTAGATATTCACTAAATATGATTGTTAGCTTACTTTTTTCATGAAAACAAGAAATCACAAGCAGGACAGCTGTCTATTTGTTAATTAAAATGGTACAAATCATACAATAAACAAATAAAGATCACATTTTAGAATCATTGATGATTGTTTTCAAATATGTGTGAGAAATGACTCAAGGAAATTGCCACATGTTTCATAAAATTAGGTAAAACATTTCAAACCATGACTTTTTATGAAAATCAAAAGATTGGGGGGTGGGGGGTATACATGTAAGGGTATTTCTAAGTGTTGTGAAGCTTTTATCATGATTATATCATGTAGGCATATGTTGTATTGAATAAGGTTTCTTTTTAAAGGTGGTTGAACAAAAGTTGACCTCTAAAAGGTCAGATAAAGATGTTTTACTATGGAGAACCCTGTAAATCTGTGTTTACTAAAGGAAATTGGAAATGGTGGGTTCACTTAAATGGCCATATTTTTATTAAACCTCAATGGAATTGGCAATATGTGGTATTCTTTTTCTCAGAATTGCATTAGCTTTCTTATTCTAAGACAAACCGTCTTTTCATAAAAATGTTAGTGTACTAAGTTAAAGATACAAGGAACAGTTTCGGATAAAGTACCGTCAATATTTTTGTAAAATTGAGAGTGACTGTACTTGAAGGTTTATCATTGTTGCGTAGATTCATGAATTAATTTTAATGATTACCAATAGTTAGAGGGATGTCTCTTGTTGGAATTGGTAAGCAATATTAAGGCCCCTAATTTTAAGTACATGAGAAGCAGAAATAAATTGTGAAACTTGCGGCTATGACAGATATGTTGACTTTACAGTGAAATTGAAGGTTACAAACGGGAGGTTATATAACATGAAATGTAGGTGGATGGGATATTATATGCCTATTTAGTATTTACTGGGTATGAGGACAATAGCAAGTTTATTGTCCCCCAAGACAGCAAATATTTAATGTGGCAAAGCCAAGGGAAATAGTAGCTGTGGAATGGGACAATAAACTTGCTATTGTCCGAATAGTCAGTTAATTGGTATTTCATTATACAGAAGAAAACTTAATTTGTCAGCGATGCAGAATTTCTTGATGATAAACAAATTAGAGTTAAATCAAACTTTGTATTTAATGCGGCGATCTTATTAGGTCAGAGGTGTTCCGAGTTTAAGGTGATATGGGACACTTCCATGTTGTGACATATTGTTTATCGAAATAAACAATAAAATAAAGTGTAATTATATAAGTACATGTAGTTTCTTCTCAAAAATGGTCACCTAACTCCTTAGCACAGTGGGTTAGAGGGTTTACTAGGAACCTGTAAGTCATGAGTTCGAATCCCGCTGGGGTTTTTAAAAATATTTTTAAAAGCTATTTTTTGGTTAAATATTGTAAAATTTGAAAATTCTAAACCGGTGAAAAGTTTTCAATTATATAGTACTTTAATCCACATTAATATCGACAGATGTCCCATACCACCTTAAAAAGGAGGGAAATCAAATTCTGCTGATGAATGGTTTTGATGACTATTCACCATGGGCAGATAGCATGGATACTATTTTAAATTAGATAAAAAGGCATGTTTATGCGGGCGCCTTCTAGTGATCAATTTGTCCGTCTGTCCATCCGAGATGGATTGACAGGAGCATAGCTTCTCTCCCCTTGGCCCAATCTGGCTCATACCTCATCCACAGGGTTCCTTTGGTTGAAGGATGTGCAGTGACCTTGAACCATGTTTTTAGGTATAAGGTTAAGGTCATAGCAGAATTATATATATAAAATCCTTGTCTGGGGCATATCTTTTTCCCCTTTGGTCCAATCTGGCTAATACTCACAGAGTGTCTCTATGGTTAAACGATGTGCAGTGAACTTGCAAGAAATTTCTAGGTAACGGGTGAAGATCATATCGGATCATGCAAAAATCCTTTTCTGAGAGCATATATAATTTCTACTAACCCCTATTTGGCTCAGACTTCACATAAGCAGAGCTTTTGAGTAAAGGGTGAAAGGGTGTGTAGTGACCTTGAACCTATTTTCAGTGAAAAGAAACTGTGAAGGTCATACCAGAATTATATTTTTAAAAATCCTTGTCCGGAGTATATCTTCTCTCCCTTTGCTCCATTCAGCCTCATACTTCACCCACATGATGCCTTTGTTCAAAATATATGCAATGACCTCGAATGATATTTGTAGATGAAGAGTCAAGGTCATATCAGATCACACAAAAATCCATATTTTAAGAGCATAGATATACTCTCCTTTTAGCCCCTATTTGGCTAATATTTTACCTTTACAGAGTTTATTGGTTAATGGCATGCAGTGACCTTGAACCAAGTCTGTCAATGTGAAGGTCATAGCAGATCTTTTTAAAATTAGTTTTAAATAGTAGATTATTTTCCAAATATGCTTAATCTTGGTCAGATTGAACAAAAATGCATGTATGTTAGGGGGAATGAAATTGAATTAAAAGTTCTATGCCGGCTGGAAAAATTTCAAGTTATAGGTCAAGGTCAAAGCAGAATTCTCTGAAATAACATAAGCGGGGCCCTTTGAAATGTTCACTATTTCAATGTTGTCTGGTTCATAGTAATTTTACATAGAAAATATTCACAGAGGTACAGTAAAGTAAACTTTACATCGATAAGTTTCTGACAATTAATGACGCAACGAGCACACAATACGAAAGGTCAACCTTTTGAAAAGCAGTGAAGAGGAAAAGTTGCTCAGAATTATGTTTTAAACAAAATTTGATTTTTTACATAAATTTTAATTTTGCATTCTGGGTTAAGAAAAAAGATGTTAGTTCAAGGTAAAGTAAACTTGTACCTAAAATGAAGTCAAATTTGTTAAGTCGTACTTAAACACATTGTTTTTTTTTGTTAAGTCGTTCTTGAAATGGTTAAGGGTTTTTGGTTAAGTCGTACTTAAAAACATTCGGATCATGTTAAGTTGTACCAAGAATCGTTCGATTTTTTTTTTATCATTTTGTACTTAGGTTTCTTTGTTTCTAGATTAAGAACTCTGCTTCTTAGACGTACTTCTAGCGTTGCTTTCGACATTAGCGGAAAACCCACTCGTTGCTTTGCAACGAGCTTTGCTCTAGTTATTATTATTATTCTTTTTCTTTTCTTCTGACTCCTTTTTTGCTTCATAACTCAAAAGGTTTTAAACCGATTTTGATGAAATTTTCAGAGATTTTTGCAAGTTGGCGTCCCTCAAAAATGTAAAAGTTTTAAAGAGAACATCACATCCGTTTTGACGTGACGTCATTTTTAAAAATTTCAAAAAGTCATTTTGTCCCGGACTTTTCTCAAAAACGCTTTAAGAATCAGGCTTGAAATTTTCAATGGTTATGATTTGGTCGATTTACCTCTGTAATAAGGCTCGAAATGAAAATCTGTCACTTCCGATCGAAACCGGAAGTGAAACAAATTTTTAGAAAAAATGAATTTTCTGATCAAATCAAAAATGAATATGTGTTTTGTAGAGCTTATCAAGCTGAATCTAACACTGAAAGCTGTTTTAAAATCGGACGATGCATTACAGAGATATCGGGGTTTAAAAATTGATTTTTCCGGAAATTTTGATTCCGCGTCCTTGGTTTAAAAAATAGCATAATGTTTATCGTAAAGTTAACTCGTACCAAAAATAATTGTTAAGTCGTACTTAAACACATTCGGATTTTTTTTGTTAAGTCGTTCCTAAAATCAAAAAGGTTTTTGTTAAGTCGTACTTAAAATAATTCGAATAATTCGGATTTTGTTAAGTCGTACCAGGAATAATTCGATTTTTTTCATCTTTTTATTTCTATTACTCTTGTTATTGGTTTAAGAGCTCTGCTTCTTACAGGAAGTTCCAGCTTTACTTCTGACATTAACGGAAGACCCACTCGTTGCTTTGCAACGAGCTTTGCTCTAGTTATTATTATTCTTTTTTTCCTTACACATTTTGTGCAGGCGATTTCTCGGAAATGGCTGATTTGATTTCCTTCACATTTTCACTGATGATGCCTCGCCATCTGAAGTTTGTACCCCCGTGACATTTTTTCAAAATTCACTTCCGGTCGGAAGTTATCGTCAATAAACGATTTTAAAAAGTCAATTTTGTCTGTCAGGTTTCTCAAAAACGAGTAAAGATATAGGGCTGAAATTTTCAGAGATGATAGATCTAGCGTTTTCCTAGTGCACCTCGGTCATGAGAATGTCCGCCGTCACTTCCGGTCGTCACCGGAAGGAATTTTGAAAAAATGAATTTTTCGACTTTTTTATTTTTTAATATTTTTTTTTGAAATTTTTACACCTTATAGTGACCCTCTTACTGATTCAGAATATGTATTTTGTTTTAAAATCGATCAAGGCATTCTCGAGAAATGAAGCGTCAAAGTCCTGAAGCGACAGTCCGAGTAGCTCAGTCGATATAGTCGTGGACATGGCCCAGGCGACCCGGGTTCAAGCCCCGAGTGCCGCAAATTTTTTTTTCTCTATTTTTCGCTTAGATCTACGATTTTATCTTTGAATTGATAAGTTTAATCTTATCTATTCAAAAATTGGACGGAAGACCCACTCGTTGCTCGCAACGAGATCGTATCTAGTTATTTTTCATATTGTTAATTAATAATACAGAGGTTATATTTTTATTACATCTTGTTTATACCTCTGTTACGGTCACCAGAGTTTTAAAATATTATACGTAAATGAACTTAAACTTTTGTAACTGGTGACTGTTGTTTATAGCACTTCCATGCGACGCTTCATTCACTAAACTTGTATTCATATTTTATCATCATTTTTCTTATTTGGATTGCAGCCACGACAGATTGTGTTCAACATATAACAACGTCAGTAGAGCTGACACCAATAAGAAATTACATCAGCGAGTTAAATTTAGTTCATCACAGCAAGCGAGTGTTCAAATTAAAGTTAAATTTCCCCAAATTTATAGTGAATTCAGATCACGTTATTAAGGACAAAAAGCAAGACGTGACAATTGGTGGGAATCCAAAGGATCCTTTATGTCAAGGTACTTTTTGCGTTCTAAAGGAAGTGATAGTTTAAACATCTTACCATCATTTGTATTGAATATGCCTCATACCGGAACTCCGTCAAATAGCAATCAGGAGGACACATCATCACCCCCAAGCATAAGACAAGAACTACTTCAGCAAAAAGAAGAGGAAATCATAGCATTGCGAGCGAGGATAGAGCAGGAAAGGACACGACAAGTGGACCAGGAGGACGAAATGCAAGGACTCCGAGAAAGAATAAGGAACATGGAGAGAGAGCAACAAGTTCAGCAAGATGTACATGTTCAGCCATTGACAACACCGCCCCCCATGTCCTACAACACGCCACCATCAACCACTCCGGACCGGTTAAATGTGCGACTCGAGAAGTTCGATGGGAAGACCTCCGCGGTACAATGGTGGGTTAAATTTATGGCTCTGGTTAACCTCCAAGGACTGCCGGAGCAGAAAGCCATCCTATACCTCCCCTTTTTCTTCCTTGGAACTGCGGAAACATGGTTCAACGCACTAGATACCACGGTGAAATCATCATTAACAGCCATACACACAGCCTTCATTAACCGATTCAAACCTGTGTCACATCATGCGTTCGATCTTTTGAAATTCATACAAGGAGAAAACGAATCTGTGGAAGAGTTCATCCAACGTGTATCGGAAAAAGCAACAGATTTGAAAGTTGATTCACAAAAATTAATGGGAAGACTCATGGGCGGATTCAAGCAAAACATCCGGAAAGATCTTATTCGCCACAACCCAACAACAATGGAGGACCTCCGTACTCAGGCTCTGTTAGCAGAGCTTGCACAGAGTCTGGAACCGGACACCAATGCCATCCAGAGTGCCACCAACGCATCGCTGTGCACGGCAGTAAATTCCCTTGAAGATAGGATACAGAATATGGAAACAACCAATATGAACATGGTGAATATGGTGAACAGTCAAAGTTTCCATAACAACAGACCTAGGCCCAATCAGAGACAATACCGTCAAAACCCTAGGTACCAGCAGCCGCAGCCACCTCAGTATCAGGCACAGTTTCCACCTACGCAATATCAGCCGATGACCCAGTATCACCAACCCGCCCCGTTTCAAGCGATGCAGTCGAATCAGCCACAGCAGCCGGCCCAGTACCAGCAGATGCCCCGACCCATACCCAATGGTCAGCAGCAGACGCGGCAGTCCTCGGGCAAATGTCAAAGATGTGGTGAGTCTTGTGATTCTTTTTACAATTGTAGAGCCAGAAACCAAATTTGTTTAAATTGTAACAGACCAAACCACTTATGGATGTGCTGTCGTAGGTTAACTAATGATTTGAAAACGGGTAAAGTCACTCAGACTGATATTCAAAATTGGTTAAAGCAAACAAATTCAGCATAGGAAATCGCGCCTGTCTTTAGATCGTCTAAAGATGGGCACAATGACAAATGTCCTGAAATCAATCTGGTTGCCCACATGTCAAAAAATACAATTCTGGTTAATGTTTTGGGTCAAAAGACTAGTGGTCTTGTAGATTCTGGTGCTGCAGTAACTATCATTAGCAAACAATTCTTTGAGAAAACTGCATTCAATGGCTCAAAATTGCAAACGCCAAATTTCCCAAATGTAGTAGGTGCTAGTGGTAGAAGATTAGAAGTTCTTGGCAAATTAGACTTAGAATTTACAATCAATGGTGCTCAATACTCATTCTGTGTGCATGTTGTAGATGGTTTACATCACTCATTCATATTAGGTGTAGCTTTTTTATGTGCTACTAACACTACACTAACCTTTTCTGGTACTAACACAATGCACATACCAGATGACAATGCTTCCCCAAATGTATGCATCATCAGTACTTACGCAGGTTTGGGAAGATTATCAAAGCCCATCATGGTTCCCCAGAGATCAGAAATGAATGTTGAAATCAAAATTTCAAGACAAAAACACAATGTTGAAGTGCTACTTGAACCCCATGAAAATCTATTCTCAAAAGGGTTAAATGCTGCAAAATGTTTGGTGAAAATCAAAGGTAGTCACGCTGTGTTCAGAATAATGAACCCAAATTTTCACGATGTGTACTTGCCCCACAATTTTATTGTTGCCCATGCTATGGAAATTGACGAAAAACAAATTTTTCCATTTGATTGTCAAAATCAAAACAAACCCAAAGGTCCAACAATAAATCAAATCTCCCCAGACATTGAAAATCATGCTCAAATTCAATTCAATCTTGAAAATGCTGATTTAGATCCATCTCAAAAACAGGAACTGTTAAAAATTTTGCATGAACATAGAGATAACTTTGCTAAAGATTTGACAGAGTTAGGCAAAACAGGGTTACACAAACATCACATTGAAATTCAACCTGGGTCCAGACCGGTCAGACTCCCATTCTACAGAACATCTCCACAAGCTACTCGCGAAATAGACAAGCGACTTCAAGAAATGTTAGAAAATGACATTATACAACCGCCAAATTCAGAGTGGCATTCACCTGTAGTTTTGGTCAAAAAGAAAAATAACACCTATCGGTTTGCATGTGACTACAGAGCCTTAAACAAAATAACAGTTCCAATGTCGTTTCCATTGCCCCACATTGAAAGCGTTTTTGACACAATAGGGGAAGCCAAAGCCACATATTTCACTAATTTAGATTTGATGTCAGGTTTTTGGCAAATGGAACTTGATGAGGGTAGCAGACAGAAAGCTGCATTCATTACTCAAAGCGGAGTGTATGAATGGAAGCGAATGCCATTTGGGTTGCAAAACTCCCCCATCTCATTTCAAACCCTAATGTCCAACGTTCTGCGAGGTTTAAACTGGAAATCTGTTCTGGTCTATGTTGATGACATTTTTATCTTTTCAAAATCCTTTGATGAACATCTGAAACATTTAGGCCAAGTTTTCGATAGACTTAAAGAGGCTAATTTGAAATTGCAACCAGCTAAATGTCATTTTGCTGTCAAAAAGCTCAAAGTTTTAGGCCATATTATCTCTAAGAATGGAATTCAAGTAGATCCAGAAAAGACAAAGGCCATGAGTGAATTTCCAGTTCCAAAAACTCAAAAACAAGTACGCAGTTTCCTCGGTATGGCAAATTATTACCGCCGCTTTATTAATAATTTTGCGAAAATTGCCACACCGTTAAACGCGATGTTATCCAAAGACAAAAAGATCGAATGGACAGAATCATGTCAAGAGGCGTTCGACAAACTAAAAAACAAACTCCTGACTGCTCCTGTCTTAGCATACCCTGATCCAGACAGACCATTTATCCTAACATGTGATGCTTCGGACACAGCAATTGGGTATGTATTAGGTCAGTTAGACGATGACAACAAGGAGTATGTCATTGCATATGGAGGAAAATCTCTCACCACAGATCAGAAAAAGTTCAATACAACCGAAAAGGAATGTCTCGCTGTATTGTCAGGTATTGAAGCTTACAGACCATATGTAGTTCACAGTAAGTTCACGGTGGTGACCGACCACAAGGCTTTAGTTTGGCTTCAAACTGCCAAACATACAGGTAGGTTAGAAAGATGGGCGCTAAAGTTACAAGAGTACTGCTTCCAAATCATACACAGACCAGGTAAAAGCAACTGTGTGGCAGATGCCTTGAGCAGACGGCCTTATGTAGAGGAAGAGGTAAGTACTCACAAGATCAATGTTCTAGACAGTCAGCCCATTACTACTGAGCCTGAGACAGAAAATGAACTGGATGTTGAAGAGAGGTATGTCACACCAGCACAAGAGACAGACAATGTTGATGAGGAAGAACGATGCTACATACAAGTTCATCTTGGGTACACTAATGATCCCAAAGAAATCAACCGGGTAGGTATCAATGAGATAGACACAGAACCCCAAGGGGTAGATCACACTAATCTTTCTCAGCTTCAACAAGAATGTCCAGATTTTCAACACATATACAAATACCTAAAGGACAACGTACTACCAGAGGATCTTCGATTGCGCGATGTCACAGTGGCGGAATCAAAACATTTCTCTTTGGTTGATGATATCCTCTATCATTGGTATCAACGCAGAGTCAAAAAATTGCCAGAGGTAGACCTTGAAGAAGAAGTCAAATTTATCAAACAAATCGCACTTCCCAGAGAACTACGGAAGAATGCTCTACATGCATATCATGATAGTCTAGCTGGCGGAGGACACCTTGGTATCGAAAAGGTACGTACAGCATGGGTATTGAAGTACTACTGGCCACGGATGTACCAGGATGTCATAAACTACGTCAAATCATGTGACAGATGTCAGCATGCTAAGAAAGACTACAATCCTGCCAAGCCACCCATGGCTGCACTCCCAATCACAAAACGTTTTGACAGATGGCACATTGATATCCTAGGACCTTTGTACAAAACTACAGAAGGCTATGAGTACATCTTGGTATGTATTGACTCCTTTACCAGATGGATTGAAGCGTTTCAACTGCATACCCAGTCAGCAAAAGAAACGGCAACTATTCTATTCCAACAAATATTTTGTCGATATGGTGCACCTCGAGTACTGTTCTCAGACAGAGGAAGGAACTTCATGTCCAAGTTAGTCAATGCATTGTGCGAGATGTTTGACATCACACAACACCATACTTCGGCCTATCATCCCAACACAAACGGCTTGGTGGAACGACAAAATAGTACAATAGCCGCATCCCTCAGGAGTTATTGTGGAGGAACTTCACAAGAGGAATGGCCAAAAACATTACATGGAGTGTTAATGGCTTACCGCAAGTCTCCATCGATGCATTCGACAGAACACTCCCCTTACCAGTTAGTGTTTGGTGAGGAGATGCGCCTACCCTTTGATGTCTCATTACAGCCCAAAGACAATCTACCAAGAGAAGCCCAGGAGAATATTCAAGAGGTACTACAACAACTGAAGGTCACCAATGAGATTGCCCAGTCAAACATCCAAAAGCATCAAGCTCGCAACAAAGAAAGACACGACCTCAACACGAAACTTCCAGATTTTCAGTTAGGAGACAAAGTCCTCATCAAAATCAACAAAGTTCCTAAAGGTCTGTCAAGCAAACTTCATGATAAAGCAGATGGTCCCTATGAAATCATTCGACTGGGTCCCAACTTCACCTATAAATTGCAGAGATGTTCAGACAACAAAATTCATCAATCAATGATGAACGCAACCAATCTCAAACTCTACCATGATCCAGAAGAGCACAGGGGACACTTAGATGAAGACAATAGGCCACCACCACAGCAACAGCAACAACAACAACAACAGCAACAACTCCATGATCAGTCTAATGCCGCCGACCAACATCGTGATGATCAGACAGACAACCAGGACCAACCTCCTGAGGATCAGCAACAAACAGCTGATGACACAGATACCGATGATCCACTGAGAGATGATGGGTATATCCTCTATTTCAATGATATGTTCATACCTTTCATGTTCAATTTTGATATTTTGTTGTTGGTCTCCTTTTGTAGCATCTGTATATATTTTATTTCATGATTTTTGTCCTCAAACGTTACACCCTCAATTTTTTTTTCTAAATTTGAGCTTTCGAGGTCGAAAGTAATTGAAGTAGGGAGGAAAATAGTCATAACAACAAATTTAATTTTCAAATGAATTTGTGGAAGGACAGATAGATTTAACGGAAAAGATTCATTAGAAATTGTATCATTATCTTTATATTTTTAACTTTTCACTACATGAACGAATATGCAATATTTAAAGAATTAGATAACTTGTTTACTGAATTTTAACAGTTCATTGTCAATTTCTCTTTTATTCATGCAAATGTCAAATGTTCAAACACATGACAGCAATTCCTCTGGACATTGTGTTGTTTATTTGGTAAATAGTTTTTTTTACAAAATGTAAGAAGGTGTAAATTGAGTAATCCCTAGCATGTCCACTTAATGGACCATCCATTGTATTGTGTGTAAATAGTTTACTTATCAGTCTTTGATATCCGGCCTAGTCCGAAATAGGCTTAATCAATTACGTAATCAAGTTTCATTTTTATTGTACTTTTTTTTCTTTTTGCAAATGACCCACGGCTATGTACAGCTGCGCTGAGTTATGTCAATTAAACGGATAAACTGTACGGGTCACGTGATTTATCACTAATAGGTTTTTTCTTAAAATGGTAAATTTTCACACTTTTGATATTTCCGATCATCTAATACGGAATTTTGATTGGTCAATGACCTGCAATCCAAGCGCGTGGGGACGTCGCTGGAAATTTGGCCTAACTCGGTCACTTCCATGCGACGCTCCATTCAATAAACTTGTATTCATATTTTATCATCATTTTTCTTATTTGGATTGCAGGTATGTTGCTCTCTATTTTATTTTCTATTGTTTCAAAGTTCATAAAAGTTTGATTTTAAGAAATTAATAATTTGCTTAAACGTTTATTTTTTAATTTTGGTATTTAAATAAGTTAAGATTTTAAAGGAATAAGTTTCTAAATTTGAGCTTTGTCGTTTATGAAATAATTCATTATTAACCTATCGGCTAGGAGACAGAATAATTGCTTTTTCATCCGTCTAAGTTTTGCCGTTAACACATGTATTTTTTTAGTAAATAGTTTTATTTTTGATAGTCGTAGAATAGACAAGTAAATGAAATACTTTTGTTTGTTGCATTGATGCGTGGTAAATTAGAATTTGAATTTAGCGCCATTTCTAAGTTAAAGAGACTCTTTAATAAAAGGAGGTAATTTAAAGTTAGTTCGGGAAACAAAATACGGGAATCATGTTTAGATCAAATTGTAAGTTCTCAGTAAATATTGACAGTTAAATTAGATAAAATTATACCATAAAGGCTTTCAAATCATTCATCGTTTAAGATCTTTGTAATCGCTTTTGGTTCTAATTCACATACGCGTTGTCAAGTTTTAGTTCGAATTTCCTCGACGTTAAGTCTTTGTTTATATTCTTTATATTGTTTACATTGGATTTTATTATTTTTCATATTGTTAATTAATAATACAGAGGTTATATTTTTATTACATCTTGTTTATACCTCTGTTACGGTCACCAGAGTTTTAAAATATTATACGTAAATGAACTTAAACTTTTGTAACTGGTGACTGTTGTTTATAGCACTTCCATGCGACGCTTCATTCACTAAACTTGTATTCATATTTTATCATCATTTTTCTTATTTGGATTGCAGCCACGACAGATTGTGTTCAACATATAACAACGTCAGTAGAGCTGACACCAATAAGAAATTACATCAGCGAGTTAAATTTAGTTCATCACAGCAAGCGAGTGTTCAAATTAAAGTTAAATTTCCCCAAATTTATAGTGAATTCAGATCACGTTATTAAGGACAAAAAGCAAGACGTGACATAAAGACAATCTCGTCCAATATTAATGTTTACGCAAAGTGAGAATAAATGAATAAACGAGAAGACCATAGTTAATTGTATGTATTGTAAATAGAACAAGAGTAGATCCCCTATCCCCCCCCCCCCCCCCCACAAAAAAAAAAATAAATATTTAGATAAAAAAATCATAACAATGATAATAATGTTAATAATATAAAAAAAATATCGAAGGTCATTTAATGTATATGATTGTTTTATACTTGAAATAAACAATGTTACCATCATAATTACTATTTAAAGGGCATCAGCATTTTAGCGTGACAAATTTAGAGATATGTTTACTTATATGTTTTAAAGGGATAAAACTGTTTGTGTGAAACCACTTTACATTGTGACTTTTATTAACTTATATTGTAGGATGCGAAAATGACTGGGTAGAGTTCAGAGGTCATTGTTATATTCTACTTGAAACGAAATTCTCTAGGGCTGAAGCACGGGTAATCCATACACACATTGAATAAGAAAACTATTACATGTAACGCATTGAACTCAGATGAAATATGAGTCAATATGTTTGACTTCAAAGAAAAATGTAATGCATTTTATTGTTTTAAAGCTTATGTATACCATTAAAAGATTTGCAAACTTCTTTTGTAAGATTATTTGATTTAACTTTGTTGTTTCTATATTTTAATGTCAATGCGATATAAAGACTCAAAACTGAATACTTTTGTCTGTATCGACTACTGACAGATCATCTACTTTAGAAACTCTATAATTGTAACAAAATGTTTAACTCATAAGTACTAGTACGTATTAATCAGAACAAACTCTGAACTTGATTATGTTTATAACGCAGATGGAATGTCAGAAAATTTGTTCATACTTGGTGAAAACTGAGAGTACGGTGGAAGCTCAGTGGATCGGTAAAACATTTCTTGATAGAGGTAGATACATTTTTACACGATATATTAAAAAAATATACCTTTTTTGTAAATATTTTGTGATATTTCTCTGAGACTTAATTACTCTAGAATATAGATCCCGATTAGATAAACGAATTGATAAAGCAATATAAAATAAAAGCTTGGAGAAGTACAAATACTTTGCTCGTATTCCGTAAAAACCTATTAAATTCAAGGCATAGCAATAACCTCCAAGACTTTCTTTGTTGATGGTATGCTTTATTGCTAGGCCTAAAAGGCAAAATGATCATAGTTACCAAAGCAGGGGTTAAACTTAAATGAAGAGTAGCAATTCGAAAAAAATAGCTAACACAATAAACAGCATTGTCTAAACATACGTATGTATCAGAATTACCCCCCCCCCCCCAAAAAAAAAATCAACCATTGGATCTCGATTATGTCACCATTTCATGTTGAACGATCGTTTAAGACACTAAATATAAAACTGTGACATGTACTTCTGAAGACGATTTACAAACACATTTAATTAACTTGATAATTATTTATATATAAATGTTGTCATCATTGATACTCTCATTTTCAGCAAGCTGTGGAACAAACCCGTTTGCTTGTTCAGCGTGGACGGGTTGCAATGGCCAAGATAAGGAGGGAGAATACAGATGGGACCATTCGAAAATACTTTTGAATTTCTCCAACTGGTATCCCGGCGAACCCAGTTTACTGTCCCCAAGTCAGGCGTTAGATAGGGACTGTGTTGATATGTTGCGGTATGGTCTCTGGAATGACCGACCATGTACTTTTCGTAATTCAGTCATATGTGAAAAATCTTTCATTGATGAATTTTGAATTTCAAAAACTGTTTTCATCATTTTCTTTTCCGGGGAGGGGGGGGGGGGGGGCACGATGAAAAGAAAAACGTAAATTATGGGTGTTTATAATTTGATATAAATGGTAATATAGAGATTGATATGCGCTATATAGGAGAAAGTTTGTAGACACAATGTAAGGAAGAAAAAAAAATGGTCCCTTAATTGCAATGATTTTTGATAATATAAATCTTTACTTGTCAATGAATGATATATTTATGTTTTTATGAAGAAAAACTTGAGTAGTAATAGAGAACACTTGACCAACCTTGGCAATTAGTACTAAATGTTAACTACATTTGTAATTACATGATTGTTATGATTAATGAAATTGTTATTATATAACTGTCTCCTTATTCTAAGTTTACACAATTGTTTCTCTAAAAATACATTTTGGTGCATTTGTTTTACTAAACTTGCATTTGCTATAAAAAAATATCCAGTAACAATATGATCTATAAGCATTAAACGGTATGCGAATCAGGTGTAATAGGTAAATATGATACACGGTCAATAACTGTCTATTGTTCTAAATTATAGATTTTATAGGTGCTTTTTGAGCATTCAATACAGTTAAGGGTAAATTGCTGTTATGAACAAATGTTGCTGTTTATTTTTGAATTTTGTTGATGTCACAAAACGCATAAAAAACGTAACAAAAACGGTATAATTGCTTACAGAAAAGTATTATTTCACCAACTTGACTGTCTTGAAATAGGAATGCAGTGTGTGTATAAATTGCAAACAAAGTGAAAGAAAATTAAAAATGCATATGGTTCTTCGTTTTACTTGTACATTTTCTTTTATTTAGTTTTGCATAGAAATATTAGAGAAACACAAAATTCAAATAGTTCCTTGAGTTTACGTGTGTATTTTTCCAAATATACTAGACATTGACCCATGCACGGATTGACATTAGATATGCTATCGGTCATTTACGAAATAGATACATCGATACACGTTTTGTTGACATTTACATAACCAAGGTTTAAGCCTACAATAATGCTATTAATTTCACTACACTCTGCTTAGTTACAATAATCTAACTTTGTCTTGGAACAGGCCTGCACTACAGTTAAAATGCCTCCCATATACCCGTAATGTAGCAAACAATTAAAGAATAGCTCAAAAACGATTTTGGGGAAAATTAATGAAGCTGCATTAAAATAACCGTCAAACTATTCATAACAAACCATGTTCAGGCTGAAAATACTTTTCATCTAAAATTCAATTCATATTAAAGAAGAATTCAACATGATTTAGCGTGAATGTAAAGCGCATGCGCAAGATTGTAAATTCCAAAAAATCCAGATGATATCAGGATTTTTAAAAATAATTTTCGTTGATAATTAATTGGTGAAGCTTGATATAGAAAAAATAAAAACAAATTGGTAATTTTCAAGTACCAATGATGTTTCGAATATATAAAACAAAAAACAGTACTCATCCGATTTCTCTGTATGAAAGCCCAAAAGTTCGAGTCTATTATTTTAATATAGTAATATAGATGTAAAAAGTGTATGTGCCAATTATCAATACTTTCATCGTCGGTTTCACATGATCACTTTCTATCAAGGGGAAGTTTGAATCCATATCCGTTTCATCATTTCAGTTTCGTTACAGGTACAGGTGATAGCTATTGCATTGTTCGATGAGGTTTTGCGCATTGACTTGGTTTGATATTGATTCAATTCTATTATATGATCAATTTCAAACTGATCAATTTTAAATTAAAATGTCTAACAAAAGAGACAAGTTTTCCGGGCGTGACCACACCTGTAATAATTCAAAATCCTAAAATCCATCCCAAGATATTCATGCCGCACATAAATTTTATTAAAGTTACAAGTGAAAGAAGTACAAATAAAATTGATGAAGAGGACAATTACCAAGATATCTCCATTGAAACATTATCACTTTACTCAGGAAAATTCACAAGAATGGAAACCGTTTTCTTACTTAAATTTTTGATGAGAAATGTTTACATCCTTTTTTTCTTTTTGGAAGTCACTTTAAATCCATCGTACAGTTTTTAAACGGTATCATCCGGGTACTTTCATCTCTTTTGCATAGACAAATCCCTGTATTTTTTTTTCAAGCCGGGTATTATAACCTACAAGTTGCTGTCCTTTAAAAAAGGACTACAATACGTGGACCATTTGCATGTGTTTCCAACGAAAACGTGAAAGCCTTAAGATTATCAGAGATTCCAACGACTCTAGCCCTCTGCTTTTAACCACTAAATTAATTTGAACGTTGTATTACGTATACATGTATGTATAGTCCTGACTTTTAATCTCAGAATTTAAAGGATTCATACTTCAAAAATAATTATGATCTATCTATGAATGAAGTTTGCATGTATAGTATCAGGCATTCGGTGAATTCTACTATTTGCGCACACATTACGATTCAATCTCTCACCAGAGGGCGTACTACGCTGCGCTACAACACCTCGGTATAAGTGGAGCGAAGCAGGAACGACAACTCTGGGTAGAGATTGATTACGATTCGCACTACTTTGTTAACTATGCAGTGACAGCTTTGTGTAAATTAAGAATTTCATATTTTGATGCATTTTTCTTGAGATTAAAACTTTTATACAGTGACATAATTATTCAATCATACTTAAATGCTTAAAAAAATTTAACCTGGAAGTTCTCTAACCTCGCCTACTATGAAAGTAAAGTTAAGTTACATGTGTATTCGGAAAACAACCAAACATTGCAAATTATGCTATTTGATGCATGTTGTAGTTTCGGCATAACATTAACTTATTTCATAATACTGATAGTTCATATCACACGCCAATCATTTCTTTAAAAGGAATACTTTGTTTCTGTATTGTTTACCGACAACTTTATAATTACAGCGCCTCTGAACTTATGTTTGCATTTAGCACGGAATTCCGATCCCGATTCAGATAAACGTGTGCTAGCCTGGTTCCCTGAGCTACCCATTACGCACAGGAACCAGGCTAGCTCATGGGTCCACGCAACAAGCTAGAAGGGAAGATTTAATGAGGAAATCTTAAGATCTCTTCATCTTAAGATGTGCAATTGTTTTAAAAATGGGATTAAATAAACGACATGCTAATTCGAATTTTCCTAGACAGCAGACTACAGATTTCTAGATCTTTAACTACGTTTCTATTCATTATAAAACATTTTTAAATTTCTGCATTTATTAATCGTCTGAATTCCAAATGTATATCACTGAATTAAACAAAAAGAATTAGATGAGCAAACTATAACACAAATGCTGTGTCTTTCCGCGAAGAATCGATGGAATTGCACAACCATGTAAATGCATTTGCCCCCCTCCTTATATACACCCTAGAGCGTGGGAATAATGCCGTGTTGTAAGTTTTGAATTTGCCGGTTGGCAGTAAATATAAAATTTACAACATGACAACAGTCTTTGTGACAGTCTCAATTGAACTGAACTGAACTTTATTTATTTTACAACGATTGATAAATAAGTTCTACAACTTATATTAATATCTCTCGTTGGCACGGATGTTAGCGCGAGGGGGTTATTGGTGTGGGAAGAAGCCGGAGTACCCGCAGAGAACCCACGTGTCCAAGTCTCAATTACATGATGGATCCCCGCCACCACAATGTCTCATATTACGAGGGGGATGTTATTCTTTCTGGCGTTCTTGTAATAATATTTTCTTGATTTCTTATATATCAGAGGCTCTCTTTATATTTCAAAGAAGGTCAACTTCTACGAATTAGGTGTTGACAAGGAAACTACAAAAAATCGGTGTTTAGAAACCCTTTATTTTAGAAATAAGGATGTCATCAAAAATTTTAAGTGCCTTTCATTTACAGTTATTCTGTTTTGTGGCTCTTAAATTTGTCAAAAGCTAAAATTTAGTCACGGAGACGATAAAACAAGTTAACTTAGTTAATTGCTTTACTGTTGCATTGGTTTTGTGTATTTCCTCATTAAACTGAGATATAGTCACGAGCTGTGGGTCGCTTGGGATTATTAGCTTGGTGAATAAAAGTATAATTTGAAATACGATTTATCTTATTATTAATGTTACCATCCTTCGTATTGAAATATGATTTAATTTTCTCTTTGAAATTCTAAAGATGTAAATCATTAATGTCATCATTCCTTCCTACCATCCAGCTTATTACTATATGGTTAATTAAGTCTGCTAATTCATTAAACATAGCATGTGCCGTTACCAACATTAAAAGGAATTAAAATTCAGGAACTTTAATTCAGAATGAAAGAGTGGAAATTGAAAGAGATACCTGTATGCAGAAACTTTACAGTCTTTTCTATTCAATGAGGTGCAAAAAGGTTTTTTGAAATTGTAGCAGAGGTGTTTCATTTTTTTCACGAGAAACATGTTATGCGTATTTCCCTAACTACATACAAATAAACCCTAAGGTGTTAAAAAACCTATGTTGTATATAAAACATCAAATATGTTATTGTCAAAGCTTCTCTATCATTCCTAAATTTTATTAATCATTACATTGTAGTTACTGAAACTATAATTTAAACGTAGTAGAGATGAGAATCAGTTAGAACATCTGTAACTCACTTCTTACAGGCGGCAAAATCTCACCAGTGACCGTTTGATGCCGTTTTTTTTCAGGAAATGAACTTTGCGCAAAATTGAATTCGTGAATTCTATGTTGAGCTGAAAAAATTATCCGCTTCGCGTCGGGCAATGTTTTGTCTCTCGAGGGCTTATATAACCAATATTGCCCTCTACCCCAGTCAATATTTATGTAATATTTTATACGAAACCTTGAAATATGGTTAATCATGTGGAAATATGTGTAAGCAGTGCGGCATATAAACACTAAACATTTAACAAAAAATATTTCCATTACCGTATGCTTTTATCTCCCTACATTGAAAGTAAACCAAAAAAAAGAAAAGAATGTCCCCAAAACCATTTTCTGTAGCAATATAAATATGAGTTTTAAAACTATTTGTTAATATTTGATAATGTCGTTTATTGTTTATTAATAAAATGTTTAATGGCCATTTGCCAAGCACGTAAATCCCTATGTGCCTATCAATAATTTAAATTTGTAAATAAACATACGTTTGGCTGTTCCATCAGCATTATTAATATGAACCATCTCAATTTAATTTGATTGACATTCTTAACCTGGAAAATACACTTCTAAAGATAATTTAATTATAATAACCTTATGCCTAACCCGTTCTCGATAATTTAGATAAAATTCATTAAATGGAGTGAACTCCGCCCCCATTCAACAAAATCGATACCCATTCTGACTAATCAACGTTTTTTTCGAAACATTAGAACTACTTTGCTTTATCAATAACTATGTACTTTATAATAGAACCATTTAAACAAAAGCTTGGACTTTGGGTAGTTGTGTCAAACAGCAATATGACGTAGGCCTGTCTATATCACTGCTGCCCACTCAGCTATGGCTCTTTGAAATCAACAAGATTTGTTTGGCTTTTAAGCTAAGACTACGCAATTGGTGTATATTTCGCTTGAGACTGCGTCATTTCTAAGATGTTTTGACGCAAGAAATAGATAGCTGAGTCAAAGGTCTTGTTTAATTGGTTCTACTTGATTGCTATTAAACTGTTCATGCTTTTAATCTATCTTACCAGTCCTTTTTAAAGCTCTTGTGACAATTGCCATATCCTTAATGTTAAATTTACTGGGTAAATAATAAAGACTTACGACAGGACATTTGTACTTTTCACGCACACTCTTTGCTAACAGAACTGTAGAAACACTATTCATATAGAAAACTAATACGGATCATCGGGTTTTTTTATTGTGAGGATGATATCATACTGAAACTCAACATTTTTCCAATGATGGACCTAATTAAGACGTTTATTTTCATAGACATCATAAACTCTTTATTTTAAACTATTAGTTAAAAACCAAATTTTTATATAGAATGACAAAAGAGAACAATTCTGAATCTCTGAACCGATTAAATTAACAAAAGTGTATCAATCAAATTTGCTACCATCACTGGAGTGATTAATTATTTCCGGAAAAAAAAATGAAATTCCCAAAAAGATAATCCATGTATATATAGATGTAGATGATAGAGTTTCCAATAGATTTTGAGAATCATATCAAAATTAAGCATATGTACGCGTATGGCAATTGTTTTGTCTGACAAGACAAACATTTGTTTTGAAAATACAACCAGATTAAAAAAAATAACAGTTGCTTATTTATTTTAGAAATGAATTCAATAGTCATAAGTTTTATACGATATAAAATTGTTTTTGACAGCTTCGCTTTATAAAAGCGTAAACAATCGTAAACCATTTTTTGTATAAAAATGAAAAAATATTGAAATCATTGTGGAAAAAAATTATGATTTTTGCTATTAATTTTAGAAAAAACCCAGAAAGACCTTTCAAATAACGTCAAATTGTTCAAACCTCAAACGTAACGTCATGCGAATCGTTGCGTCTTTTTGATTAGTCTAACTGCAACAAAGACAACATTATTCATAAGATTTTTTTTATAGTTTTTAGCAAATCAGAAAGCGCGTTACAATCGAAATTAACTTTTCTTGCTGCTGATATAGGAATACCCTGACCTCTCAGAATAAGATTTTGTCGACTTACCTAATAAGAAAAGTTAACGACCAGTATTTTATTGACATATGAGAAGTGTATATCAAAAAAGTGACAATCATTGAATTATTAAAAATTATAATTTTTGCCATTATAATTGTAGAAAAAACCCAGAAAGACCTTTCCAATTAGGTCAAATAGTACAAACCTCAAACGTAACGTCATGCGAATCGTTGCGTCTTTTTGATAAGTCTTACTGCAACAAAGACAACATTATTCATAAGATTTTTTTTTATAGTTTCTTAGCCAATCAGAAAGCGCGTTTCAATCGAAATTAATTTTGCTTGCTGCTGATATGGGAAAATCCTGACCTCTCAGAATAAGATTTTGTCGGCTTGCCTAATAAGAAAAGTTAACGACCAGTATTTTATTGTCATATGAGAAGTGTATATCAAAAAGGTGACAAACATTAAAAAAGACAATATTTGGTATGGATAAATATCTGATCCCAATTTTAACAAATTTTTAAAGAGTGTCGTATAAAAATCAAATATCCATAAATCATTGTACAGAGAATGCCTAACACTTTAATCTTGATTTTACTCATCATTATTCTATTACGTCACATAAATGACACAATTCCCGTCATTTTGCAAACAAATAAAAATAAAAATAATATCATTTTTTCTATATATTTTGCATTTGGAAGTATAGAGCGCAGGTTTGCTTAAGTAGGATTTTAACGTATGTTTTTCTTCCCATAATTATACACATCATACTAAAAAAAATTCATGATGTCATTTCTACATTATGACGTGACGAAACATTTTACACACTTATTTTCAATATGATTTCAACTATCTGCCACCTTATTTTTAAAGCTCGTTAAAAAATACTTAAATTTTGAGGGCGAAAAATGCAAATTACTGCACATATCAATCAAAGGAAAGTGGAGATGATGGCGGTTATTGAAATTACATTCAAACTATATACCTTTTTAGTACTTTGTTCTAGTATACTTGAAAACAAGTAAACTTTTTTTCCTTTTAGGTACGTATTAAGATTCGAACAGTTAAGAACAGTAAAAGCTGTCTTTCTTAACCTTCAAATGAAAACCATGCCCTTAAAAATATGGGAGTCTATCATGCATGTGTGTCCAAAAGATTAGCTAGCCCGACTCGCCTGTTCCATCCATAAGGAAAAAGTCACCATATAATACAGAACTCATAGTTCTCATAAAAATATATAATGTAATCGTACAAATAAACATTGAAAAAATTTCATGCACGTCGGCGTATGAGAGAATTAACATTTTAAAACTGGGACTTTCACTTTTCAATTCTTATCATTATTCTTTGTTACACAACTGAACGATGATTTATACATTGTTTCCTCGAGTGTAAATTCCAATTTAAATTCGATTTAAAAAGATCTTTTCAGAGTTTTGTGTTTCACCATATAAATTCTATGACAATTTAAGGCCAGTTGGGTAAGATGATGCCGAAATCAATTTGTGCGTTTGTCATAAAATGGACCAAAATGGAGTACATTTGAAATGATTTCACTTGCAAATTTGTTAAAGATTAAATTTTAAATATTATGGCTCATAGAAAACGGTTAATGCATAAATGAATCTATTAGGTTCAATGCTGCAATGCATGATTTGATAGACTGACGTTATACTGGGGTGTGATTAAACTATCTAGCTTATGCAGTCGTCATTATAAAAAAAAAAAATGTGAAACATTCAAAAAATTTAATGCCTATTTTTTTTTTGCTTTATCTTTTTGTATGAGTAAAATTACGAGTAAAATTACGTTGTGTTTTTATATGCATCTATATTTTTTCTGTTATTCATATGCAGGAAATGTTAACAGTCTTTTATACGACAAAAAAGTATTTATAATTCCATCACGATATTAACTTGTACATGTACCAATTATCTAAGCCCATATTCTTGTTTTGTGTTGTTTCCATCATTTCTCTGGATAATAATGTGTTGAAAAAACCTTAACCAATATTTAACATTTTAACTCAGTTTTAATAGACTTTATGGAAAAAACAAAAAGCAAATGCTTGAAACATTAATAGTTCAGTTTTTAGCATTTTTAAGAAAAGGATCCTTTTCAAAGAAAGAACTATCTTTTCACTTAGATCTGTCTAAAGACCAACATGTGTTGAAAGATATTACAATAGTTGTTTCTCAAAATGGTAATATCTTATGATTATCTTAAGATCTGTCGTATTTCATTATATGCAGATACAAATCTCGATAGCTCGAAGTCTACGAAACCGAGAAAAAATTTCGAGGGATAAAGATTGAGTTTTTAAGAGTTTGGAATTAACCGGGTTGACCGACGGGTTTTTAATTTAGTATTACCGGAAATATCTTATTACCGAAATATTTTAGTGATAAATTAAATTTACTGATCTGGATGGTTTAAAAAGAACTAAATACTAGAGACCAAATGTTTAAAAGTTATAATTTTTTTTCCTATTCATCATAACATGACTAGATTGCTGAGTACTAATGCACTGCGAGACAATTTGTCGTAAAATAAATAACTGCCGTACATGTCCTTTGCCAGATTAATATATTTATTGTTTCTGTAAGATATTGCTCAGCGATTATAGTCATTATGACGATGATGCTGATACGCATGATCTTTGCTTCTTCCTTATTAGATTAGGTAATGGTGAGAACAATCAAGCATCGATCAAGTATCACTACACAAGACACGTGTCGCCTGAATAAACCTCCTGTTACACGGGTCATGCGTTTTACGCGTTGAGCCATTTAAATGACCAAGCATGGGTATAAATTAGGTAATGCTTGCATATATATTGCCACTTTGGAGTATCGAGAGAGATCCACATTTATTAATAATAACCAAGACTGCAGTATGACTCCGAGAGATCAAGGGTATTGAGAGATTAAGAGTCCAAGAAATCAAGCGTTAGTTTTATTGGGAAAGAATTCGGGACTGGATACTCACTCCGAGAGACCGAAGTTCAAGCCATCAAGACGGTATGCGAATCAGGTGTAATAGGTAAATATGATACACGGTTAATAACTGTCTAGTTTTCTAAATTATAGATTTTATCGGTGCACTTTGAGCATTCAATACAGTTAAGGGTAAATTGCTGTTATGAACAAATGTTGCCGCTTATTTTTGATTTTTGTTGATTTCACAAAACGCATTAAAAACATAACAAAAATGGTTTAATTGCTTACAGAAAAGTATTTTGTCACCAACTTGACTGGCTTAAAAAAAATGCAGTGTCTGTATAAATTGCAAAAAAGTGAAAGAAAATTAAAAATGCATATGGTTCTTCGTTTTACTTGTACATTTTCTTTTATTTAGTTTTGCAAAGAAATATTAGAGAAACACAAAATTCAAATTATTTCTTGAGTTTACTTGTGTATTTTTCCAAATATACTAGACTTTGACCCATGCACAGATTGAAATTAGATATGATATTGGACATTTACGAAATAGATACATTGATACACGTTTTGTTGACATTTACATAAGCAAGCTTTAAACCTACAATAATGCTATTAAATTCACTACACTCTTCTTAGTTATAATAATCTAACTTTGTCTCGGAACAGGCCTGCACTACAGTTAAATGCCTCCCATATACCCGTAATGTAGCAAAAAAATATAGAATAGCTCAAAAACGATTTTGGGGGAAATTAATGAAGCTGCATTAAAATAACCGTCAAATTATTCATAACAAACCATTTTGAGGCTGTAAATACCTTTCATCTAAAATTCAATTCATATTAAAGAAGAATTCAAAAATTTTTCACCAAAGTAAATGTATTTTCTTTGCTACAGAGACAATACACGGAACGCATTCGTTTCTTGCTCGCATCAAATTTAAACGGCACGTTGACATTCGGAACTTTCGGGATTTTTCATATTAAATGCACTGATTTAGAGCTATCTTCCGTATTTTTTATGAACAGAAAATATAGCGAATTTTGTATCATCGTTTCTGAGTTAATTCATGCAAATGTGATATTGTGGAAACATAAACTAAAAAGCCTCCAGTGATTTAGCGTGAATGTAAAGCGCATGCGCAAGATTGAAAAATCAAAAAAATCCAGATGATATCAGGATTTTTAAAAATAATTTTCGTTGATAATTAATTGGTGAAGCTTGATTGAGAAAAAATAATTTTCAAGTATCAATGATGTTTTGAATCTAAGTACTCTTCCGATTTCTCTGTATGAAAGCCCAAAAGTTCGAGTCTATTATGATGCTAGTAATATAGATGTAAAAAGTGTACCTACGAATTATCAATACTTTTATCGTCGGTTTCACACGATCAACTTCTATCAAGGGGAAGTTTGAATCCATATCCGTTTCATCATTTCAGCATTTCAGTTTCATTACAGGTACAGGTGATAGCTTTTGCATTGTTCGATGAGGTTTTGCGCATTGACTTGGTTTGATATTGATTCAATTCTATTATATGATCAATTTCATACTGATCAATTTCAAACTAAAATGTCTAACAAAAGGAAAGGTTTTCCGGGCGTGACCACACATGTAATAATTCAAAACCCTAAAGTTCATCCCAAGATATTGATGCCACACATAAATTTTAATAAAATTACACATACAAGTGAAAGAAGTGCAAATAAAATTGATGAAGAGGACAATTACCAAGATATCTCCATTGAAACATTATCACTTTACTCAGGAAAATTCACAAGAATGGAAAACGTTTTCTTCCTTAAATTTTTGATGAGAAATGTTTACATCTTTATTTTTTGTCTATTTGGAAGTCACTTTGAATCCATCGTACAGTTTTTAAACGGTATCATCCGGGTACTTTCATCTCTTTTGCATAGACAAATCCCTGTATACTTTTTTTCAAGCCGGGTTTTGAAACCTACAAGCTAGAAGGGAAGATTTAATGAGGAAATCTTAAGATCTCTTCATCTTAAGATGTGCAATTGTTTTAAAAATGGGATTAAAGTAACGACATGGTAACTGGAATTTTCCTAGACAGCAGACTACAGATTGCTAGATCTTTAACTATGTTTCTATTCATTATAAAACATATTTATATATCTGCAATAATTAATCGTCTGAATGCCAAATGTATATCACTGAATTAAACAAAAAAATTAAATGAGCAAACTATAACACAAATGCTGTGTTTTTCCGCGAAGAATCGATGGAATTGCACAACCATGTAAATGCACCTGCCCCTTCCTAATATACACCCTAGAGCGTGGAAATAATGTTGTAAGTTTTGATTTTGCCGGTTGGCAGTAAATACATGTATAAAATTTACAACATGACAACAGTCTTTGTGACAGTCTCAATTACATGATGTATCCCCGCCACCACAATGTTTTATATTACGAGGGGGATGTTATTATTTTCGGTGTTCTTGTATTAATATTCTTGATTTCTTATATATCAGAGTCTCTCTTTAAACTTCAAAGAAGGTCAACTTCTACGAATTGGGTGATGATAAGAAAACTACAAAAAATTTGTGTTTATTTTAGAAATAAGAATGTTATCAATATTTTTAAGTGCCTTTCATTTACAGTTACTCTGTTTTGTGGCTTTTAAATTTGTCAAAAGCTAAAATTTAGTCACGGAGACGATAACAAATATTTTAGTGATAAATTAAATTTACTGATCTGGATGGTTAAAGAAAACTTAATACTAGAGACAAAATCTTTTTAAAAAGTTATAATATGTTTTCTTATTCATCATAACATGACTAGATTGCTGAGTACTTTTGCACTGCGAGACAACTTGTCGTAAAATAGGTTACTACTGACACGTCCTTCGCCAGATTAAAAGAGCTATTTTTTCTCTAAGACATTGTTTAGCAATAATAGTCATGATGACAATGATGCTGCATAATTTTTTCCTATTTCAGTAAGTTTTGACTATGACTTAAATTATCTTTTCTCATAATTAATATTTTATAGTAACTGGATCTCCAAATCGTCGTCAGACGTCTGATGTTAATTATAGATTAGGTAGTGGTATGAACAATCAACCATCGATCAATTATCACTATACAAGACACGTATCGCCTGAATAAACACCCTGTTGCACTGAGTCATGCGTTTTACGCGTTGAGCCATTTAAATGACCAAGTATGGATATTAATTAGGTAATACTAGGACATATATTGCCACTTTGGAGTATCTAGAGAAATCTACATTTATTAATGATAACCAGGACTGCAGTCTGATATCGAGATATCAAGGGTATTGAGAGATTAAGAGTCCAAGAAATCAAGCGTTAGTTTTATTGAGAAATAATTATTATTATTAGTATTGTGTATGGTCAAGAAATTGTTAAGGCAAGTAGTATGTTTGATAACGAGAAGACTCCTTCCTTAAATGGAGTGAACGCCCCCTCCTGCAACAAAATCGATATCCATTCTGACTTATCAACGTTTCTTCAAAACATAAAAACTATTTTGCTTAATCAATGACGATGCACTCCATAATAATTGATTGCTATTAAACTGTTCATTTTTATAATCTATCTTACCAGTCCTTTTTAAAAGCTCTTCTTACAACTGCCATATCCTTAATTTTAAATTTACTGTGTTTAACTTAATAAACAATAAGATATAGACATGGTGTTTTTACACAAACTGAGTAAATTTAGAATTGATAAGATTTTCCGTGATCATTACAAGAGGTTTTTTTTATAGAAAAAATACCCAGTCATTTGACGTTTTAAATAACGTCAACTTATACAAACCTGAAACGTAACGTCATACCAATCGTTGTGTCCTTTTGGTTAGTCTTACTGTGACATAGGTAACATTCTTCATAAGATTTTTTTTATAGTTTTTAGCCAATCAGAAAGCGCGTTAAAATCGAAATTATTTTTTCTAGCTGTTAAGGAAATATCCTGACCTCTCAGAATAAGATTTTGTCGACTTGCCTGAAAATGAAAGTTAACGACCAGTATTTTGTTGACATATGACAAGTGTATATCAAAAAGGTGACAAACATTAGAAAGGACAATATTTGGTATGGTTAAACACCCCCCCCCCCCCCAATTTTAACAAATTTTTAAAGAGTGTCGTAAAAAATCAAATATTCATAAATCATTGTACAGAGGATGCCTATCACTTTATTTTTGATTTTAGTCTTCATTAATCATTCGCTGGTTATCTATTATGTAAAATAAATGACCCAACTCCCGTCATTTTGCAAAAATAAAAATAATAATAATATCATTTTTTCTTTATATTTTGGATTTGAAAGTATTAAGCGCAGGTTTGCTCAAGTACGATTTTAATGTATGTTTTTCTGCCCATAATTATACACGTCATACTTAAAAATTTCCATGACGTCATTTCTAAGTTATGACGTCACGGTGGTGATAATATTTTACACAACTATCTGCCACCTTATTTTTATCGCTATTTAAAAAAAATCGGGGGGCGAAAAATGCATAATACCGCACATAGTCCATTTCTTATCAAAGAAAAGAGGAGGTGGTGTCGGTTATTGAATTTTCATTCAAATTCTATACCTTTTCTGTACTTTGTTCTAGTACACTTGAAAACATTTTTCCATTTGGATACGTTTTAAAGATTCGAACAGTTAAGAACAGTAAAAGCTGTCTTTTTTAACATTCAAATAAAAATCATGCCCTTAAAAATATCGGAGTCTATCATTCACGTGTGTCCAAAAGATTTGCTAGCCCGACTCGCCCGTCCCATCCATCAGGAAATGGTCACCATACAATACAGAATGCATAGTTTTCATAGGAAATTAATGTAATCGTACAAATAAACATCAAAAAAATTCGATCATCTCGACATATGAGGGAATTGTCATTTAAAAACTGGGACTTTCAATTTTAAATTCTTATCAATATTCGTTGGTACACAACTAAACAATGATTGTTTCCTCGAGTGTAGCTTCCATTTAAAAAGATCTTTTCAGAGTTTTGTGTTTCACCATATAAAATTTATGACAATTTACGACCAGTTGGGTAAAATGATGACAAAATAAATTGATGCCTTTGTCAAAAAACGGACCAAAATGGAGTAAATTTGAAATGATTTCAATTGCAAACTTGTTAAAAATTAAATTTTAAATTTAATGGCTCATAGAAAACTGTTAACGCATTGGTATGAGTAAAAGTACGTTTTCTTTCATATATATCTATTATTTTTCTATCATTTATATGCAGTAAACGTGAACAGTCTTTTGTACGACAAATTAGTATTTAAAATTCCATCCCGATATTAACTGGTACCAATTATCTAGGCCCATATTCTTGTCCATCTTTGTTTCCATCATTTCTCTGGATAATAATGTGTTAAAAAATCTTAACCCATATTTAACATTTTAACTCAGTTTTGATAGACTTTATGGATAAAACAAACAGAAAATGTTTGAAACATTAATATTATGGTTCATTTTGTATCATTTTTAAGCAAAGGATCCTTTTCACAGAAAGAACTGTCTTTTGACTATGATCTGTCTAAAGACCAACATTTGTTGAAAGATATTACAATAGCTGCTTCTCAAAATGGTAATATCTTATGATTATCTTCAAATCTGTCGTTTTTTGTGATATCCAGATACATGTACATTCCTCGATAGCTCGAAACCGAGAAAAATGCTCGAGGGATAAAGATTTTGAGTTTTCAAGAGTTTGGAATTAACCGGGTTGACCGACGGGTTTTTAATTTAGTATTACCGGAAATATCTTATTACCGAAATATTTTAGTGATAAATTAAATTTACTGATCTGGGTGGTTAAAAAAACTAAATACTAGAGACAAAATTAAAAAAAGTTATAATATGTTTTCTTATTCATCATAACATGACCAGATTGCTGAGTACTCTTGCACTGCGAGACAGTTTGTCGTAAACTAGATAACTGCCGTACACGTCCTTCGCCAGATTAAAAGAGCTATTATTTCTGTAAGATATTGTTCAGCAATAATAGTCATGATGACGATGATGCTGATACGCATAATTTTTGCTTCTTCCTTATTCATTAAGTTTTGACTTTGACTTAAAATTATCGTCTTGTCTCATAATCAAATGTTAATTACAGATTAGGTAATGGTGAGAACAATTAAGCATCGATCAAGTATCACTACAAAAAACACGTGTCGCCTGAATAAACACCCTGTTAAATGAGTCATGCGTTTTACGCGTTAAGCCATTTAAAAGACCAAGTATGGCTATTAATTAGGTAATGCTTGCATATATATTGCCACTTTGGAGTATCGAGAGAAATTAATAATAACCAGGACAGCAGTATGACTTCGAGAGATCAAGGGTATTGAGAGATTAAGAGTCAAAGAAAGCAAGCGTTACTTTTATTGCGAAAGAATTTGGGACTGGATACTCACTCCGAGAGACCGAAGTTCGAGCCATCAGGAGTTACCTGTATGAGTGACTGTTTCCTATCATAATTACAAACTGTATCGCTTGTAATGATGAATTCGATAACAATCTAAGTTCTCAGAAATCAACATTTTTTGTCTGGTGTAAAATCGAAAAAAAAGTAATACTACAATTTTTTGTGTATAGCAAAGAAATTTTCAAGCCAAAACGTTTATAGCTTTTTAAAGGCAATACATTAACTTAAAATTGACTGCAAGGTGACAGATACATTTTCACTCCATGAAAGACTAAAACTTTAAATCAAAATATCCTCGAAACTGTAATTGTTGATAAAAATACGAACATGTCTGTTTACGAGTATTCATGAAACTAAAGGAAGGCGATTTTGTTCATTTCAAATCCACGGATATTACACACATTTCATTTTAAAACAAAGTATTGTTTTTGCACTTGTTCTTTTGACGCTTTCATTAAGTTGTGTTTTGCATATAAATTATTTGATATTCTCATGACTATAAGGCAGTGATCAGCAGTTTTGGCAGGTAAAACAAAACAAAGCATACTGCGAAAGAATTAGGGGAATAAAACTGCAACGCTGATTGTAAAAGGAGTGATGTTTTATCGATAATATATAAACTTTAACTTTTTTTTCCACTTTTTTTTTGTTTTGTCATTTTACTTCTTATATTTATTATTATAGATATTTTTATGTGAGATAAATACTGCCCTTAGATATTTTTTAAAGAATTGTGTCCTTAGACAAACAAAAATCAATGATTTTTTTCTATTCTACTCTACTTCAAATAGAGTGTCTTATGTTTAAAAAAAAATACAATCAGTTTGCAATCCATGTTTTTATATTATTCGGATTTTGTAGGATAAATTCCTCCTAATTCCTAACATATCTAACAAATTGATATAAAGACCATTTTCCAAAATTTAAAACTAATTTTTTTTAGAACTTAACCATTTCGGCTTAATGTGTTTTGGTTGTTGGAATGAAATGATTAGAAAAAAATGCATTTTCTTTTTAATATTTTCAATAATATTTCACCAAAACATAAAAATAGTTAAATGTAAACTATATTATTTCTACGAGTGTTGCGTCATGTTTGAGTTTTCATTATTGATGTCTGAATGCCAAAGTAAATAAATAATTTGTTTTAATAACGTCCAACTCAAAATTAGAATAAAACATGCTTCATGTTAGAATGAAAAGAAATACCGCTGAATTTCTACTCTATGTACTAGTATTATATGTATGAAATCGAACGTTATCTTTTTTATGGTCCCCTTTCATGAGAAAGCAATCAATACTTTTATCAATTTGTTCGATGCTTAAATATAGAAAATATCCTTGATGCACGGTTATTTCATTTCAAATATTGAAGTGTATGCACAGTTAGGACCATGTTTAGAACATTGTTGTGGTTTTTTGCTGCTCTCCTATTTTCAGTCCATTGTCTGCAAAGACAGTTTTGGTATTCCAGATTGTACAAAGAAGTGACCAACTCATCCCTAGCCATCCTTTATGGAGAAGATTGCAGTCTTGTTCATTGTGCAGGACTTTGTTCTGGAGACGACTATTGTATGGAGTTCCTTTACAGCGAAACAAGTAGACACTGTATTGGACTTCACTGTGTAAAGAAGGACAATTACTTGTATCAGTGTATGGGCCCGGAATCTTCAGACATGTTACGTTATGAGAAAGGTAACTTGTCATGTTTGAATTAAAAACATTCAGATGATAACCTATTATTTTGTTTTTTTTAGATACGTAACCACACACAAGACCTTAAGCTTCAACCGAGACTATCCTGAAAAACTTTCAGAATTATTGTTTTCAAATTCAAGTTTTAAGTACGCTATAAGTATTAAATATTCTTTTGAAAAATTAAACAGACGTTTTATTTTAATTTTTAATTTGAAAAGAAATGTCAATATTTTTTGGAAATTTTGTCACAGGTCTTGTTTTCACTAATTCCAGTTTAATGTAAATTTCACTTTCGATATTTTTTCATATGTTTGTGGTGTTTGTAATTTAAATGAAAGACAATATGAGAATTATAGCAAAGGATAGATACTAAAACATTCAAGAATCGATTATTGTCGTATTTGTGCTATGTTTAATATTTCTTTTAAGTAAGACTAAAATAAAGTAAGTCTAACATTATATTTGATGCAATTAGCATTCTTTTGTTTACTACTACTAGTGTTACAGTACCATCAGACCAAACCTAACAAAGAGTAAACCCCAAATAAACTCAGTGTTTACTTTTTGAGGTTTATTTGGAGTTTACTATGGATTTTTCTTTTGAACATTTGGGTCCACTCTGAGTTTACTTTGGATTTACTCGTTGTTTACTTTGGGTTTACTTGGACATTGCTTTTGAGGTCAACTATACGCACTGAGGTGTGAAGAAGACCTCTCTTTTATCTTAACAGCTTACTGCCTGTAATTCCTGGCTCTGGTTTACTTTCTGTTAGGGTGGGTCTGATCAGTACTGTATGAATCTATGTAAAAGACACCATAAAAATAAAAATGCATAACCTTATATTAACAAAGGAAAAATATTTATCATTGCAAATTTCTGGATAAAGTGAACACGACAATCTTTTGAGTGCTTTTCAGTCTTTTTTCAGTGCACTTAAAAAAAAAAATAAGATTAATGTCCTAAGATTTAATACGTTTTTTTATTTTCTTCATAGTTCTATATATTAGATTACATTTAGTCTGTTTTAGCTATTTTTAATGACATTGTTTCTTACAGAGTTTAACTGGGTAGAGTATTTGGGTCACTATTATTTCTATGGAGAGGAGAAATTCTCATGGGTAGACGCCAAGGTATCATCCTTAGTTAAGCATTGAATGTTTTTTTATATGTCCTGTAACACACCAAGAGTTGCAGACAAATTGAATATCGCGTGTAAGGGCGGTTTGATGATTTGTTAAATGAAAAAAAAGTTAATGTTCAATTGCTTTCGTTTATACTCATTTTAAAGATAAATGAAAAACTCAATAGTATGCACGGGGTCAAAATTAGATTCGTTCTTAACTTTAAATAGTTTTCTGCAATGATCGCTATTTTAATAGTCCGTATGAATTATGATAAGCTTTCATTGTTCATATTTACAGTCTTCTATGATTGTTCTTAAGGTTCATTAATGGTACGTGTACAATAACAGTAGAAAAAAGAAAATTAGCGTCTATGTCGATCAGCATGTTACATGTATTTAAGGTTAATGAGTCCATACATGTTAAGGTACACTCGGTGCTTAGAAGCCCGATTACAACCTTTTTTAGATCCTTGATCTTTAATTGTACCGAAAGTATTGATATATCTTGATGTATCACACGCGCTCTTAACGTCAAAATATAGACTAATACAAAAAAGACGTAAATAAATTTAATCGTATGCTATTTGAACTTTGGAAAGGTTTGGCTTTATAAACCGCTACGTGAAAGCCTCTTTTAAATAGAAGAAAGAATATTTACATGTACATTTATAAACGGACAATCTGATTCAAATATCTTAATTATAGTTTGTTAACATTACGATACCAATCGAAGTTTGTAAGAGACAGAAGTCGAACTTTTAAATAGTCTATATCAAAATATTTATAAACAACGATAGTTTAAGAAAGTGAACTCAATATAAATCATATTTCATACAGTTTTCTTACAAAAATGACCAATAACATCCATCCCTCTAAATATTAATGATAATATCAAAACATGAATTTCGTAAATCAGGAAAAGTAACTCTTTTTTAATCTTTTTTTTATTTACAAACAGATGGAATGCCAGAAAAAATGTGCACACTTGGTTGAAATTGAAACGAAAGAGAAATCCGATTGGCTTATGACTAAATTTCTTTTGAAAGGTAAATTGTCTTCGTGTTACATAGAACATATTTTGTTTAGTTAATACTTAAATACAGTGTAGACTGTAATATCATTATTGGGTTGAATATCATATGTAAGCTTTTTAGTAGATAGAACAACTCGTTTTTAACCAATTCTTCCGAAGTATCATTTTCGCCAGTGCAGTGTTACGTCACTTTATCAGCACATAAACTAATAAATAATATAATGACGTTACAGTGCACTGGCGAAAATGGTAATTGGAAAGAATTGATCCTAACTCAGTATTGAATACCTCAACAATTCGAATTTAACGTACTGTGAAAATGTATGACCAACAAGTCTAAATAATTTTATATCAACTACAAATCCTCTGTCTTTCTCTATCAAACGGAGATTATTCCAACCAACGTTTAATCATGAACGTTTCTGAGTGAGCTGAATATCACCAAGGAATTATCAAAAAGGATTCTTTTTTCTCATTCATTCCCTTCTTCGTAAAGTAATAAAATAAAATATCCACAATTCTCTGAAAAAAAATCTAGGAAAATTTTTATCCTTAAGCACTGAATTAATTTATTAGTACCTTGTGGCCAGAAAAACTGATTATGACACTATAAGCGTATATGATTTAATTGTGTTTGGCTTTATACTGTATTAAAACTTTATTTTACACATATTGTTGTGTCCAATATTGATTATACATTAATTGAAATCATTTTTTTTTCTTTTCTAGAAGATTGCGGTTATATTTTTAAAACATGTACAGCTTGGACTGGACTAAACGATCGTCACATTGAAGGTCACTACGTGTGGGACCATTCGAATACGTCCATGGTCTTTACCAACTGGTACAAGTTCGTGCCAAGCAAGGGTGATGCACGGGACTGCGTCGACATTCTGAGGAATGGTGAATGGAACGACAGACCATGCTCGTTTTTAAACGCATTTATTTGTGAGAAAAGTATTCGGCAATATTAGGTAAAATGGCGCGTGGAACCGCTCATACAGAACAATGTGCTTCTCTAAAGGACTAGATGTAAGCCCAACATAAATTTCTTTATTCATGTTTTAAATAATGCTTTTATTTCGACCAATGGATTTGTGAAAAATTACCTGAGTAATTTGAAAACATGCTTTCACAGCTCTCTACATTGACGTTACAATGTATACTAGTATTTGTAATTTTAAAAAAGTATTGGTATTTATCGTGTGTTGTTAAACTGCTTGAATTCTGAATTAAAGCTTAACTGCAGTCATCAAATTATTTTGTTTTAAGCATTCTTCAGTGGCTTCAGAGGTATATCGAAGGCTCTATAAATTTACGGCCGGCTGTTTTCCAAACAAGTCACCTTGCAGAGTTCATAAATTTATTCACAACGAATTGGCATTTTACAAACGATAGTTAATTGCCGTACAAAAAACCAAGTAACAAACTGTGTGTTTTTTTTTATCAGAGGTTTCTCAAAAACTAAACTATAAAAAGTTTAAGGAAAAGTTCAATTTTGAATTTAATGTTGCTTAATGAGTGAGCACTAGGAAACATGTCAACTCAACCTAAAATTAGTAGCAGAACAATATTATATCCCATTTCATTACTTTTATTTGGTTTAATCATTGCGTTCCGAAATTTTAAAGATACATTGCAAGATGAATTTACAAATAATATAGAATAAGGAATATCATAATTTCTCAAGGAAACAATCTTCAATAATAATGGATGGGAATAATGCAATTTTTTTAAACTATGTATATCATCAAAATACAACTTGTTTTAAGAAAAAGGATATCGATATGTATAGGAGGATATGAATAGTGATTGGTCTGTGATCAAGTTTGTTAATGTCCAGAGGACTTAATGCTACAATAGTATAGCACCCGTATTAAAATCTTAATATAAAATAAAAGGATACTTGATTTCTACATTTACATTTGTGTTAAGTTAAAACAAAAAAATATGTGCATTGCATTACTTATAGGCTGAACTAGAAAGCCGCCTCATTTAATTGGACGTTACAAAATAAAACTTCCACAATGTTTCAAGGATCATTTTAATTTACATATCAAGACAAAATATCTGTCTAAATTGAACGCAGAAATGAAATGATTTAAATTCAAAGTTTACCAAAAAAAAAATAGAGGTTTGAAGATTTATCACTCTTTCCGTTATACAGTACCGATCACACTCAACCTAACAGAGAGTAAACCCCAACTTAACCCTGGGTTTACCCTGGGTTTACTAAAGTGGACCCAGAGTACACCCAAAGTTAACCCAGAGGGGACACAGAGAGTAAACCCAGTCAGAAGTATACCCCTGAAAGTAGACAATAACTGTGTTTATTGGAATATACAGCGGGCACGAATTACAGGCAGTGGGACGGTAAGAAAAAAGACGGGTCTGCTTCACACTTCAGTGCGTACAGTTGACGCCAAAAGCAATCTCAAGTAAACCCAAAGTAAACCCCGAGTGGACCCAAGTTTTCAAAAAGTAAACCCAGAGTAAACACAAAAAGTACAGTACCGATCAGACCCAACCTAACAGAAAGACTCTGGGTTTACTTTCTGGGTTTACTTCGGGTTTACTAGAGTGGACCCAGAGTAAACCCAGAGTACACCCAAAGTAAACCCAGAGTGGACACAGAGAGTTGACCCCGATTAGAAGTATACCCCTGAAAGCAGACGCTAACTAACTATTTAGAATACACAAGGGACAGGAATTACAGGTAGTAGGATGGTAAGATAAAATACAGGTCTGCTTCACACTTCAGGGCATATAGTTGACCACAAAAGCAATTTCCAAGTAAACCCAAAGTAAACCCCGAATAAACCCAAAGTAATCTCCGAGTGGACCCCAATTTTCAAAAAGTAAACCCAGAGTAAACCCCAAGTAAACCCCAAAAGTAAACATAAGGTTTAGTTGGTGTTTTTTCTGGTGTTAGGTTGGGTCTATTTGGTAATGTAAACCCGGGGTTTAGTTGGGGTTTACTCTGGTGTTAGGTTGGGTCTGATCGGTACTGTTGTTAAAGTCAGTTTAAAAGTGATTGAAACAAATTTACATAGTAATTTATAAATGAAATTGTATTGCAGTTACAAGAACCATTATTAAGCAGGCGTTGTTCTATTTCTAAAAACTATGATACTAGAGATACGGTTTTTTTATTTGCTGTTGGAGCGAAACGGACATAAAGGCAAAATGAACTAGAGTTGACATTCGGTATACACGGATTGTGAATGCATCACAAACAAATTGCTCTTGGCATTGCTATCGTTGTTTTTGTTCAGGGTTTGTATGAAAACCCGGCCAGACATGAACTGAATGATTTGCTAAATTCACAGATAGCGAACGTACATTTTTCAAAAAGGTTTCCTTGTTACGAACTAGACCCAAACACATCCTAATCTGTTAAGAACTATATATCCTATATTCAGAACATCACTAAACGTTTGCCATCCATTGATGATAATTAAATGCTAAACAAGTGATAAATATTTCTTCTATCCATTTTTGTACCAGGTTCATATTTGCGCCAATTGTTATATGGTTACAAAAAGTGATGATTAATAGAAATTTTCCGTGATTTTTTTACGCAACATCGCTCATGTCAAAACTCAGTTTATATCGCGTTAATAACGAAGATTTCATTTCGAACCACCTCTCAATGATTGTTTTGTGGGGAAAAAATGGAAATTTGTTATGTTGTCATTAACAAAAAATTTAAAGTGTGTAATAATAATTAGATAGACTACATTTTTGTCATTGACAGGGTAATTATGATCTTAATAATCTTTCAGATGTTACAACATCATTTAGAAGCTTAAAAGGAAAATCTTGATTTCACTCGCATTGATTTTTCTGTTACCTTGTGATATATCTAGAATTATTTTGGTTTTGTATGTTTAGTCTTACCATTATCAGAAACTTAGACACACGGTGAAGAAAATGTTGCAAACAACATCCTGTTTTCTCGTTGTTCTGTTGTCTGCGGTCTATGGTCAGCAACAGAGACAAGTTCTGTATTCTAGACTGGTGGACGAGGTGACCGACTACTCTTTATCTGTGCTCTATGGTGCAGAAGAGCATTTTTCCCATTGTGCAGAACTGTGTTTTGAGGACGACTACTGCATGGAGTTCCTTTACAGCGAAACAAGTAGACAGTGCATTGGACTTCATTATGTTAAAAAGAGAAACTACTCTTACAAGAATGTTGTCCCGCTTTCTACCCGAATGCTACACTTTAAAAGAGGTAAATTGTAATTTAGGTGCATGGTATTTGAATACCATAATCTGGAAGTTTTTATCGTAGTCAAATTTTCAGCAAATTTGCGCATGCTCTGCATTTGCATTTTTTTTCATAAAAATTAATCAACAGTAGAAAAAAAATGTTAATAAAAATTTTGCCGAAGGCTGATCTCTACTCTTTCTTATATTAACACGTTCCGTTAATAGTACTCATTTGAAAACCCTGTTTATATGACTAGGTTATTACCCACTGTAGCCTGCGTTGGGAGAAGAGCTTATCAAACAATCGATATCTTTGACCGACAGCATTATGCCCATCTTAAATCGTTTTTGTTTGTACAAAATAGAAAGATCATTACTTTTTAAACACGTTTAGACGTTTATTTTCACATTTATAAACTGATTAAAACCAAAAAGAAGGGGGGGACGTAAGTCAAAAGTCGGAAGTGTTCTGAAAGTTATTGCTACCATATCAAAATGGATATCAATCTATTCACAAAAGTAGTATCACCACAATCGTTAGATTTGTTGGTTAAAATCAAAATCCGACCAATGAGCTCGAGATCAATTTGATTATCTTGTTGCAGTATTTCTAGAGGCGGCGGTAATATACGATAATCGAAGGTTACCTAACATTGTGTTTGTCAATATTTGTGACATTAAATATTTGAGTGCTTTTTAATTTTAGCGCCGATGAAAATTCGCAAAAATTTAACATTTGAAAATTAATCTATAACTTGATGACTAAGATTCGATAAAATTAATTAATCAGCAAAAAAAAATTCCATTATACGATATTTTGTTTTCTTAAATAGGGACACTTTAGCAATATAATGCCTGGTTTTTTTTAAAATTATGATTACTTTCTAATTCTTTATAATTTTATATTTATTATTTGCCATTTATACAAAGGTAGACGGTAAGATATGATTGATACATGGTTTGCAGCAGACCTAATACGTGGTTAGTGAATTCCATACGGGGTGAGAGCGTATAAACCACATAAAGTCCACTAGAGTAAACAGCATATGTAAATGCCACTTTGTGTTGTCCTCTTAATTTACAGTCACGTTTCACTAGATATGTGGTGTTATTTTCCCGAATAAATTTCATAAACTTTTTTCAATACAATGACATATCTTTATTTGGTTTAAAAATTCAAATAATGACGGAATGATAAATGAATTATACTATCTAGTAGAAAAGCGCTGCAGTTTTGTATAGAATTCCTATGGTATTAGAATAAACACTAGGGAAATAATCTGTGGTTGAAACTTGTATGTCCTTCCGTTAATATTATACGTATTTATGAATTCATTATATAAATTTCTTCAAAGCATCAGCACTTTTTAATAATCGAAACATTTTCTATATTCAAAATGTGATAATGATCTTATCTTTAATAAACGAGTTTAGATAATAATAGCTCCCAATGTCAAACACATCAAACTTGTACATTAAACACTTTACAGAAAAAAATAGTACACATTCTTAAAAAGAAATAATTTGCTGGATCAATACAAACTGAATTTATTAAATGGAATCATTTGTGGTACTTATTTGTAGGTATTGCTTCATTTATTGATAAAATGCATTCTCTCCTGTTTAAAAAATGATTGATCCGCCTCTCTATAGCATGCGTCAAGATTTTAAATTTACAAATGAATATGACATCACAAAGTAATCATTCAGTTGCTTATATTTAACGTTGTTAGACTTATTTGACTACAAAGTTGCACGCATACGTAACGCTTAAGGTAGTTTAATATATTTGTACAGATAACCGCGAATTACTCTATTTTTTAGCATTTTTTGATCACTTGTTGTCTAGCGTGATGTCCCATTACCCGTACTTTTTGCTCGGCGCGACCACAAAGCAGACTTCAACAGTAGAGCAATATTCTTGGAACGACTTTTTGGTCGTGATTTGGATTTACCTCTAGTCATGGAGTTTTGAATTACAATTACATTACGTTAACAGTGCTGTGATAATCTTAGGGACGATTGTTAAGTCGTAATTTAGATTGATGTCTATTATGGAGTTTGTTTAAAGCTGACCTGAATTCATAAAAGCATTTGATCGCCATATTAGTTTCGATCGCTCATTTACTGCCACTGGGGTATATATACCGGTTGAGAAAGTTACGGTAGGTTGCTTTCCGATAGAGGCATTCACGTTGCACGGACTTCTAAATGCATGAACTACACATTGTACTAAAATGTAGTAATAAAGAATAAAGAAAACAATAATCAATGAAATACAAATATATTTATTCTTTGAAAGGATGTCCAAGTTATCCGTTTTATTTTTGCACAGACAGTGCTGCCTAACTTCGCATGCACATCGAACACGTGTGTCGTTCATACAGAGTGCATAACGTCTGCATCTTCTTGAAAACCCCGGCGACACTACATCCAACACAGTAGATAAATGAAAGTACATGTAAATCCAAGAAAGTAACATCGTTTCCATCCGTTCCTACAAAAACAATCCGTTTATAAAATCCATGCGATAATTGACATTGCTCGATCTGCCACAGTGTGTGGTTTGCGCATGTGTGATGTTATAACATACACAGGGAAACGGTCTACAATTATCGAGGAATTTTTGAAGTATCTGCGCCTCGATTTCAGTCTGTCTTGTTTCGTCGTTTATTGGATATATCTTGCCAGTGAAGTGGTTGTCATATTATTTTTGTTCAAAACGCGTTTTTACAAGTCTTTTCGTCCAAGGTAACGTGTGTATGAAATTCCTGAATGCGTTGAAGCAAGACGAGGGCTCTCGGCCTTATATAGGGGTGTGTAGCGATGAGCAGAACAATAGAAATCGACAACTAATATGGCGGTAGTCGGAGATAAAAGGGAAATAATGCGTATTTATGAATTCATGTCAGCTTTAAGCAGCGATAAATGCCTTAAAGGATCTACCAAAATCAGCGTACCGTGGCGCTTTCCAGTAATGGATGCGTAGATTTAAATTATGTATTTCAAGCCGCGGAGAATAGTTTATGAGGATGTAATTTTCATTTCTCCATTTGAGTCAAATGCTTTTGAGATGTCCTACAACACACATTAAAAATAAAAAAAAAAACTTCTATACCAACAAATATGGCTGAAACTATATTTTTTTATTTAGCCTCAACTGTTGGATCGACATGACAGTAACGTATAAAACTTACAAGTACATCATCATTTATAGCCACTTACAAAATGTGGTCGCTGACGCTTTGCTGACATCGATCGAGAGAGAGAGAGAGAGAGAGAGAGAGAGAGAGAGATTTTCAGTCTTTACTACACAATATGCATAAAATCACACCAAAAGAGCACGGCTTTCGGTACTTTAATTGTCATAGCACTACAGACGTTCGAAAAGAAAATGCTATGAAGCTACCTTTTTTTATCTTTGTGATTCTTTGATAAATCATAAGGTTATATTAAGCTTGTTTTTTCCCCGCACACTGATTTTTAGCATTCTCTTCGTTTATTGCAATTGGTATTTCGCACCCGCGATAAAAGGTTAATACTTGAAAGTAAAAGAAAGTCGTGATATGGATGTAAAAAATAAATTTAGAAAAAAAGCATGGCGCAATCTAAGTGATCCAAGTCAATATCGCAGATTCATTTATTACAGAATTTAACTGGATAGAGCATTCTGGGCACTTGTATTACTACGGAGGAATAGACAATAAAATAACATGGCGAAAGGCAAAGGTAACATATGAATATTGTCAACATTACAGAATAGATTTATGTTCTTCAGTCATTCGAATGTTAACGTAAAAGTTTAAAACTTTGATTAAATTGCTACATGTATATCTTAATATTCGACCAATTTCCTTTCAGTTAACATCATTTATCTATCTTATGATATGCAAAGAGTATTTTTTTTTAAAACGCAAGTCTTATAATGTCCACATAAGGTGATTTATGATATAACTGTAAATGAGAAAATATTGACTCATACGTATTTAAATGCAAACGCATGTGCTTATAGATTGGCGCGAATTAGTTAAACCAACACAGCCATTTTAAGAGAAACAAAATATTTTTAGATATAATTGTGTGTTCGCTCAAGCACGTAAACACATAGGCTTTGACTTCTAACTCATGTAAACAAGTAACAAAATAAACTGTTAATAGAGACAATAAAAATGTTTTGTTTCAGTATTCATTTGTTAAGAGAGAAAAAAAACGTCTTTTGTCGGCGATGTTGTGTTGTCGATAAATAAGTTTGAGTTATCTGACGTTGATCTTATTGCGACTGTTATAAAACTAGAGGAATACCTAAACTCAAAGGTGGGGGAAATTGAATGCCACCAGTGAACACGTGTATAAGTTTCGTTCATCATGAGCAAATAGTATTTAAACATTGTCTTCAATGAACAGCAGTTTGTTCGTTTAAATATTTCATAAAAACACACAGAGGTATAGTTTCATTTTATATCAACCAATTAAAGCAACAAATTAATGAATCATATATTGCCAGTGTGGACGATTGCCACGCTTCATCGCATATTCATCTGCAGGCACTAAAAAGATGTGTGCAGGAGAGACACCAATTTCGGAGGTGCTATGGATAGGTACCTATTAGCAATATTAATAAAATTAAATCTGTCAAACCATTATATTGAATTGGCAGAACTTACTCGATTAACTGTATAGTTTAGTTGAACGATGGTTAAACATGAAGATTCGACTTTCCAAAATAACAGAAGAGCAAAGATCCTATAATTAAAAGTGGCTGAGACATCAATAAAATTAACATATATGGAAAACCATTGGCACATTCTAACTTTTAGCGCTGAGGGGAAATTGTGACAAACGTGTAGATCATTGTAGTGCGACCTATTTTCTCGTTTTAAAGTATTTTTGTATGAGTGTTTTATTAAAGAAAATATCATAACTATATGCGAGTTTCTCATTGACAAATCAATAAAAATAGTTTTAAGTTTTTAAAATATGTACGGTTTCATACTGCGTTCTATTAAGATGACTCTTTATTTGAATTCGAAGAAAATAATTCCAACTATATCGTGATCAAATATTTGCCATTGTTGATAGACAGAGTAATTTTTTTTTACGAAAAATTCATATAATTTACATGTACTTTATAGTTTGAATGCAAGAAAATGGGTGCACACTTGGTGGAAATTGAAAGCAAAGAGGAATCTGATTGGCTAGCGTCTGAATTTATCATGAGAGGTTGGTGGCAACACAGTTTGTAAATATCACACATTTTGAAAAACATTTATGGACAAATACAACACGCTTTGAAAATATATCTTTAAAATTAGTTGACAGTATGATTATCTTTACACTATACATTGAGAATAGGGGGCACCCAAAGATATAGTCGAACTATTAGTAAGTTTGATTGATTACAAGAAAAACAGTGGACCCTTCTTCCTGTGCATATTACATTTAACAAGCGTGTTCAAACGCAAATAGTATAAATACAGATAAATTCGAAATTTAAGAAAGTGATATACAAAAAGCTGCAAAAACTACAGTTTTACTCTTCGTATGTTTCAAACTTTGCACGTTTCTAAACATAAACATTAACCTACATTTTATTTTCAGAAAAAATACATATGTAAATCGTGTTACTGTAATTTTTTGCTTATACACACAGACCAATGTTTTGAATTTTAAAAAATCGTTCTTTAATAAATAAACGTGATGCATAAATATTTGAAAGCTAAAATTAAGCTCAAAGAACATCTTATGGCTGAGTGATGCTGTTCATTTCTATCTTGTTAATTAAAATACCTCAAGTGGTTTTAATTGTGTAAACGTAAACTGTATATCTACACAAACTTATATTATAACTCTGAGAAACTGACCATCAAATTATCTAGCAATCCTATTTTTGGTTCTGTTTATATACTATATACTATAGCTGGGTTAAAATGATTTTTGTCTTATCTAAAAGTATTCAAAATATAAATAATTTTGACAAAAACCTGCAAATTTAGTTTTGAAAGCTAGTTTATATCGAATATATCAGCGCGTGGATAAAAACAGAAAGTGCATTTAGTTGGTCCCAATATTAAATACACTATATATTTTACATAGTCCAATGTCATGATGAAACATTTTACCTTTGTTTTGCATAAATAGAATACAATTGGTTTAATTTCAGACGATTGTTCTCCTCACATGAACGAGACATGTACAGCTTGGACAGGAGGGCACGATCGTTCCACTGAGGGCCATTACATGTGGGTCCATTCGAACACGTCTCTTGAGTTTACTAACTGGAATCCATCCGAACCAAGCTTTGGTAATAAGAGTGACTGCATTGATATTTCAGGCAATGGGAAATGGAACGACAGACACTGCTGGTTTTTAAATTCGTTTATTTGTGAGAGAAATAGTTTTCACATTTAGATCAATATCCGTATGGGACCACTCAAATGTTTCCGAATGTAGAGGAGATATACGACGAATTATGAATATCTGTAAGAAATTTGTTTTCGTTAATTCCTCCGGGTAAAAAAGATCAAATGACAAAGAAGAAATGTTGATTGTTTTCCCTTACATCGATGTCACTTCTACTTCTTTGTCAGGTTTAACACATTCCATATTAACTTGATCCATTCCATTTGAGCACATGCTTTGTCTAGTTGTTAATTACCTAGAAAACAATTGAAAACAATGCAATTTTTTGTATTTATTTCCAATTGATAAATACTGCTTGTGAAGTAAATTGAAAGCAGTATAGAAGAAACATAGCAAAAAAAAAGCAAGCATGGTCTGATAACACATGAATTCTTAAGGGAAACTACCAGCTCTTTCTAATCAGTGCCAGATTAAGGTTCAAGAATTTTTGTAACAATTGCTTGTTAAGAATACGGTGTTCATGACGCCGTTAACTTGAGAAAATTTTCCAAACCCATGATATGATATGCACCAGATACCCGGCAGGTAGTTTCCCTGTCTCGAGCTCAATTGGGTCTTGGACACTCGTCAGAATTACTCTAGACGTATATATTTTATCGACGCCATTCTGCAAATTTTATCATGACCAACTAATGTACATCAGTTACTTGTTAATTGTTAAATAATATGTTAAAGATTGTATATAGTGAAATACTTGTCTACAGTTAACATATTCTGTGTTTTAGTTATGTATCTATTAAATACTCGTCGTAAATGCACTTTTTAAAGTAAACAGAGAAAAATTGTAATTAATCCTTTTTACGCCATTCTGCAGATTTTACCATGGCCAACTAATGTACATCAGTTATTTGTTAATTGTAATATAATATGTTAAAGAATGTATATAATGAAATATTTGTCAACAGTTAATAAATTATTTGTTTCAGTTATGTTTTTATTAAATACTCGTCATAAATGCACGTTTTAAAGTTATTATTAAAACATGAAAATTGAAAAAATGAAATTAATGCTTATTATTTTTTTTTAAAACAACTTCTCGATTATGAGGTCAAGCGTTGGTCTGTGAATGTTGAGTTTTATAAACCAACTTTCACTCTGAAAATACTAAATGTTAGACTTTAGAAAAACATCTTTAAAAGGATTTAATCCAATTAATGAGTGAATCAAATTATAAACCCACGACATGTTTGGTGTGCATAATAAGTCAATCAAGTGTGTAATTATCAAGCTGTGTACGTGCCGAGCGCAGATAGTTAAATGAGGTATGTAATGATCTCTGTATTTTGTATTGATATATGTTAATTTTCTTGAATATTTAATCACAGCACCCCTATAAAACACAATATTAATTACAAAATTGACAAACATGATCTCTAATATTCGTTTGATTTGGACTAGCTAGGAATTTTGAAAATAATTTTTCTTACGATTTGGCTGTTTTTGTCCTCGGAGAATTGCATGATTCTTCGTATTTTTAAAAAACTGCATCATAAATGAAAAACCAGAAATTAAGCTTGCATATCAGTATAGTATCAACTAGTTATACAAATGTACTAAGCAAAATAAATATTTTGACATTTTTTTAAGGCATTATCAAGACTTATCGGAAAAACAAGCGTTTAAAAAAACGTCAACCATGTCGGCATCTGAGGAAAATAACATTTCGTAATTCAAACTTTCAATTTTCAACCCTTGTCAATATTCTTTGTTACACAAGTAAACGATGATTGTTTCACTGTTTCTTCAATTATAACTTCTATTTATAGCGATCGTCTCAGACTCTTGTTTTTACCACATGCAATTAATTGTAAATCTACGGTCATTCTCTGCGAGAATGATTTTACACGTGTTGTCATTAGGAATAAACGGTTTAATCAAGGTGTTTTTACGTTAAAAATGGGTTGAAATGGAATTAATTGAAACGTATTTACTTGCAAGTGTGTAAATGATCGATTTTATTTATTATGGGGAATAAAAAAAACTACTAGTTCATAAATAAATCCGCCTGATTTCGAACAACTTAAAATCATAAGCAGTCGTTTGTGCGAAGTTATAACTTTCAGAAATGTTTAGTTTTGAAACAAATGTACTATCGCGAATAACATTATAATTGATCTAAAGAGGAAGTCGATTTCCTGGAATTAATCACTTTCCGAAATTATTTTGTTATCTTCTACCGTTAGTGTTTCTAAAGTTTATAAACTTTCCTATGCAATTTTATTATCAATCTTCAATGTTGGCCAAAACAGCACTTTCTGGGGAAATGGTATATTTATGCATGAATGTTGGCCTAGATATCCTTCAGAACCGGCCTGCTCTTAAGAAAGCTTAGATATTTTAATAAGATTGTGCAAAGGAATAAAAAACGACAAAAATTTCGATAAACTAATTTCTATCATAGTGTCTATATTCACATCAAAAAGTGTAAGACCTGGATAGCTCAGTAGGTTAAATTCCAGGCTATGCCACATATTTTTGAGCCCAGGTTTGAAGTTTCATCTGTTGGCATACCATTTTGTTTAATTAACAGCATTTATAAACACAGTATTATTTTTATATGCAGAATTGTGCATTTGTTGATTAAACTTAAATTTGTTTCCTTAAATGCACATTTGTTCCTTGAAATAAAAAAAATCGATGGAAAAGGTATATACACAAGAGCATTTAACAGGAACTTTACCATAGCGTAAGCTCGTTTTGTTTACGGACAGGAATCAGTCAGCCTGTATTACTTGATACAGATGCCACGTAAAATAAATCATGCCGAGCAAAATCTGTTGCGTTTGCCTTTCCATAACACCTATAAAATATGGTACAAGTAGTACTGCAAAGTAGATGTAGTTCGTTCTTTGCAAAGAACATATGAATTGGTGACATTTTATGCCAAAATTGGAGGAGGAAGTTTTGTAGATTACAAAAAATGGGACTGGGTCAGTTAAAGTTTTCTGTTCCCTTGCTACCCCGGCACGAAGTACGTGTCCTTATACAAAGGATGCAACTGTTAATATGGAAAAGAGTTCAGCTGAATGTACAGTTAATGATGACAATCCTTGAACGTTTCGTAAAATCCTTCTTTATCTTCAAACATCACTCTTCCTGTTATATCTGATGGAAAAAAAACAAAGGCGACGTGCATTATTTGTCGTAAAGAGTCAAAAGGTTTGGGACCTTTTAAATCGCGTTACACGAGACATTCGATAGCTGCTAATATGTCCTTGTTGGTAAAAAAAATGCATATTTATAGGAAAAAACATGTATCGTATTACACAATGTAAACTGAAAAAAAAACTGTTCTAAACCCATGCTGTTCGGACAATGACTGGTGTGGCAGTCTCATTTTTCATAATTTGATTACATGCAGGGTGTATTACACATACATAACTTTATTTTGATATGTTTGTGATTTTTGAATGCATATATACTGAATCCTATAACAATTAAATGGATCTAAATATATATTACTGTGCATTCATTCACAACACCTTAATTTGTAGAAAGGTCCAGTGTTATCTCCAGGGCAATACCAAAGTTAATTTGTGTCTTTTAATTTCATTGGTGTTTTGGTTTGTTTCTTGTTCATCTATTGGTCGGTGGATTTCTCTCCACAAGTTCTTAGGTTTATGAGTCAATCTTTGTCAAGAGCTTGAAGAGTGAAGACTTTGCTAAAACTTTACAGATGTTTTTGACAATTACATAACTTCTTGGTAAGTTAATTTATACTCACTTTATTAATTTCATTTCTAATATCTTTACGAAATGTCAAATCAGTATTTAAATATAGTTATAATTCTTTTTCACTTTCTTGATAAAATGGAGAGTGAGATAAAGGCTTTAAAAATAATGAATAAAAGTGTAAATAACTTAGGTCTTGTATTTTAATGGAAACTTTTTTTTATAATAGTGTAATCGTTAAATTAATAATTACAAAATACACATAAACTTTGCAATTGAATCGTCATATTGAACTTGGTTCAACTTGTACACGTGGCTTTTTCCCATAGAATGGTAAATGTATGTTTATGATCAGAATATCATAATGAATTATTTGCATTATATGATTATGACATTGTTTTTATGACTCAAATGTAAATGAATGTAGTTGGATATAAAGTAGATACGATGTTGAGTGTAGTTTACTTGTATAAGTTATCCCCCTTTGAAAAGTTAAATTACTTCATTTATTAAAATTACTTGAATCTTATATGTTTTATGCCGTATATTTGTATTTGTTATTTTGTTATTACAGGGTATAATTCTATAGTACCGTATATAACTGGTGTCAATAAAGACCTGTTTAACAAACCCCCAGAGGAGTGTTATTACTAATATGTATGTCAACGAATAAACTGTTACATTTGTGAAACTTTTTTTTCCATTATCATAAATTATTAGAACTAAATCCTTAGAGTTTACTGTGTATGGCCTAAAATCAAGAAGTGGAACGGAACTCGACAGCTTTTTGTAGAGACAGAAACCAATACCTGTCATAAGTTTCTCATCGCTAAATGTTTACAAAGGATTGTTTTCGAACAAAACTAGAGATACATGCAAATACAAATGACCCCCCCCCCCCCCCCCCCCCCTGCAGAAATAAACCATAATCCAAGTTTATGGAAAATATGGATGCTATCTATTTAACCGTCCATGTTCTATCATTAATAGTTGCTTTATTTTTTTTTCAACTTTTTAATGTTAATACAAGTCAACAAACAAATTCCTATTCTTTTAATTCCATTTTACTTCATCTTCACTGTTAAAGCATGAAGACATTTGCATCCTTATAAAATCTAACATGACTGGAATCAAACGATAATCCACAGAATTCAACAATTAATTTTATGTGGCATGACACAAGCGAGCCTTGTTTGTTACATTAACTAACCATTTCCATTAATACAAGACATTTCACAGCCCAGAAATAAGCTTTTTTGGTCATGACACACCATCTGGTCAAAGATGTGATATAAGAACTTTTAATGTCTGTACATAAAAAAGATATAAACCGGACTTAAATTTTGCACTTTTCCTGTCAGTGATCTTGACCTTGCCAAAAATCACCTTAAGTCAGGATTATGATACACCCTCAGATAATAAACAACCTTTTTGTGAAATAAGAACTTCCAATGTTTCTCAAAAATGAATATACATGCCCAACACGAATTTTGCACTTTTCCTGACAGTGACATTGACTTTGCTCTTATGACCTTAAAGTAATGCTATGACACACTCTTAGATAAAAAAAAAAAACTATCTTCGTGTGCAGTAAAAACATACAATGTTTATCCATAAGAAAGATATGGAGCGGATATGAATTTTGCACTTATCCTGCAAGTAACCTTTACCTTGCCTAAAAGACCTTAAATCAAACTATTTACACATCCTCTAGTCATGTGCGATCTGTATGTGAAGTAAGAACTTTCAATATCTATCCATAAGAAAGATATGGAGCGGCCACGATTTTTCCATTTTTCCTGCCAGTGACCTTGCTTAAATGACCTTTTGTCAAAACCATATCACATCCTCGGGTCATATGCAGGCTTTTTGTAAAATAAGATCTTTCTCCATAAGAAAGATATGGACAGGACGCGAATTTTGCACAGACAGACGGATGGGTGGACAGACGAACGGAATGACAAGGTGATTTTTATATATCCTGATCCTTAACTTCGTTCAATTTTAAATTAGCAATGCAGAAATATGTACGTAAGCATTGTAAAGTGGAACTTAAGAATTGTCATCAGATTTGTTATTATTAAGGACAGTTTTGGAAACGGAAGTAGAAGATCTTTTATAGTTAGAGGTCAGAACTATTGACATTATTAAGATATGTCTTATGATAGATCTTACAAATGCTTTGTGAAACCCAGCCCTAGATAACTTGTGGCATTAATCATTTCAACAACCCTCTCCCTATTCCAAAAAAAAAAAATGAAAGTTTCATATACCCGATGGTAATATTGAAAGAGAAATTTTATTTACATGTCATCGTTGTTTGCGTTATATCATATGTAAACACATTATATTGAAAATGGTTTTTTTAGAATAATAATGCAAGTAATTCCCGATTGTAAAATGTTAAAGAAATATTACCCAATGGCAATTACACATTTCTAGCAAGGAAAATTGATTTTTAAAACTCTTTATTAATCTCAGTAGAGGCTATATTTCTCTAGGTCTTTACCTTGAATATATTGAAAATGCAGAAGTGTATTTTTCATAAGTCAAATATGTAAAAAACAAAGTGGGATGTTGCTGTACATTTATTTCTTTCGTATACAATAAGATATCATGAAACCAACTTAAATTCACAGTTTCGAATTATAATTTTAAACTGTATTGCTAAATACTTTCAGAAACGATGCTTTTAATAGCAGGTTAAGTTTACCAGAAAAAAATTATCATTTTTCGATTGGTGTAAATCTAAAACAGAGAGTTCATACTTATAAATATAATGTTTAGCAAAAAAATTAAAAAACAAATCGTATATAGCCTAATAAAGGTAAAAGATGAGCCCAAAAAATAATTGTAAGTTGATTTTTTTTTATTTCCTGAAAGACTAATGCGTCATCTCCTTGTGTTCTTAAAACTGTAATTTTCGGTATATCCTGCAAAAAAAAATGTATGTTTCCGAATATTATTAAAACCAATTAATCTAATATGACCGATTTAAATTCATTGATATCATACTGACTTTATTCAGAAAAAAGTATTAGTTTTCACTTTTCGTTAGAAACTTTCATCAATTAGTTTCCTGCTAGTAAATTGATTGATATCATTTGGACCATAAAGTATAACTCAGGCAGATCAACAAACGATGACAGGTTTTAGGGAATAGTGTAACGCTGATTTATTGATTGTCAAAACATTTGTGTAATTAATGAAATATGAGTCTTTACTTATTTTTCCCCTGTTTAATCATTTGCACTTTAATCCCTCTTTTTAGAAGAAAAAGTATTTTTTCAAGTGTCTAGATTTTGCCTTTTAATGATTTCCTGTAACCAAGAGCGATTAAAGAGCAGAGGAAGATCATAATAATAATTCTAAAAAGATATATACTTTTTATTTAAATTTATATGAACAAACTTAACACCTATTTTTTCTTAATCAGAGTGTCTTGTGACTGTACATACAATCCGTTGGAAACCCATGTTTTTCCGTTTTCTTTTAGAAAAAATAATAGCATTTTTATATAAATATAAGAATCATTAAAAATAAAAATTGTCATTTCAACTTGTGTGATGCGATATTAGAACTGATTTTATTGATGTTAGAATGCGGAAGTTAATCAATTGATCAATAACTTGTTTTAATTGGGTAAACCTAGAATAAAACGTGTTCTATACGTTATGTTAGACCAAAAATGTATCGCTAAATTTCTATTGTATGAAGTATGAAGTTTCCTGGTCCTGTATGAAAAGAAAGTTTATGAATATTTATTGTCTAATTCGATACAGAATATAAAATGTATCTGTAATGCACGGCTATTTCATTTCTAATATTGACGTGTATACAAAGTTGAGACCATGCTTAGAACATCGTCTTAGTTTGTTGTTGCTCTCCTATTTTCAGTCCATTGTCTGCAAAAACAGTTTTGGTATTCCAGATTGTACAAAGAAGTGGCCAACTCATCCCTAGCCGTGCTTTATGGAGAAGATTGTAGTCTTGTTCATTGTGCAGGACTTTGTTCCGGAGACGACTACTGCATGGAGTTCCTTTACAGCGAAACAAGTAGACAATGTATTGGACTCGCCTGTGTAAGGAAGGAAAGCTTCTCGCATCAGTATGTTGTACTTGAATCTGCACAAATGTTACGGTATGGAAAAGGTACATTGTCATTTTTATTAAAACAATTATTCAAATGATAATTAATTATGACAGTAACTTTGAAATCCAAAACCCCAGGGCCTTAAGTTTTAACCGAGAATAAGTATAAAATAATTGTCGCTTTTGTTTTTTATGCAAGTATCAATACCGAAATTATTAAAAATTATTTAAATTGTATTTCAAACGAACAACGAAAGTACGGAACATTGCAAAGAAAAAAAATGTTTATAGTTTCCTGCCATGATTGCTATTTTCATAGTCTGTATGAAAGATAAAAAGCTTTTATTTCATTTTTTTGTTATTATTTACACCTTCTGCAACTGTTGTGAAAAAAGCAAATTAGCGTCTACGTCGATCAGCATGTTTTACGGACAAAACAGATAATGCTTCCATTTATATTAAGGTTACATGGGTTCTAATCGTTGCTTAAAAGCCTGAGCTCTTCCTTTTAAAGTCATTGTTCTTGAACGTTTTGTAAAGTATTGATTTATCTTTATATATTAATCGCGCTCTCAATGTCAAACTTATTAATCAAACAGAAAAAACCCCGAAAATACTTCTTTTATTTATGAATGAATAAAGTCGTACGGTATTTGAACTTGGGACAGTGGAAATGAAACATGACAATAACGAACAGTGAACCATCTCAAAAAACCATAAAACGAAATACGAATTCAAAGCAGAGCAACACGGACCTCTAAATAGAAAGAGGTAGGATCAGGTGCCTTGGAGGAATGAGCATTTTCTGCTGACCAGTCACACCCGCCTTGCGCTCTTTGTCGTAGGCGGGGGAAAAATCGGAAAAATCCGTAGACAATTAGGTGATTAATTATGGTCCAACAATTAGTATGAAAAACGTCAGTCCGCATGCGACCCAGTGGAAGATTGTTTTTGCTGACAAGGTCGTTGTATCGACCATAGAACTTACGAAAAGATGACTTCAAGCAAGACTGTTGATAGTCCTGTTTTATCAACTTGTTTGTCAGTAGCTTGTTTCGTCTTAGAATCTGTTCATACGAAGAGCATGCTTTTGCGTATCGAATCAACTGAGAAACAAAAACATCATATGCAGGTGATGAAGGTATATTGCTACATAAGTAAGGAAAGTTGACTATAGAAAAATTGAAGTCATCGCGTTTATCATAAAGTTTTGTTGTTAGGTTACCATCAATGTCCATGTCCAGTAAAATATCCAAATAAGAAACAGATGACGCAGACTCTGTGGTACGCTTTCTAAACTGCTACATGAACGCGTCTTCTAAAAAGGAGAAAGACCGTGTATATATCCACTCATAAACGTACAATCTGATTCAACATAGTTCAATTTTGGTTTGGTAAAAGTATGTTACAAAATCGAAATTTTAAAGAAAAAAAAAGAAATATTTAGCAATCTAGATGAAAATACATGTAAACAACTAAAGTTTCAGAGGGTGTAATTAAAATATATCATATTACATACAGTTTTCATGCAAAAAAACTGGGGAAGCGCAGTGACGTTCACTTTTCAAAGTATAAAAGTGACCACTTACAGCCAGACCTCTAAATACTAATGACAATTTTATAATATACATTTCGTTAATCAGGAAAGATAAATTTGAATTGTAACCAATTAGTTGTTCCACACAGACTCATTAAAAAATTGGTTTGTTTCTGGTTTTATTTTCTCAGGATATTCACCAATTTTCGTTGCTTTTTGTTTGTTTGTTTTTTTTAGGGGGGGGGTGTAAGTAAACCATCTTTTATCTGGAGTTATACACTAATGTTTTTGGTTTATCCGATTATTTCAACATGTTTTCTTTTATTACCAATAGCTGGCATGTCAGAAAAAATGTGCACATTTGGTGGAAATTGAAACGAAGGAAAAATCTGACTGGCTGGCAACTACATTTCTTTTGAATGGTAAAGTTTGTTTTACAAATCTAACATTTTTCTTTAAGTTTACACCAAAATTCTACGTGTTCACCCAGAATAATTGTTTACCATTTGAAACTAACACACTTTTTGTCTTGCTCTCGGGTTGACTGATTTCACCTTACCTTTCAAAAAATTACAATCTTGACATCTGATTGCAACGCGTGACATTGCACCTTTGTGACTAACACAGCCACGTCCGGTTTGGTTGAATTTCAACAAGATCTTTCGTGTTGTTTCTGATTTTCAATGGATATGGCGTTACATTTTTTATGAGAAAAGTTATTTTTTAAAATAACGTTTCCCCTTTTAAGCTTCATATTCAAAACCATCACAAAATCAATAGGAGATTTTAAGTAAATACAGCCGTTCATAGGATCAACCCAAACAACGGCTATGAGTAGTATATAGTATAGCAAACCGTTCTACCCTAAAATGATGAGCTGATGAGCAAGCTAAAAATAGACCCGATGAGTAGCCCCCTGTGACCTTTTAAACTTTGCTAATAATTATATAACAATTAAAAATGTGTAAATACTAGTATACGGGTTAAATAAGAACACTCTCGCAAAAGGTATGGGCTTAAAGTATACGAACAATTATTACATAATAGATGACATTAGGAATAAACACTGGAGAATAAACATACGTAAAAAGTTTCACGAGGTAAATCAAACAAGATCAATGAGGAACAATAAGAGCAAACGAAATAACAAAATGTCTAATTTACATGCTGAAATGAGGGGGCGATGTAAATGAGTTTGAACACGACTTAATTAAATAAAAGGTTGCGAAATTTTTTATGTAAATAATGAGGTAACATATAGGTATATATAAAGTCGACAATTTCATCAAAAATACTGACATTCTGTATTCAACACAGCCATGGCCGTAACTCTATTCAGCTGCGAATTGGGAGAAGGGAGAGTTTTGATCATTATAAAAGACGAGGCGGAGTATTTTATAGATCTCCGGATTTGTTGAAAACGACGATCAGCCGTCCAGGAAAGGCCAGCGCCTATCACTGAGCCGTTGGAAGAACCTAATCAACAACATTGAAGACATAGAAAAGGAAGTAGAGAGTATGAAAAATAAAGAGGACGTCGACTACCGATTTCACTTGGGAGGTAACATACATGTATTTGTTTCAATTAAAACACCGTACTGGTGCGTGAACCTCCGGAAGTTTAGGGACCGGACCATCCCCACGCATGAAGGGCTATCCTTAAAATTTGGACAGTGGCAGCATATGATTGGGAGGTTGGATGAAATCCACTTCCAACTCCCAATTGACATTGAGACAGTGATACCCTGTCAGCTATCGGAAAACCACCAGAACCAAGTCGGAATGCTCCGGTGTCCCGAGTGTAATCCAAACGATTTTGATGCATACAGTGACTATTAACTGTTTTTGATTTGTGTCTGAATTGAATTTGTTGAATATGTCTATCTTACAAAATAAAAGCATGTGTTCAAACGTATGATTTTTCATTTAGTGTTTCACTGTAAGTCACTAAACATGTTTCCTTTTGAGAGTCATACAACGATGTCTATATCTGGCTGTACGGGCTCTGGTAAAACTACGTGGGTACGAAATTAATGAAATATACTCGGGAGATGTTTGATGGACCAAGTCCTGATACTATTTTATACTGCTATGGTATTTATCAGAATGCATTTGACGAAATGGAAAAAGAGTTACCGAACCTAATATTTTTGCACGGGTTACCGTCCGAGTTGGATATTAACGCCCTCTGTCAAAATGGAGATCATAACATGATCATTATCGATGACTTGATGCACGAGGTAGTTAAAAATGGAGAGATGGAGAGGTTATTTACTCAAGGGGCTCATCATCGTCGACTGACGATCGTTTACTTAAATCAAAACATGTACTGTCAAGGAAAACACTGTAGAAATATTAATTTAAATACGCATTATATGATTTTACTGAAAAATCCGCGGGACGTTAACCAGATCCGCTGTTTGGGTAGACAGGTTTTTGGCGGGAAATCCAACGCTTTGATAGAGGCGTTTATTACCTAATCAAAGGGATTTTGTTGTTCTATTACATATTAAATATTTGCGTCTATTTTGAACTGCCGGTCAATAGACTGCGATCTATTAGACCGCCGGTCAATAGACTTCGATCTATTGGACCGCCGGTCAATAGACTGCGATCTATTGGACCGACAACGTATTTCAGAACGCGGGTATGTTAATGTTACATCCTTTCGATAGTTCTCATGGAATGTATATTACTTTACATAAACGCTGTTTTTAGTACTTGGTGAAACCAAATTCAATGTTATCAAAATGGAGTATCAAATAATCAATAGTTTTAAAACCTCATATAAGGTAAAAGACTACATGTATTTAAAATCTAATGGGTTGAAGATTCCCCCTTCTTTGTGTAAACTAATATTAAATTGAGATGTTGTAATGCATGCAACAGGTTTTGTGCATGTAAAAGATGAAAAAAAAATCTTAGTATATTGCATAATGGCACGAAAACCATCTGCAATATGCAAATTGTAAACCCCGAAAACTAAAAAAGGAATTAGGTAATAAAACAATTATTTAACGCTTGAACAGTCAATAGACCAGAATTTTTTCCCTTGGTGCAGGGAGCAGCTCAGTATGATCTATTGCCCTCGGCCGTTGGCCTCGGGCAATAGATCATACTGAGCTGTTCCCTGCACCTCGGGAAAAATATTCTGGTCTATTGACTGCTAAAGCATTAAATAATTGTATAATAACGACTGTTTATCCAGTCCCTATGGATATCTCGTTTTAGATCTTACCCCCCATGCCGAGGAACAATACCGGATTAGAACCGGGATATTCCCGGATGAAACCTGCATCGTATATATTCCGAAGTAATACTTATTTTAGTCTCATTTTGGACAATGACTTGTAAGAGGCCACACGTGTATAATGAGTATAAACATATCTAAAGTTGTCATTTACCTGAAATTAATGTTTGACAAACAGACGCCCAAAGAGCAAAAGTTTGGTTTATTATATACAGCGAGCCCAGTCCAAATCCGGGCTTTAACAGAAATAGTTCACAACCTGCTTTTAGGTTCCCTAACTTTGAACGAGAGTTTGATCAAGCTAATTCGTAAAAGAAGAAAGTTACTATTAAATTTTAGCAATCCAGAACGCTCGTTTAAAACCAAACTCCGCGCATTGAGATCGCATTACCGTTACTTCACGGAACTTTTATGTCTGGCAAGCCCCGTTATTTTTCAACAAAAAAATGAACTACACTCGGAAAATGGTGTTAATTCCGATTGAGCAGTACGAACGACTGTTAAAAAGAAAGCATACTGAAGCGCAGTCCGGCGCGGGAAAGTCCGCACGCGCAGAGCCGCCGCCGCCGCCGCCCGGTATTCCCGCAAAACGAAAAACCGACAAGTGGATTCAATTGAAATTTTGATATAAACAATGAATAAGACGAAGTATTTACAACAGATCTATTTTGATTCCTCTCACCCGGCTGCCTATTCTAGCTAGGAGAAATTGTATAGATGGGTGAAAGAAGAAGGGAAGTATAAGATTCCGAGGGCCGAAATTAAAAAGTGGTTACAATCTCAAGAAGCCTACAGTGTACATAAACAAAGTCGGGCTAAATTCGCTAGAAGGAGTGTCATAGCAACCTACAAACATTATCAGTGGGATATTGATACAACGGTTTTAGAGTCTTACAAATCCGAAAACGACGATTACGCTTACTTTGTACTGGCCATTGATATATTTTCGAGATTCGTATGGACCTTCCCGTTAAAAACCAGAAAAGGAACAGAAATGGCGAAAGCATTGAGCGAGATTTTTAAGACGGCTGGTCAGACCCCCCACAATATTCGGACAGATAAAGGTACGGAATATCTCAATTCCAATGTGAAGGAATTAATGTGAAACGGAAAAAAGTTAAGCACTTCGTAAGTCAAAACAGCGTCAAGGCTTGTTACGCCGAGAGAGCGATAAAAACGATCAAGAAAATAGCCCGTTTATTGACCCGTAATAAGACTCATCGGTGGAAAGACGAACTGGTTAATATTACCCAAAGTTATAATAGTACGTACCATCGAGGAATTGGTAAAACACCCAAATCCGTCACCAATGACGACCGGTACCGGTTTTGGCATTAACAACGACGTAATGCGAAAAATCCGTCAACAGCCGCGGCATTTAAATACCTTATCGGGGATGCCGTAAGAATTTCACACTTTCGCGATCTATTCCGGAGAGAGTACGACGAGAGGTGGACTAGAGAAATATTTTTCGTTACCTCTCGCTTCATTAGAGACGGGTTTTATTTCTACACTTTAAAAGACTTTAACAATGAGGAAATAGTAGGTAATTTTTACCAAAGCGAATTGCAGAAAGCGATCGTGAACGCATCGTCGGTGACCCACGTGTGATTCACATCGATTCTCTCCATCATCACCCGTGGGTCACCAAGAAAAAAACAGTGTGCTTTTAATTATATATGCAAAAACTCTTTGACCTTTATCTTATCCAATGAAATCTCCCTTTACATTTATCGATGCTCTTCTGTATTGGGAGATACGTTAGTCGACACACATGGGAGGTCAATGGCGGAAAAAGGTACCGAGAAAATATGCGGCTTAAATGTAGAAATACAATTAAAGATAAAAAATCGTATAGATTAGTGTCAACACATGAAGATTTCTCAAGGATATTCAAAGAACTCAGTTTAAATGTTAAAAATTTTGTTTGCAAATTTTGTGTAAATAAACTTAATAGACTCGTGAGGATCGACGACGATATCAAAACAAGATTGACAAAACTGTACGAGAAGAGAAACGAACTATTTTCAGAAATAAAGGAAACTGTTATTAGTAAAGCGCATTTACGTACACCTGTTAGCAACAAACGAGAACGGCAAAAGAACACACCAACACCACGGAAGCCAAAGATCAGACGATTGTTGCCATTCAGTTCCCCTGAGGTTAGGCCTGCACCAATTGATAAACCTCCTGCAGAGCGGTCTATTTTACCGCATGAAAAAGAGCCGTGGATCAAACGTTTGGATCAATCTAGCACAAATGATGCCTCTACGCAAACAAAGACTTACCATGAGAAAGACTTTGATGTCAAAGTAAGTTCAATATAATTACTTACAAATAAGGAAAACAAAAAAATTGCACACACTAACATTATGTACATGTAACATATTTAACAGTTTTTATTCAGACTTCAGGTTATATGCGCGAATTCAGAAATTTTTCCAAGGGGGATGTCCGAAGGATAATACTGTGTTAGCCGGGTAGGGGGTGTGGTGGTCTGAGGCATATTTGCGACAATTTTGCTGTATTAATTAAATAAATTTTTATTTTCCAGGGGTTGGGGGTCGCCCCCCTCCCCTCTAAGTCTGCGCATGAGGTTTTCTGTTTCAGTCTAAAGACAAAGAAAATAAGCACCACCTTCAAATTTACCTGGTCAGTGTAACCCTGTCAATCAACTGAATTGATCGAGGCCCCAGATTGGATTATAGAAAATGATTGACATTTGTTTAATCGTCCTATGTTTACCATGTCTAGTGCTCATGACAATCATGCAATTAACTTATGTCTTTTGATGCTTAATGTGACGCCATGTCTTTTAGCACTATGACAAGAAAAAACTAGTGTTTGACAGAGACTAATTTTTCTGCTATTGAAAATAGTAATTAAAAATTTACTTGTACTTGGTTATGTACAATACCAAACGCGCTGATTACCAGCAGTCTGTCAAATTCACATGACGCCGATCATCCATGAAAACGTCCTTTTATTAATAAATATCTTGAGAAAGAGAACATAGAATTAAATTGAATCAAATATTGCGTCCACGATTTATAACCTTAGTTATCATATTTCTTTGAAAATATCACCACGAGCCGAAACCAGAAAGGGAACAAGTACAGACAACTCTGGTACATGCGTAGCTTGTGCACTTTAGCAGCTGATCCCCAAAGTAATACAAACATATGCTTATCACTATTGAGTTGTAAAAGTCAAAAAGGTTATAAAAAGATTTGGCCTCCATTTGCTGATTTGACTCCCATTTGGTGGTCAATCGCCCATGTGATACATGTACTTCTAATATGAATTTATCTACCTAATGGTGGTTTAACTTTTTTTCATCTCAAAATACATATTTTTGGGCATTATGTCAAATAATAGGACAGGTAATTTGGCAAGTTAATTTTAAAATATTACATTAAATATTCTCTTTTTAACAAATTATTTGTGTGGGTTTATTGAACATGCATTTAAAAATATGATCACATGACATGGATTGCATGCAGGAGGTTGTTATAAATCAATGTGTCTGTGTTTGTTCATACGACTGATTTTTTTTCGGAATAGGACATAATCTCAGTTATTTTGACTTCTACTTTCAATTTCATCATATGGAAATTTCCGAAAAATGAAATACATAGAAGAAAAAATACAAAACAAAGATCTTCACAGACAGACATACCAAATGGGGGTTGAGTGGGCTGGGGGTCAAACCTGACAAATGGATTTTTCGAAAACTTGGGAAAATGGTTAAGGATGTCAAATAGAAAGATTAGAATTTAAGTAACACATTTGTCTTTAATTTTTTTAATTATTCTTAGTAACTTGTTATTTTGAATTTTAATTGTTGATTTAAAAGTTTAAAATTTTTAAATAGGTGTATTTTAAAAGTGAGAGCACATGGCTTAGTGGTCATGGGCGTTAGGCCAGTAACCGAAAGGTCGCTGGTTCAAACCCCGCTGTGTTGTGCACTTAGACAAGGCACTTTATATACATTGCCACCCAGCTGAAATTGGGTACCAGCTTACGCTTGGGGTTAACCTGCCATTGACTGGTGTCCCATTCAGGGGGAGTCCAATGACTCTCATCCGCTTAGCACCACGGAAACCTGGGATAAGCACCGGCCTTATGTGCCTTCATGGCACGGAGAAGGATTTAATTAACTAACTTATTTTAAAAGTGAACAATTTTTTGAATTTTTGGTGCTACACAAAACAATGAAGCCCATGTGTGATATCTCCATTCTGTGGAGTGGTTACATATAAAGTAAATTTGACTATTTTTTTTTTCAGATCATGGCAAAGTATGGAAGTAGTCATAGATCATCAATAATTTCTGATCCCACCCAGCAAGCAATATGTAAAGCTATGCTTAATGGTAGGACGAGTTTTGTACACCATATGATGAAGTCAGACCAGTACAAACAAGCTGTGTTGCAAGAAGTGTGTAAGCACATACACAAAGAAATATGTGAAATTTGCAGAAAAGAAGAAAATCAACTTCACTATCATACAGAAATTGCAGACTGGGAGAGTCTTTTGCATTATTTAAAGGAAAAAGCCCCTGCCACTGTTAGGCTCTTACAAAGTGTTTTATTGAAAGATGCATCAGAACAAGAAGTGAAAGGTCATAAGGTTATAAGCCTTTGCACAGGATTTTCAGTCTTTTTGTATAGCAGAAACCACACTCTATCAAGACTGCAATACACAATTGGACTGCTGTTGGATCAATGTGGAGCCACAAAAGAGGTAGGTTGATTATTTGGAAAGTTTTATTTTTCATCTTACATGTATTGAAGGAAAACAAAATATTAATTTCTATCTCTTTAATTACTGTTGTTTCAGTGTTTGATATTGTACATAGATTGAATTTTTATTTTTTATATAGGCTATATCTATATTGCATGACCTAGGATTCTCGGTTTCACCAAGTGCATTGCATAGGAAAAAAAGAGACATAGTTCTGAAACAAGAGGAGAGAATTGACAATACAGTTGCAAGATATGTGTCCGAGAGGCGAGATATTATGACTTGTGAGAAAATCATAAAGGACAATGAAGACACAACCTATCAGCTGACTGAAAAAGTGGAAGGTCCAATTCAAAGTCCTAGAATACCAGTATGCAACATGCACTGTACTTTGTTATCAAATGGGTGTGGTGCACAACTGAATGCTTTTACAACTTTAGAGCTTTGGGATTGCTCCAGAACAGCTTTTTCAAGTACAAAGCTTTCAAGTGAAGTTACTTTTTCAATGAATTACAGAAACATGCACACTACTAGTGCCATGCAAAAACCAGAGACTGTAGTTTTTGATACAAGAGTGAACAAAGTGTCCAACACAGAGACACTTAACTCATCAGGAAATCAAGAAAACGTTGTAGCATATTTAAAGAAGAAGATGTTAAGAAGAAAAGACAATCCATGCATACCCATTGAAATTCTGGGGGACAATGTCGACATTCTCATTACTCCTGCAAATATGACTTCAGACAGACAAAGGAAATCATGGCATTGGTTTCTCCTACTGGCAACCCAGAAGAGAATAATTGATCAGGAGCTCCCTACAAATAAGCCTGTAGCCGACATAGAAACAATCAGTAGTTGTGTGTTTTTTCCATCTAAAGTGGAAATTCTTGATTTTCAAAGAAATATTCAATTTCATGTTGCCAGAATCTTATCAAATTTTATTGGAGAACTCAAATCATTCGAAAAACTTCTTTCAAACTATATACCACACCCACAAATTGAAAAAACGTCCCAGAAATCTGTGTTTATAAACTGTGACTTAATTGACGAGAGTGAAAATTCTTCCGACGGAATGATTAGAATAATGCAGAGAGTTCACTCTCTAGCTGTGCCATTCATTGACGGAACCGTTGAAAAAGTAGTTCTAGGAGGTGATGTTTTGACAAACGAACGTGCTATGAGTGCACAACAAGCGATGAGAAACAATGAGTCAAGCTATGAAAAGCTTCTTGGTGTAATACATAGACCTGAGGGACTGCACAGACAGATGAATTTTCTGATGGTATCAGGGGTTGTAGTTGGTTATCTTTGTGAGTTTTGTTTTGTTCTTTCATCAGTTTGTATAAAGTTTTGCATGTTAAGAGAAATTTCAATTTCAAATCTTATCATACATCATGATTTCATAAATGTTATTTGCTTTGCAAAAATTTTCATGCAAGACTTTATTAAATGTTCATATTTTTTAGTTCTTTATTCTAGCTTGCAAGTTGGTTCAAATCATAGTATCTCAAAATTTTTCTTTCCAAAAAAAGGTTGGATAAACAAATATATTAAAGATAAATTCTAATTATAACTCACCAGAACATAAATAATATCAAATATCTAGCATTTTGAATAAGCTCTTCAATTTAGGTATTGCTTGTTTTTAAAAATCTTATGGGCATACTCATTTAATATTTTATTTTTCATAGAATGATAATTTAAAAGAGAAAAATTTTTTGGAGGGGAGAGGTATGAGATCAACAACTAGATTTGGCCAAGTACATGAATTAACTATGGTATTTGTGATTGTCATTGTTTGTGTTTACACATTTTTATTCCATTGTGTTTAGAGATGTTTCACCATTGAACTTTGAAGGTTACAGTTTTTGGTTTACTAATTTCTTGGGTAAGTCAATTTGTTTTGGCAAACATCAGGTATCAAAATGTTTATGTAAAAAACATGTTGATTAATTTATTTATTTTTTGGAAACATAGAACTAGGTAACGATTAAGTTAAAATTTTTGTATCAATCGTATATTACAAATATTATACTTGAGTAAGCAATTTAACAGTATAGTGTTGAAAATCAATATGTGTCAGCATGTCAGGTTTAGATATTTTCAATTTACTTCAGAGTGTATATCAAGAGTTTTACAAAGAAGAAAGCAGCAGCGATGGGGGCAGTCTCTATCAACTTAGAAACCTAATCAACAGGAGAAATGTATCTGGAGCAGAGCAGGTCACTAAAGATTTCAGGTAATAGATATGTTTGTATTATCTTTATGTTTAAAAACATAATTTTTCCATTTTATGTTTGTTTAGATACTTTTATGTTGGCCAAACAAGATTATGTGCAATTTGTCCAGCTATAAGCAAGATACAAAGCTCAAAGGATTTTCTTTATTACCTATTTAGGTCACACATGAACTTTGTGGTGGATGCAATGAGTGGATATGTGGTTGCAGCATTTATGAGCCTACACAGCATGAATGATATGGATGACAAACCTGGCAGCTTTCCATTATTCTCCCTCATGAATGAAAATCAGAAAACAGACTGGTTATATGATCAAGCCGATTTAGTAATGGATGTTCTAGGAGTTACAGATACAGCATATATAGATGAGCTAAACGAAAACATCAAGCAGTTAGATATAGACTGTAATAAACTTTGTGAAATGAAGAGTGCAACTGGTTTTCAGTGTGCATTGTGTGACAAACACTATGTAACAGAGGGCCACTTCAGGAATCATCTTAAAAAGAAGCATCAATGGCAGTTCCATGAGAGTACTTTGACAAAAAGATCCGACAGTGTTGTATCAAGTTTTATAAGGATGGCTCTATTGCTAGTCGACACTTGTGATGCCTACAGGATGGGAGACGGTGAACGTTGTCTTCGGAATGCTAAATTTGAATGGATGTATGCAGGTGCGCTTGGACATACTAAATATAAGTTGTGGCTGTGGAGATATATTGCCTACATTGTTGCGATACTCAGCCCAAAAGAAAGTTTCGAATATAAATGGAACATATGCCAGAATTTGATGGGAGGAGTGGACCAAAATATACCGAATGATAACTGTGTGGAACTACAGATCAAAAAGATAAAATCTCAGCTGAACACACAGGGTTCAAACAAGTCTTTCAATTCTGCCAAGGTAGTTACAATGTCCACACAAGTTATTGATAATATGAAACAAAAACTTATGCAAGTAAACAATACAGTGAGAGCTGGGAGGAAAAGACCACAGGTGGACAAATCTGTGGATATCGGTCGAATTGCAGAATGTGTACTCAAAAATGGACATGGTGTTGTAAAGGATTGGCCATCGTTCAGTAAATTTAAAGACCCACTATCCAAGCTTGATCCTAAATCCTTGCATCAGTGGATGGGCACGCAGAAGAAAATTGCTTCTAAATCGCTGCAGTGAAATGTTAACATTGGTCATTTTTCACCTAGACTCTCTTGTATGTTTTGACTGAATATACATGTCCATATGTTATGTGTTACACACAATATCAATATTACAAAACTTATTGCATTGCAGTATCTTATTATCAATTATGTGATATGAATCAGAACTATTTCATTGATACACATATCTGACTGTATGAATATGTTGCAGTGATTTTCAAATTAACTTATAATTTATAAGGATTAAAATCTCTAATCCTTGGTAATTGTAAAGTTGCAATGTTTACTTTGACCAATAAGTATGACCTTGTCCTTTATGCTAAAGAAAATAAACCAATTAAATTTTATGTTGTTGCTTTGAATGGGTCAATACATTTGCAATTCCTCTTGGGTAATTTCTATACCATGTACCAGGTGATGAAATACATGTACTAGAAACTCTTCCAACAAAAGATATTTCAGTTGGAAAAAATCTGGTAATCCCTCATTTAATTTTGAAAAAAAAATGCATGCAAGTGTATTAAAATATTTTACTACATGTACTTTTATTAGGACAAAAAGATATCGCACAAAAAAAAAATTAATTTGAAATTTCATCGCTCCCATTTATTTTTTTCCATCTGGAATAGCCTTTAGCCTCTTGAGTAATTTTCAATGTCAAACAAGTTGCATTGGATAAAGTAAAGAAATAAATCTGGCTAATACAGGAAAAAATGTATGGAAGGGTTAGAAGGCACTTTTTATATGTTTTTTTTTTAAGGTAGGGGAGGGGAAATATTTAAATGTGAAGGTGGGGTAAAATGGAAAGTGCCTGTCCCTTTACATTTATTCTTGGAATAGCCACATTTATTCTTGAAATAGTCAAGAAGAAGAACTAGAAACATTGTTTCATTCAGCTAAATCCTTCCATGATTTCTAGTTCATCTGTTATAAGTTGAAACAGGAATAGACATTAACAGTTACTAAATGCAAGTGTTTAGAATTATTAAAGCACGAGTATACTGTGTAGCAAAAAATATATTTAAAAAATCCAGTTCACCCCTATCCATAAAAAAAGTAAGGGTTTTTCTTTCAGAGGAATGTCCCCCCCCCCCCCCCCCCCCCAATATCCTTCCTCTAAAATTTTGTAGCAACTTAATTTTTGAAAAGCCATTTAGAATTAATGTCTATCCCACTAAAAACAAGTTGTGAAATCAATGTTCAAGTGATAAAGAACAAAGTTTAATTCATAGATTTAAATGGTTTATATTACATGTACATTGTTTTAAATTTTATAACAGTGAAACATTGGAAAAAAGCTTTCTTACTCCAACTCTGGATATGTATCATCTATATCAAGTACATCATCACTTTCTAAGTCTGTGCTATCTGACATGCAAGAGTTGTCATCACTAGAAACATCATCACTTTGAAATAAAAAATATGGATGTTGATACAGTTCACAACAGTCACCACTGCAATTACAATTTTGGGAACATATATCACAACATAAATGTTTTACAAGTTCTACATTAGGAAGCGAATCATATGATTCCAATATTTGAAGTCTACGACACTTATCTTTATTTTCAATATATGTCTTCATGTCAGCTTCAAGTTTATGAGTATGTCTACTATTATAAAGAAGCAGATGTAAGGACTGACTACCACCACGGCCAGCACGACCAAGCTGCTGAACAAAGCTATCCATATCTTTAGGAGGACTATAATGTACAACATTGTTTACTCCTTTGTAATTCACTCCCATACCTGCAGCACTAGTAGCAATTAAAACTCTAATATTTCCATTATCATCATTCATGTCCTCTCTAATTGTTTCCTTAACATTTTCAGATGTACATGAATGAAACATATTAACAAATTCCATTACAGAGTTGTCTAACACCATTAAAAATGCAGTGTATATGTCTGCACAAATGTTTATGCTTGAACAAAAAATAAGTGTTCTTGGACAGTCTTTTTTTCTCGTAGATAAATCATGTGTCAACCAGCCAAATGTTTCATCGATGGGCACAGTGTTTTTTAACTTTTGAACAAATAACTTTATGTTCTCTCTATCAGGACTGTCAATAATGTCCACACAGTTGTTTAAAGCCAGTCGCTTCTTAATCACTTTTCTTGCCTCCTTGCTAGCAGTGGCTGTAATCACTAGGGCTGGACAACTTATCAATGACCTGATCTCACCTGTCCGTGAAAACCATTCCCTGAAAGCTTGTCCATGTTTTGTATTTTCACCCCTAAAAATAAATTAATAAAAAAAAGTAAATACCTCTTAAGTTAAAAGTATGGTACATGTACCAGTAATACAAATCCTACACACATTCAATTTTTTATCTTTAATTTTTGAAACTTGGGCCAAAATAATGAAGCACTCTGAGACCACTGCATGAGCCTTCCACGCTTTTTTCTTCTAAGCGTTTAAGGAATAAATTAAACTTCCTATGTAGGTTCAAGTTGTCAAACTACAGAACAACTTTTGTTTCGTTAGATCGACAGATGATATCCGAGAAAAAATAATTATTTACATACCATATTATGGGGATTAAAATATAAGAAACAATAAGATATCCACCTTCAAGTTATTGCCACAGATTTCCTTGGCAAAATAATACTGTTTGCATTCATATAATTTAATAAGTAATTAGTATAAATTAATTTGGCCGAGGTGTCAACATCTTGGTGTTGCCAAGGTGGCAACACTCATTGGCCGAAGTGTCTGTCTGCCAATCAATATCCCCCTTCAAAAAACACCTCTCCCTCTTTTGAATTTGTTATGCCATTGCCCTTTCAACATAACTTGTAATAACTACTGTTTAATATTTTTATATACTTACCAATGAACAAGAGTGTGGGCTTCATCCACAACGAATAATCTAAAGGATTTGGATCCTGACAACATATCCCGCCATTTATCGTTCTGCAGTATAGCTTCTGGTGACGAAAAGACAAATTGGTATTTACCGTCGAGTATCGAGGCATCCTCAGACTTGTCTTTGCCAATGAATGTGGCGGTAAACCCCTTTGATGCTAAACGATCCGTCTGTTCCTTCATAATGGACAAGAGGGGACTGATAATAAGAACTTGTGGTTGCACATCCAATGAATTGCTATATTCATAAAAAATAGGGAAGGCCATGTAGCACAAAGACTTCCCACCACCTGTCCTAAGAGAGAGGAACACATCCTTCTTTGCCAAAAGACTGTCGATAGCTTTTTCTTGTTCTGCGCTTAATTTCTCTACTTCAAATATTTCCTGCAATGTTGTTATGCTGGGCGCCGCCATTGTTACTGTACTTCCAAATATCGTCAGTAAGGCGTTCAGTGATTGGTTTGATATTTTCAGACTCTCCGAGTAAAAACGTGCTCGGGTGCAATTTGATTGGTTTATTAGGTTCATGCATAATTCATGAGAATCACGCGAACTAACTTCGAGACAACCACGGGTTTGAGAAAACTTGTGGACTCAAAACCGTGGTTTGCGACGATGTCGTGAACGCGGATACCCAAGATACCGTTGAAAAGGTAGTGCGCAAAAGAAAACGAAATAACGAGACAGAGGTTCTCGTTAAATGGCTTGGCTGGGGGCGAAAATTCAACAGTTGGATTCCCCAGTCGCAGCTCAAGGGCGCGCCAACAACATGAGCGAGCAATACGTATTTTGTACCTCTAAAGATAGCCTTAATTTTCACCCCGACAATAATTCCCATAGTTTCATCGTAGAGCTGCCATACCTGTTCACATTTTCCGGCGATTGGGAGTGCGGTTTAGTAGATGTTAAATTCGAGACTTTAACTCCCATACAAATACCCGTCATAAACATTTGTTCGGACTTGTGCGTAAACAGTTGTCTCAGTAGTGAATGAGTACCGAATTTAAGGAGACTGTTACACCCGAACTAACCCCTAGTTAATCCGTATTACATTCGCCTTGCACGTGATCAGATTCAAAGATTTCGGATTTATTTAATGTACGACACTCGTACCGTAGAATCATTACCGCTTACAAAGCTGTACTGTACACTTCACTCTAGAAAAGGTCTTGGAAACCGTTCATTCCGGATGTAAACGAATGGAAAAAACATTTTGTAGAGAGCGCGGATATGAAATATATTCCGAATCAAAAGACTTACGTTATCGGTCAGTTCGGGAACGGAAGTAGACCAGTGACGCAAATTGAACTAATCACCCCCACCCAGCAAGCGGTTGAAATGGCCAGATCTGAGCTGAAGAAACGAACGAATGACGGAGAACCCATCGTACATTTTGAGGCGCCTGGTCCGGAGCCGAGACGAGCCGCTAAGAAAAAGAAGAGAAATTTATTTGTTTACACCCATTAATTTTTTTTTCTCAATAAATTATAGCTAGCATTTGGTTATTATTTCATTCTTTCGCTGTCTCTCAAACCGAAAACATGTACTGCGCCGAGGGCTCCAAGCCGGCATTTAGTCGGCGATTAGCGCTTTTCCATAATTTCCCCACCGAGGCGGGGGTAGAACAAACGGAATGGATTGATATTAGACCTACGTCAAGTCCAGTACACGGGGGCGCAGTAGAGTTTAATATATCGGGGTCAGGTACAAATTATATCGATTTACAAAGAACAAGACTCTACGTGCATTTGAGACTATTGCATGCAGATGGTTCCATTTTAAGCGAGAAAGAAAAAGTTGCTCTTATTAACCTCCCCTTACACTTGTGGAACCAAGTAGATATTTCCCTACAACAACAAATCATAACTTCGAGCGTTTCTAACAATTACGCGTACAAAGCCTACATTGACATGCTTTTAAAACACGGCACTCTTCCGAATGATCCCGAATGCCAGACTCAGCTCTACAATCAAGACAACGCCGGAAGTTTTGATGACGCCGATCCGATCACCGGTAGCAATTTAGGTCTTTACATAAGGAGCACTTTTACTGAAGGTAGTAAAAGTTTAGACCTAGAGGGACCTATATTTACAGACATTTGTCAACAAGAGCGGTTTGTCATCAATGGGGTTCAAGTGGGAATTAAACTTTGGCCCGCTAGAGAAACCTTTTGCCTCATGTCGTACGAAAGCGCTGTCCGATATAAGCTACAAATAGAAGACTGCGTCTTGAAATGCTGTTACGTAAAGATTAACCCCGGGGTCATTCTCGGGCACAGCGAGGTTCTCCTCAAGCAGCCTGCCATTTACCCGCTTCGACGCTCCGACCTGAAATGTTTTACTATCGCCGCCGGTCAGTTCCACATGAACATTGACAACGTGTTTCAGGGAGATATTCCGGAAAGCTTAGTAGTCGGTCTGGTTTCTTCCAGAGCCTACAGCGGGGACTACACCCTCAACCCATATAATTTTCAACATTTTAATTGTAATTTCGCCGCTTTCTACGTGGATGGAAAATCGGTACCGACAAACCCGATAGAGCCCAATTACAGCAAAGGTACTTACATTTCAGCCTACCTGTCTCTGTTTTCCGGAAAAGGTACAAATACTACTGCGCATCCATTTTCTCTCAGTCGCGAAGACTACGCGAGGGGATACTGTTTATACATGTTCGATGTCAATAGTACATATGATAGTGAAAAAAATCTATCCCTTCTAAGGAAGGGACACACTAGATTACAATTCAAATTCGATACCGCTTTGCAAGAGGCAGTAACATGTATATGTTACGCGTATTTTTCATCAGTATTAAAGATTAATGCCGCGCGCAACGTTGAAGCGAAATAATGGAAGATAGACACTTACAGAAAGCGATGCTTCAGGACCCATTTATTAAAGCCGGAGGAGTATTTCCGGCTGACGGCCTTTTACGCATTAGTAGTCCGCGAGGATTTTATATTTTGAACACCGATGAAACGGGCCAGCCTGGCAGTCACTGGTGTGTTTTTTATTTCAACGAGGAACATTCAGAATTCTTTGATTCTTTAGGTCAACCCCCCGAGTCTTATCATGCTTACTTTAGATACTACCTTATAGCTAGGGGTAAACCAATTGTTTACAATAAACAAAGAATTCAAAGTCGAGATTCGAGTGACTGCGGCCAATATTGTCTCTATTACTGTTATTTTCGAGCAAGAGGACTAAGCATGCGTGATGTTTTAACTAATTTCGACCCAGATTCACTGCTTCAAAATGATAAGTTTGTTCACGACTTTACAGAAAGGATATTTCAATTATAAAACCCGGGTACTTATCCTCTCCTTACTTCATTTGTTACCAAACATGGAGACTGAAAGGTTCGTCGATTCCAGCTGTTCGGTCAAGGAAAAAATCAACTCTTTCAAATTAAAAGGAATTCTCAGTCTACCGTCAATTACATGCATGGCTATAGTGATCGGGATGACAACCATATCTTCGTTACCCTCGCATTAGACAGAGAAAGAAACGAATATCACCACCGTGAATATGAATAATACTCTTTGTGACTTTATACACGCAGGACAGTTAAGGCAACAATTTGCTTTCAAACAGCAATAAAAGGAGGTCGTTTGTTTAAGCTTTATTTTTTCTGCATGATATATTTTTTTAAACTATTTTTTGACTGATTTTGCAAAGATATGGGTCACTTTAACTTGACCATGTCTTAATTTGACTGTCACGTGACTTTTCAGTGTCACGTGGGCATCTTTTAGACAAGAAACGTCAATGCTAATTTGATACAAAAAAGACAAGGGCAAGACAAACAAAGTTTGGAGTAAATAATACGCCTACTTATTTCAAATTATATATATTTCAAAGAAATCAATGCTCATTCAGTTGTAAAATTCGTTTATTATGCAAATTCAAAGGAAAACTGGCTACTTGTTGCAAAAATAGCGCGTTCTTGTACATTTCGATTAAAATTACAAATTAAATCTAGATTTCTCAACAAATGAGCATCAGTTTTCATTAAGTACACGAAAAAAGGAAGAAAATCATACCAAGTTCAATAATATCTATAGCCGCCTTGCCCTTGTCTTTTTGCATTTAATTTGACAGTCTGTCAGGTCTCTTAAATCAATCCACATTTCAAACGCACAAATGATCCCAAAAAGGGGAGATAACTTTATAAGCGTAACTCTTCTGAAATAGGCGCGGTGTCATTCATCGTTTAATCCGAATTTATTTTGAGATAGATTTCATCAGTACATTATGCAAATGATTATTTAAACATAGTGTTTCTGTTTTATCTTAATAAAAAGGGACAGTATGGTTACTATGAATCACCCGCATTTCCTCTGTTGTAATTATAGACGTAAACAAAAGAAATTGTGCATCATACTTTAGGTTACTGCATGCGCGGAGTTAGTAGTTTCTTAATTTTTGAGGGAAGGAAAGAAAAATATATGAGACGTAATTGTGCAAAACTATCTGAGGGGTAGGCTGAGTTGAGAAGCCCCTCTATAATAAGACAGGCATATAACATGATTTAAATTTTTCTTTTAAAGAATAACCCCTACCTCACTGTACAATATGGTCTATATACACATGAAGAATTATTTTAAGGTTATACTCATTTTCTTTTTTTTTTTTGGGGGGGGGGGGGGGTGCATATATATTTATTCAGTCACAAAATTTATTCCATTCCAATTGCATATTTTTTAATTACCGAGAATATAAGAGAGTGTGTAAATCCTGCAATTAGGCAATCAAAAGCCATTTTTGGTTCACATGAATATATAAAATTTAAATAATTCTAAACTTAATCTTATGCAAGGGGATGAAGACCCTCTCCCCCACCCCTTTGCATCCTTAATGCATGCAAACAGCATATAGCAATTTAATATAGCTGACTTAGGTAAATGTCTCCTCTCCTCCATTTCTTAAAAAAAATATATGAATATAAAAACAATTTTACTTGGCTTATTTGTTTTATTCATTTATACTAAGAAGATAAATTACTTTCTGAAAGAAAAATAATGATAATATGTTCAGTGACAACATTATTTTAAAATTGATATACCCATATATGCATGCACACTCAACAATTTCAATTTCTTTTATGTATGATATGATATCAATGTGTTTATTGTAATTGACTCCTTAGTTTGACTCCTCTTCTTTCTCCAAAAGCACAGTCTTCCTGTTCTGTAAGTCCAGGTTTTCACATCATTTTCATATTTTATATTCCAAGGATAAGAGTGTGTGTAACTTGTCACCAATAAGAACAGCATTTATGTAAATCCCAAAACATAGCAGGTACCAGCTGAAATGAAAATGATTTTTCAGTGAGTTTAACATGTAATCAAAATGACTGAAAGATTAAAATGGAAGAATTATTTTCTACAATTTGACAAACATTGGAATTTATTTATCTTGATAAACATTTCATTCAGGTTTTGCACATGTTCAAACACAGCTTTAAAACAGTTTTTTGATAATCGACACCTTCACCCCTGTTATGTGTAAGATTATTATGGCCCCTTTATTTTACTCGACAAAACCTTAACAGTGCCCTTCTCTCTCTCTCTCTCTCTCTCTCTCTCTCTCTCTCTCTCTCTCTCTCTCTCTCTCTCTCTCTCTCATTCTCATATTAATGATTTAGGTATACAAGATTTCTATCAAGCTAGTGCAGTTACAGTGAAATCATACCATGTAATGTTGATATGTTCAATGTTGATGAGCAATTTTTAATGATGAAGTATTAAAAATTGTAGGTTTAAAATAACATTAGTTTTAAATTTATTGATTTTAAAATTAAACACATATATACACACATACCTACATGTAGGACTACATGTCAACAGCAATTTGAGCATTCTGTTAAAGGTCTAATTTGCATGAATGGGTAAAATGACAAACACTTCAACTATTATTTGAAAGTTTCACATGCACATTCTAAACAAACATACCATGTCCATATATAGATTCCTCATTTAGAGAAATCAGGTGAAGTGATGTCACATGCAATTCAATTATATGTGTATATTACAAGATTTCAGACAGTGTTATGTTCTGAGTGATATAAAAAGCTAGTAATGATATAAATTAATGTGCATGAACATTATATATCAATACAGAACTTTCGAGATACCCCGGAACGACGGTTTCCGGTCGACTTTTATACACTTCGATCACGTGATATTGCGGAATTGTAGGGCAAATTGTTTACATCGCAACAAAATGGCACTTCGATACGTCTAGCAGACGAAACGATGCGTAGTCCTAAAAAGAGGAAGAGCGCGGACAATCCCAGTCATTACTGGTGTTCTGTGCCAGGTTGTGCATCGGATGGAAGAAAGAAGGCCAATTTAGACGTTTATCCGTGGATGCAAGGTGTCCAGTTTCATCCGTATCCAGGACCAAAGCGTAAACCTAAATTACGACGGCAATGGCTTCAACAAGTTTTTCGAGACGATAACTATTCTCCTAAACGATACCACTCGGTCTGTTCTCTACATTTTGTAGATGGTTTTCCCACTGAAAACAACCCTGTACCAACATTGTTTCCTCGAAACAATTTTAAAAATCCGAAAAATGTCAGAAAATCAACTTTTATTGCAAAACGTCAAAGTGCAGAGAGTTCTACATCCACGGATTCTGTGTCAGTCAGTCAGAATTCTCATTCAACAGAACGAATTGCGGTAATTATAACTTGTTTGAATATTTCACAGATGTGTTAATTCGTAAAAAAAAAAAAATTGTGGACCTACTATATATAGGTGTCACCTATATAAATATAAACAAGGTGCTTTATACCTATATTATCATCGTGACAATTTTATAGCTATTGATATACCGGTATGCCTTTAACATGATGAAAGCATACATACATGTATGAATATAATTAATCAGTTATTGTGACTAAATAATCTTGCATGATAGGTAACACTATTTAGTACATGCAACAATGTTTATATTTAATAAATATATTTGCATATACATGTACATTCAAATATGATGTTTAGTTAAATTACAATGCATAATTTGCAGATAAAGGATATCACAATTTTGTATGAGGGGAATGGAGCTATACATATACCTCTCCCTGTAGCACACGAGTGTGTTGTAGATACTGATCAGTCTTCCAAGTCCAATGAAAACTGTTTAGAGGTACCTTGCCCTGAGACTATGGACGTCATAAACGCTCATGGAAATAACAGTAAGTACAAGCTTGTATACAATATCATTGGATATTATGAATATTGTTCTAAATTATTTCATGGGTATAACAATAAAATGCAGCTATAGTCTGTCCCAAGTAATTGCTTCCATCGCTTTTTGATGATTTTTAATAAAATTACACATACCTGTGAAAGAAATACAGTTGAAATCGTTAAAAGGGAATATATCTAAGATATCTTCATTGAACAATTATCCCTTTCCACTCAGAAAAATTCACAGGAACGAAAACAGATTCCTTACGGAGATTTATAATGGGGAATGTTTACATCTTCTCTCCATTCGGAATACACTCGGAATACATCGCGCAATTTTTTAACGTTATCATCCGGGCTTAATTATGGCTGTTGCAATGCAAAATCTCCGTAGACTTTCAATTTCGGGATGTGTATTGAAACCTGAGACGGTATAGGGGGCGTTTCAAAACAAATAATCTGGACATTTTTTATATTATTGGATGAACGTTGTTTGAGCACAAAGGTATTTACTATTATTGAAATATCAAGCAAAAAGTGGTGGAAGCAAAAACTCGGGACAGAGTATAGACTACAAAATTTTACCTCTTTTAAATAAAAGTTGTTTGAGCATTGGACTTATTCTTTGTATATTATATATATTTTCTTTGTGTGTGTGTGTGTGTGTGTGTGTGTGTGTGTGTGTGTGTGTGTATATATATATATATATATATATATATATATATATATATATATATATATATATATATATATATATTGTATAATTTGTATGAAAATTACAGACCCTGACCATATTTACTGCAAACGGTCTATCGAGTCTAGATGCAGTGAAGATTTTGTGGAGTCTGCTGTGCAGACAGATCTTACCATGGACGACATATACCATATGGAGACAATGACCAAAGAGACAGACCATATTCTCAGGGAGCAGTTTGTAAACAGAATTACGCGGTCTGATTCAGCAGTCAGAAAATACTTAGGAATACCTAGTATTACTATGCTCTTCGGAATATTCGGTAAGCTATTTGGAAATATACATTTGTTTAAAATGGACATATTAATTATGTAGGTGATATGATTGTATAATTAAGATATAGAAACAAACATTTTTTTAAATTTTTTTATTAATACAATCATATATCTATGTATGAACTCTTGATACTTGTGATTTAACTTATATATATATATATATATATATATATATATATATATATATATATATATATATATATATATATATATATATATATTTGTTATATCTCTTAACCCTTATCTTACAGCTATACTTGATAAAGTATGCACCAAACTCAAATACTGGTCAGGAAAAAACAGTACATCAAACATGAATTACGAAACATCTGAAGCCAGAAAACCAGGCCCAAAGCGGAAGTTGACAAAGTTCCATGAGTTTTTATTAACACTTCTTCGACTAAGACTCTCTGTTCCTGCCTTTTTGATTGGTGATTTATTTGGTGTGTCTGAGACAAGAGTGTCACAAGTTGTGTGTACATGGATTAACTACATGTCCCAAGTTTTCAAACCTCATCTGAAATGGCCATCACTACAAAGCATCAAGAAACATATGCCAAGGTCTTTCAAACAGACATTCCCTAGGACTAGAATTATCATAGACTGTACCGAGATATTCATTCAAAAGCCAAGGACACCTACCGCTCAAAGCCAAACCTACAGCAATTACAAGGGACATAATACATTTAAAAGCCTTGTTGGAATAACACCCAAAGGTGCATTCTCTTTTGTGTCTGAATTGTGGGGTGGCAATGTGTCTGACAGGTACATTACAGCCAATAGTGGTTTCCTGGATTTGATAACTGCTGGAGATGAGGTGATGGCAGATCGTGGTTTCATCATCAGAGATTACCTACTAGAACGAAGGGCTAAGTTGGTCATTCCACCATTTACGCATAAAGGTAAGTGGGGAAAAGGAAAGCGATTGAATTCTGGTGAGATTCAGCGGACAAGACAGATAGCTAAATTACGAATTCATGTGGAACGTGCAATACAACGTTTAAAATCATATAAACTTTTATCTGGGATTCTACCAATCAATTTAAAGCCAATTGCAAACCAGATTCTTGTTGTTGCTGCCTTTCTATGCAACTTGTCAAAACCGCTTGTAAAAAAATTAACATGTTCAATGCTAAATTAATATTTGTCAATTTGTTCCGTTGATTGTTTGTGTTACATGGAAGAGACTTATATCATTGTTATTTTACATATTTTGTGTTACTGTTGTTAAAGTGATTTAGCAATATACCATGTATACCAAATATATATTATCATTTCAAAGCTGTTTATATATATTTTTTTCTATTTACAAAAAAAGTCAACAACAGGCTGTTATCAGAGTGTGGTTTAATATTGCTATCTGTTGTCATAAGATAGCATAGGACATGTCAGAAACATCACAAAACAATGAAGAAAAAAATCATATGCTGTGTTGCCTCAAATCAAAATCTTAAGACTGGTATAATACATAACAGACTACAAAACTTGTTCTAGATTTTAGCAAGCAGTGCAGGGTGAACATGTTTATCAAAAAAGCTGCTGCACTTGTTCACAATATCATTAAAAAAACATTCATCATAATAAATCCTATCACTTATAAATCTCATGTCTGTGTAAAACACAAAGTCACACCATCTAGCTTTACATACCCCAAGCTGTCCTTGAATTTGAACATACCATGGAGAATCTACCCTGAGCTTGACAACATCATTAGTGTCTCTGTATAAATGATAATTAGGGTCACTAGCAACATCATATGGTGTATCATTTCTGTGTGAATATGAACATTTTACCTCCACCAAACCTTTCCCACAACATTTGCAATACAAATATGCATCTGGTGATGCACCTAAAAATGGATGATCTACAGATATATTTAAACCACAAGGTTTCATTTTGGCATTCACATGGTCATGAGAATACATGTCAAAAAACAATTGTTTAGCGATAATTTCATTCTGCCTTCCATACATTATTGCATTGGTGTTTAAAGCATTAGATTTATCATTAAGTATTTCACGAGTGATATAATTATCATGACTCTTCCCTCTAAAGTGACATACTTTTGAAAACAATGAAGATGTAATCCTACCATATCTGTACTTAAACCACAGTTCATTTTCAGTCTGACCACAGGTCATCTGCTCAACGTCCTGGACAACATCAGAATTGAACACATTTTTCAGATAGTCAATCAGTGGCTCGCCACTCTGACTTGTATGAGTTACAGCATCTATCATGTCAGGAGGGTTTTCTTGGAGATCTTCGTCCTCATCTGAAGGAGGGTCCAGAGTCTGTAAGAGAAGAGCACCTGTACCTTGACACATCCTAAACAGCTCTTTCTCAACTTCTCTGTTACTCTCAGTGGTAAGTGTAGGGCACGGTTGATAGTCCGCCTTGCTGGGCATCTCCGGGACTGTCCTGTATGAGGTGCAAATTTCCTTCACACGACAAGGCTTGCTCTCCCTCCGGGGCTTATCCCACTCACACTACACATCGGTCCCAACCTCTGTATGCCTGTCTTTATGGCGATCGCTAAAAGCTGCAAGTGCAAATGCAAGGGCTGTGCAGTGCTTGCAGGAGCCATCATCACTACAAAGACAAAATGTAGAATGTTATTAATGTCTGACTCTCCCATTATAATTATGGAATCAACATTATATTGATAGTTAATAAAGCACACTGCTAGACTTACGCAACACAGGAGCAGCCACCAGATAGGATACGGCCATCGGATTTCACTAGGAGCCATGTCATATAGGGGTCTTCTGATTGACGGGTTTCTGGGGTGGTGCTGCAACGAATATAAGTGTAATCCGAGTCGAAAGGAAACACTCGAACACTGTCGATATGGCTGTTCTGATATAACAGATAACCCTTATCTGTTCTATAGGAATGGAGCCGATGTTGATCCCAACCAATATTGATGAGATATACAAAAACATCTGCAGTGTATATATCAGGCATCAGCTTTAAATCTCCACTCCAGTCAGATGATTTTACCTGTAAGATAAAATATTCCAAATAAGATACAGTGTTTTGGATAATCTCATTAAATAAATTATTACATTATACGATGATGATTGTGACAAATCAAATAAACTACGTTGACATCTCTCTCTCTTTCTCTCTCTCTCTCTCTCTCTCTCTCTCTCTCTCTCTCTCTCTCTCTCTCTCTCTCTCTCTCTCTCTCTCTCTCTCTTAAGCATATAATATATCTGGTTAAATTAATATCTATTAATTTATTTCATAGAAATAACAATGCATTTTGAAATAAAAGTGTACCTCGCTAACGCTTGGTAAAGTCCGGTCTCCGACAGTTCTACGACGAATGTCCATGTTTATGTAATCATCATCTGTGTCTTGATCCTCTCAGTTGATTTCCCCAGCCAATTCACAAAGTCTTATCAAGTGAGATTTTCTGTAAATCGATGTTGTAATACCTTTTTTACTTAAGTAGTGTTTTAAAGCCGGTACTTGATACACATTGAAGTCTTCCATGTTTTCTGTTTATACGTTGCTCAGGAATGCGGAAGTGAACTATGCCCTACAATTACGTAAGTGGAGCGATAAAACTCGGAGCGGATCCGTAACTCGAAAGTTCCGTATTGGATGAATACAATGTGTAAAAAAAAAAAAAATAAATAAACTTTCATAGAAGAATTTTCAACACAGAAGAAACATGTCATTGATCAGCTGTTTATGAACGGGTCAACTAATTTTCAGAAAATCAAATCAGCTATATATAATCCTTTAGCCTGTACTGTACTGATTTTCAGGAAACCAGATCAGCGGTTTTCACAGTCTCACTTAGCTTTGTTTACATACAAACAACTGCATGTAGTCAGACTGAGTGTAGGGTAAAGCTATAGTATTGTCTGTACAAATGCTATGAACTGATTCGATCGTGTCAATTGAACTTTCTGAAGAAAATGAGTAACAATTTAACGGACCGACAATAAACTTCTGCATGTACATTGTACAGTATAAATGTAAACAATGCAGTCTCTTCTCATGTTTTGAACGAAACAACACAATAAGTTGATCAGAAATTTATCCACTGTATAAAAACACAGTAAAATAGTTACTTAGTTATCTGGTCTATTACAAATACACTGTATATCTATTCTACATACCTGATCAATCATCAAAAGATCGTTACCATCGGGAACACCAGCTACTCGTGTTTACATCGTCTGACGAGCGCTTTTGGAACGCAGATTCACACCCATGCGACATATGTGATATAGAAATTCTTCGTATATTCTCGTTGTTGTAAATTTATATATACACATATGTGTAATTCGTTGTTATAGGTTTTGCCATAAAGTATTAAATCAACCGTATATTTTGCCAAAACTACTGTTTTCGGTGTATTTTCCATATATGAAAATACAGATGCGGGGCATGTATTATGGCGTCATATCTCATTATCCCTTCATTAGCATATTAGAGCGATGTGTAGCCTTATCTGCACTGCGCAGTCTTTTTCGATTTCTGGGAATGTTTACGTGTCCATTTGTCTATACCAAGAAACTTTCAGAATTGATCTGAGATTTTTCATCAACAAGAAAGCTACAATTAAAGGTTTACACATAACTACTGAACAGTGGAAAAGACTTATCAAGATAATTCCTATCATAAATAATGTACTCTCTAGACTTTCATATAAACAATAATGCTTGAGTTTGTAGATATTTATTTATAAAATGTAGATATTTATTTCAATAAACATTTAAAAAAAAAAACATGATGCGTTTATGTTTGATATGTACGAAAAGTGGTTTTTGTACAGATGTAGATTCATGCAGGCCTTGAAATGGCACGGACTTCGGCGTATTACTTCCACGCTGCCGTCTTCTCTTAGTTTGAATATGTTGACATTTATTTCAAAACACTCTTCAAGTCGATGCATGTCCTCCATTTCTAATCCCGGATAGTCTTCAATCTGGATACTTGCATTCCCGATGTGTTGCATGAATGTCCTAAAGTTGGTTTTGGTGGTTTTTTTCCATTTCTTTCCCCCCATTTAAATACATGCTTAGACACCTAAACGCGCATAAGTTGTCTCTGTAATAATTCCTCTTTGTGTTTTTGGTCAGAGCTCTTATATTTTGATTGGCTAAAATGTAATCCGGTAGCCGAGTTTAGCGGCTCCTAATAAATAAGACGTCTTAAAGACGGAATTCCGTAAATTCGTTAAATAAAACAGCCTCCATTTAGTGTTATCCCGTTGACCATGTAAAAAGTCCTGCAAGGAAATATCTTCCAACTTTTTCTTTAAACGACGAATGCTGGTCATGTTCTTGATTAAAAAGGGCCGTTCTAACAGAGTTAAATTTCGAGCGGGAATAAAATATCTAAATTCTCCGGTTTCGATGTGCCGAAGGATAAAGCCAAAAGAAAACTGTATTTTAAATGCTGTTTGTTGTTTGTTGAAAATCTGTTCTGCTTGGTTAACGATCTCCTGAATAGACACATCATTTTGAAGCGGAATATTGATGGTAGATTGTTCATCATCCTCCGCGTTGTCTTCAAAAATAAATTTGCTATTGGCATTAAATACATTTTGAAGTTTCTGATCGGTAATATTCGGAGGAATAAGGCTCTTTCCATGTCCCGTTTATCCGTGTTCGATATTTCTATGAACATAAAGTTCCCTTCGCGTCGGAAAGAGATTTTGACATATCTTACATCGGTATAACGAGGGGCCTTGGGAACTCGGGCTAGGACTTCTAACCTCCGATGACTACAATTTAAAAAAAAAGAAAACCAAAATAATTAAATATCGGAAAGAGTTAAATTCAAAATTTAAAAAACTAACATTAATTATAATATAACCTTTTCCGGTGTTTTGTGATGATGTTTGGCAAGGTCATTGATTTCTTTTTTCCCCTTCAGGATTATCTCACAATGCCTACACTTAATACCTTTATTTCTTTCTTCCTTCTTCTAAAACAAAACATAAAATACATACTGTAAAGTCTCTGAAGATTCAAAAAAGGGGGGGGGGGGGGTACTTGTAATTAAGAATCCAAATATCATACCTCCGGCAGTTTCTCCGCTTTTTGAGTAGCAGGTGCCCGTTGACAATCCTTTTCATGCCTGATTTGATTTGATTGATAGGCCAAATTCTTCAAACATTTTGAACAGGAATAGGTTTTTCTTTGATGAATGCTCTTTCCGTGTCTATTGAGTCCAAATTTTGTCTTGAATGTTTTTGAGCATTCACTACATCGATATGTCGAGTTGTTTATTACCTCCTCTCCATTCGTATTTCTGAATAATTAATTATACTGCATTACAAAGACATCATTTTATTCATTTATTTTCCCATCATATTTTTATCATATATATTTTAAATCTTGTAGCTTTTATAATAACTTACTGTATGTCTTCCCGCAGTTCAGTTAAACGAGCTATTACTTCTCTGTGAGTCTGAAGATTTAATCTATTAGCCCATATTTTCAACGCCTTGGTTTCAACAAGATTTGCTATTTCTTTCCGTATAACCTCTTCTTCAGCGTTAAATAAGAGCTGGTCTATATTCATCTTCGCATCACCGTTAAGTGACACTGGATCTAGCTATGTTTATATATACACCATTTATAAATCTCTTACGTGGTATATTTACATACTTTGTTAACCAATTTTCTCAGTGGACCGCTCATATAAATTACATGAAATTACATGCGTCGGTGTAAACGAACATCAAGACAATTCCTGTCTGTTTAATCATTTAACAGTTCTCCCGTGTTTATTCTTAGTTTCATTTATTATATGATAATTGTTGGTATACTTTAACCCCATTCATTAAGCGGGAGTGTTTTTATTTAACTCGCAGACTAGTATTAATACATAAGATCTTCACGACATGAAATTACATGTGAACGAACATCAAGAACATTCCTGCCTGTTTATTCTCCAGTGTTTATTCCTAATGTCATCTATTATGTAATAATTGTTCGTATACTTTAAGCCCATACATTTTGCGAGAGTGTTCTTATTTAACTCGTATACTAGTATTTACACATTTTTAATTCTTATATAATTATTAGCAAAGTTTTAAAGGTCATAGGGCTTCTCATCGGGTCTATTTTTAGCTTGCTCATCATCTCATCATGTTAGGGTAGAACGGTTTGCTATACTATATACTACTAAATACGTTACTGATTTAAGTCAAAACCGGAAGTAATCGTAAAGAGTAAACTAGACTACTGTATAACATGTCATACTATGATCACGGTAGACAGTACTTGGATGGATTTTGATATATTCAAGCTACACAGCAGCTTTTTTGAGCTCAAATCAGAGAAAACCCGCAGTGGTTGTTGAAATTTGCATGTAAAGATTCAGAATTGGGGGGGGGGGGGGGGTATGGGGAAGACAAATACGATTGCGGGAGAAATTTGTCTCCCGCGCGGGAGATAGGTTGGATGCGGGAGATCTTAGATTTTTAGGCCGTTTTGCAGGAGTCTCCCGCGCAATGCGGGAGGATTAACAGGTATGTAAGTTTCTCACCCAGTCTTGCCATCACAGCTGTGATAAAATGTCAAGATGTTTCTTAGTCAAAATAAATTCCAATTGCTTTATGTGTGACTATTTCAAGCAGAAGTCAACTCTTCATATTATATGTACTTCCATTAATTTTTTTCTCTAAATAATCAAGGCTACCACTGTATCAAGCTTGATGGTTGCAAAGCAAATGCTTTCAACCCCCCCCCCCCCAAAAAAAAAAAAAAAAAAAAAAACGAGAGAGAGAGAGAGAGAGGGAGAGAGAGAGAGGGAGAGAGAGAGAATTTGAACTAGCATTGACCACCTATGCTTTCAATTCTTTAATCCATTAATCAAACCCCAATAAAGAACGTAGCTTTATATATATATATATATATATATATATATATATATATATATATATATATATATATATATATATATATATATATATGTGTGTGTGTGTGTGTATGTATATCAAAACTTTTCCAAGTTTTCAAATGAAAGTAATTTAATTGAAAATAATTGACTATGCAAAACAGATAGTTTCAACGGTGCTTTCATCAGGAGATTCATAGACTATTTTTACGTAAATTTACATGCATGTCTTATCAAATTAACAGATGGCAAAAATAAACACATTTCATCAAGAAACAGATCTTTTAAATACTGAATAAAATGTCTGAATAAAGTATAAATAGAAAATTTATCAACTTATGAAATACATAAGCATTAAAAGAAGAATTTTAAAAATCTCAGAATAACATACATATTACTTTTCTTCAGCTATTTCCGAAGAAACGATTACTGTTATGTTTTAGGCCTACATATGAAACATGAAACATGAGGTCATAATCGAGACTGAGCATGCAACCTTAGGTCTGAGTTTGAGTAGGCAGACAGATCCTACTGTCTGTGTTTCAAACCATTTAAATATGCGCTCTGTCCAACTACCAAACGATTTACATAATATTACAATCAAGTTTAAAGGCTCTATAGATAGTGAAACACCAGTCAGACAATACAGAAATTAAGAAATTATCATCCATCCGCAATCTCATCCAAAATTATAAAAAAGGGAGGGGGTAGTGGTGATCATTTTTAATCATCCAAAAAAGATATGACATATTAGCGAGCGCAGCGAGCTCTAAAGACAACGTGTACAAACGAAGGAAATTCGAGTTGAAATCTGCACATTGTTGAGCCTGCCGCATATACATGTACATGTTCTCTATTAATTTGTAGTATATGGTATAAATCTCAGTATGTCTTCTTACCTTGCTTACCCGGCTCGCTATCTTTTATCTGAACTTTCATTGTTTTATCTTTGAACTTGGTGACGTAACACAAATTGACCGATAGATGCCATGTGCGTAATCCGTTACCTTTGATGGTCTGTAAGCTACTTTGAGCCACTTGGGCGACTCCACAGGTGTGTACTTGAATTTAAATGTGTATTTTCATATTATTTTATCTAAGAATAATCGTTAAAATCATCTGTAATTGTTTTGAATGATGCAATCTATTTTTGACGCACAGTAAATGGCAGACAGCTTGTCTTACCTCAAAATTGAATAACACAAAGTGATCCTTGTAATTATTGTATTACTCTATTATCACTTTGGTAATCATAAAGAAAGAGAAAGAACACCCACTTGTGTAACGATGGATAGTCAGTCCTGCAGCTGATAGTATCAAGTTCCCTTATCTATTAAAGCATGGGGCCTACCAGGTCACAGGATCTAGGTCATCTCATATAGGTGATCCGATTGAGAAATTATGAAAGGAATCCTTTGTCACCGATCTCAGATTTTAGTTAAAAATCCAACACTCCTTCGGATGTGTTTTGGATCTCGAATATAGCTCTATGACACAGTATTGTTGAAATTTTCCCCTTTTTTCAATGAACTATTATGTCTGTTTGGAGGTTCAAGATTTGATTTCCACCATATCGGACAGCTTCTGCTGGGTCTGCATAAACAATGGGGTTATTCCTAAATCATTGCTGTTCTGATGAAATCATGCACAATTAACGTACAACAAACTTATGTAAATCATCAGTCTTCATCTGTCTCACCAGAATATTGCACCATCTTGGATCACTAGTTGATTCTTCTAAATTCAATAACTTTACTTTTTCTCTTTGTTCCAATTTATCCGCCGTAATCTTTTCGCCACCATTATTTGGATTTCAGGAATGTTTTGGAGGGAATTTTATTAGGGCAGAGGTAAACAAAAAGGAAACTTGATCTTGTAATGTTCTACAGTGAATTACCGTTTGTAACGTTAATATCTGATTTAATAAATTGTATATGAATAAATTTGTCCAATATTTATGATAATCAAAGTTTGTTCCCATATGCAAAATCATCAGGTTAATATAGTTTTACTAATTGAAACACCTCCCTGGAACCTCTTTCACATTTGTAGATTTGGAGGCTGATTTATTGACATTTGGCGGTAGGGAGTCCCCACTGAGTCAGGACTCGTGTGCATTAGCCTCTTGCACCTAACCCACATTGTTGTTGATAAGAGTTATTCTGATCAGTGAATTGGTCTTTTTTTTTTTAAATAATTACATGTATTTTAAAAAATGATGCTTACTATGATAGCTCTAAATATTAGAAAAAAAGACATAAGGGACGTTTGTTTGGCAGTGATCAATTTAGAAATACATGCATTTTTAGGTGCTTACTAGTCTACTTAAAGAATAAAAATCAGGGAAAGGAACTATGTATACCGTTTTATTATCAAATGACCCTAAAGATTATGTAGTTATCTGATGAGCACTTGCTTCTGGTATGCAGCTATCTATAAATATATTCACGCTGCAGTTTTATCAGTTTGGAGGTGTGGTCTACTTTCTTATATGTTTAATTGCCGTCCGTGTGGATATTTAACTAGGTCAACCCCGGTCTTTAAGAAATTCAGAAATCAATTAAGTACACACCTGCTGACCTCCTCCTCCCCGACCACGGGAAATCCAAACTAGTTATCTTACATAATAAAGTTACCATAATAGGCTTCTGAATACCCCTTCTCCACCGACACAAATCTTATTACATCTTGGACCCATTCCCCCGTAAAAAAAATATATTCCCATGCATGTAATGGTCCATCAACATTGATCAATGAACTTGCTTATTAAAGAAACTAAAATAACTTGAGAAGGATATGGTATTATTTTTGTACGAAAATTCTATTAATTAAAAAAAATGTGTTTATATTTACTTCTAACTAGTACAGATATTTTCTATATAATGTGTCAAAATAATGACCTTTGCTCTTTTTAAATATCAAACCGAAAGTAGGAATTTCCGATCGAGAAAAAACTACGCAAACATGTCACCTTGTTTCAAACATATTTTTGTTTGATAAGTTTTCTTTCAAACTTGCATTATAATTTCTTTTACGGAAGGTAAGCTAAGCTGATCATGATTATGTGCTTCCGGCGTTATGTCTATACCAAAGATGTCTGTTTATGACTAAGACTTATTGTTGTTTACGCATTTGAACTTTCCATTACAGGTGTTGCCCCCAAGTGAGAAATCGTCATCATGGTTCTTGTCCAGTTAGTTGTCTTGTTTTTTATGCAACTCTTACATCAGGTAACTACATGGTTTTTGTTCCCTCCAAATCTTAAATGTATAAACTGTGATTGCAGGGGCACGGTTACGATTGGAACTGAAGAGGTTTGGATTTGTTTTCCTTTTTTAGGTTTATAAAACTTCACTGGTGTTTTTCTAATGCTTATTTGAATGCAAGTTTTCAAATTATAAACTATATTCATAACAATCAGCACTTAAGAACGTATGTAAACATTAACGTGGCTCGTGTATCCTCACTTATGTGTGGACCACACTTTTGTGTTTTTTATGTAAGCCAAAACTTCTTTATTTTTTAGGGATATGGAGTGATAGCATAACTATGAGACTAAGATACTATCTATGGGGGTAAATTTTTGAAAATCCATCGCTAATCGTTAAAATTTAATTCTTTGCTGTATAAGAACTCGGGACTCGTATGTAACTAGACCAACAATGCTGCCATTGCCTATTAGGGTATATATGCCTAATTTTGGCGATATAAACTATTTCACAGTCGGTTGACTTCGCCATGCCGTGACGTACTGTCATAAAAATGTAAATGTCATTGATAGTCAAGGATTCATAACAAAATAAAATAATAGCACTTTGTCGAAGACGATGAGATTAAATTTCACATTACCATTGAAAATATCAACAATAAAAAATGTAATCATCAAATTGTGATTTTGCCTCTTTCATGGGCAATCAGTATAAACATGTTGTATCAGTTCTTTAAGTGTTTTACGGCCACCAGACAATGGTCGGTTGTAAAAGATAGTTGTGTATTTCTGCAGAGCTGTTTTGATTATCCAGTTAAACGAAACATCTACGCAACGCAACATTGCTGATGGAGATGATAGCAAAAAACAATTATATATACATTATTCTAAAGAAGTAAAAACAATTAAAACGTTTATTTGGACTATTGAATATTTTGTTTTTCTTTACTAATCATTTTTAAAACTAGATATCATTTAAAAGGACTTTTTTTCTTTTTTTGCGTTACATGTTGAGTTAAAAATCATTGAATTAACAAAAGTGTCTAGTTTTGAATGGATTGTTTCCATTTTTTTTTTCAGAAAAGAATGGTTTGCTTTTGATCGATTGACTTTACTATTTTCTGACTGTTTGTAGATTAATCATTTGGACGCCTTTATTGTACCTTGTAATGAATCAGTACTGACTATGAAGCGTGCTACAAAGTGTCCCTCAACTCTGTCATCATATAAAGAAGCTGCCAAGAGAAAGAACTGTTTATCTTGGGCTGCAGAAACAAAACACTGTCGCTCTTTTGAATACCATTGTGTCCTAAGTGACGATTTTCAGTTTGCCATTGAGGTTTGCGCACCTTCGATAATGATAATTGGTAAGATATTATTCTTAATTTCGGCAAACTGATGTGTTGAAACATACGCTTTATCTTCGTTAATATTTTCGATTACCATCAGCAATAGCTCTCTTTTGAAAATAATTGGATAGTTATACTTTTATAAAACAATTGAAATTTGAAAAATACTATTGGTAAGAAATTTGATTGTTATTTGCTATTACAAATGTTACACTATATTATGTTTTTTAAGGATTTTTTTCTGTATTTTTTTTCTGTTTGTTTCTACTCTGACTTTAAAAGCATAAATTCGGCAAATATGAGTTTCTTGTGAGTCTGACTAGAGTGCTAATTTAACTGAATTATCATTGATTGAGATATATATATTTCATTCATGTTACTGTTTCATAACCTAACAGGGTCCACAGGTAACTTGGGTCATTTTCAATTAAATTTCATTTATTGCCCGTCTTAAATAGTAACCCTCAACTTTAATTAAGCTGTTTAGCTCACCGGAGCTGAAAGCTCAAGTGAGCTATTCTGATTACATTTTGTCCGTTGTCCGTCTGTAAACTTTTTCACATTTTGAACTTCTTCTCTAAAACCGGTTGGCCAATTTCAACCAAATTTGCACAAAGTATCCTTATGGTAAATTGCAGAAATGAATGACCGATCTTTATTCAAAGCGGAGAAAACTTCGAAACTGTAGAAAAAGGGGGTGCACTTTAAAAAATCTTCTTCTAAAGAATGACTGAGTCAAATTCAACGTGATTTTGCATAAACAATCCCTTTGATAAGAAAATAATAAATTGCAAAAATTATCGGCAAATTCTTTTTTAAATTTGAGTAATTTACGAAAATAAAAATAAAGAGATAATCGCTGTCAATCAGGTTATAACTTCGGGTTCGGTATTCCATATCAAAAACGAAAGTTCATTGTATAAATCAGCCATGTTTGAATGTTGACGCATGACAAACGGGTCAAACTAACAATGATGAATTCGCTTGTTGTTCAACAGTTGCAAAGGGATGCTTGAAACATGCTGAATATATATTTGTGCCGATTTCGTGAAGTGAATTGAGGTTATATCTTTCATTGGTTGACATTTTAACCCGTGACCGTGGTTTTACGTTGTTTTGAATTTGGTTTATGCTGTTTAACCTGAGGTGAAATATCGCCTGTATTTTGGAATTTTTACGTATCGAATAAAATATTGACTTCGGTAAATCAGAGTGTTAATTGTTTACCTGCGCAAAATGAGCAGAATCTGATGCACGAATAACATATTATATTATAAATACTATACATGTACATTTTATTGGTAATTCGGTACGATCTCTCGTTATGGTTGATTATAATGCAACGTGTTCTGTTAATATGCTCTGCATTTTCAGTTCAAACGGAGATTCTTTTTGCTGCTAGAAATATATATATATATATATATATATATATATATATATATATATATATATATATATATATATATATATATAATGAAAAAAAAGTGTGCTCTTTCTTTGTTTTAGTGCAAGATACAGAGCATTGCTCACAGAACTGAGGCCATGCTTTTGTTCATTCTGAATAGGAAATACCAAGTTTAAAAATCTTCAGTTGAATGTAATTAACTCTTGTGAACAAAAAAATTGACTCAAACCAAGCAGAATTGTGAGTTTTGTATCTTGCTTATAATTCTACGATTGACTCATTAATTAACATATTTCCAAATGACCTTGACCTTCGACCTTTATGCCATTATGTTTGGCCAAGGAAGTTGCTTCCATCCCAAGTGGTTTGGAGTCTCTATAACAAATACTAAAAAGTTGGAAGTGATTTTTTTTAGAAATTCAAATACTTGCAGGGGCAATAACTACTAGAAGAGGGCCTCGGATCCTTAGGGTATGATAAATTGAAGAAACTTCTAAGTGTATTAAAGGCATTGGTAAAAATTTCAAGTTTTTATCTCTTATGGTTTCAGAGGAGTAGCTATAACAAGCTTTTTGTACGAAAGGGCAATAACTTTGTAAGTTCTGTGGGTTATCAAGTACAGGGTCATTTGGTACCATAACTTTAAATGTTTAGTTACATGAAGAAAAAATTATTTCAATATGTGTAATAATAAAAAAAGCTGTCCCTTGGAAAATAGAGAAAAAAACTAATAAGAACTAGTAGACTAATTGTTCTCGAACAATTAGAGGTCTTTCCACCTCTTTGTTTTTTTATGTTTGAAATAAGATTGCTTCAATAGAATAAAGTATTTTTTTCTGCGCTACTTCATAAAAAAGTGTCAAACAAAAAAGTTTGCAATTGTTTATTGCTTGACCTTGACCTTTAACCTTTATGTCATTTTGATCTGACAGGGTAGGCGCTTTAATACCAATTGGTCCAATGTATCTATAATTATCGATTCAAAAGTTATTTGTGTTTTTATTGAATGTTCGAAACTTTCAGGGGCATTAACTGCTAGAAAGGGACTTTGGACCCTGTCGGTATGTCAGATTGAAGAAGCGTCTTTGTGTACGGAACACAACAGTAAAACGTTTAAGTCTCTACCTCTAACGGTTAATGAGGAGTAGCGATAACAAGCATTTTGTTCAATAGGGGAAATAACTCTATAACTGTTACATGGTAAGGGTCAAGGGGTTATATTTTGAAATCTCTTAATATGTCCTACTACATCCATAGAAAAGTTGTTCTCTACCATCCTAAACAAAACAGATCTAAAAACTCATTAATTGAGACATTTCCAAATGACATTGACCCTTGACCCTTATGTCATTTTGATTGGACAAGGTAGACGCTTACATCCCAGGTGGTCAGAAGTCTCTATGATAAGTGTAAAAAAAAACTTGAATGTGATTTTATAGAAATGTAAATACTTTCAGGGGCAATACATGCAACTACTAGAAGGGGGCCTCAGATCCTTTCGATATGAATAGATTGAAGAACCCTCTAAGTGTACTGAAGACATTGGTAACAGTTCCAAGGTTCTATCTCTTATGGTTTCAGAGGCGTAGCGATAACAAGCTTTTCGTAAATAGGGAGAATAACTATGTAATTATTTAAAGGAAGGAGCCAAGGGGCTATATCTCAAAATGTCTTAAGATGTCCTATTACATCCATTAAGGAGTTTTTCTCTACCACCCTAAAAAAAAGAGATAGAAAAACTCATTAATTAAGAGATTTCCATATGACCTTGACCTTTGACCTTGTGTAATGAAGACATTGGTAAAAGTTCCAAGTTTTTATCTCTTATGGTTTCAGAGGAGAAGCGATAACAAGCTTTTCGTAAACAAGGCCAATAACTTTGTAAGTTCAGGGGGTTATCTGGAACAGGATCATTTGGCATCATAACTTTAAATGGTCAATTACATGAAGAAAAAAATATTTCAATATGTCTTAAAATAAAAAAGCTGTCCCTTGGAAAATAGAGAAAAAAAATAAAAAAAAAAAAACATAAAGAAAACAAAATTAAGGTCTTTCACCTGAAAGGTGGAAAGACCTAACAAAAGGTTTATCACCTGAAAGGTGGAAAGATCTAAAAACAACGTAACAAACAAATCAATATTCTTACTCCCCTTTCACGTTACTCTCATTTGAAAAAAAAACTTCAAAAAATTATAATAATTCAATTAAACAACTTGACATGATCTCGTTGCGAGCAACGAGGAGGTCTTCCGCCCGATTTTCAGAAGGTGATATGACGTCATCGACTTTAATTTTCGATAACAAATCATGATCTGGAAATAGGAGTTGAGTACTAATGCTTTCCTGTCATGCTTTTATAAGTTCTCTGTCGTTGTTTTTTTTAAACTTGCATTTCTTCAAATAAAGATTGAAAAGATTAAACTTTTTATCTAAAACTTTAGTTAGGTAACGCCTGAGAAAATCAGGATATATAAACGTATTATACTTAATTTTGCTTTAATATCCTATTACAAAACATCTCTCAGTAAACGACTTTATAGATAAAAGACTTTAGGATCATCTTGATCCCTAATTTGAGGAGTCACTCCCTTTTTCTTGATATCAAATGAAAGGTCTTTAAATTTTATACATATTTTGTTCAACAAGTCTTTGGAAATTCCTTACTGTTCATGAAATATATGGGGAAAAAATGTTTTAGGGGCTGATCCATTATCCCCTTATAGGGGCTGTTTAATGAAATGTTTCTTCTATACTGCATTACAAAAGATTTTTACTTTCTGATATATGGGTGATTAATTTTACAGACATATGACCCTTAAAAACACCTAATTAGGTAACACACGATACAATCATTACATTGCTTGGATACATAACTGTAACATAACATATCTGCTTTCATGACATTTTACAAAATATCTCTCAGTAAAGGACTAGAAAAAAGTCTTTCGAGCCATTTGGTCCCTTAAGTTGAGGGGTCAGCCCTTTTTTTCTTAACATCAAATGAAAGGTCTTTTAATTTTAAACACATTTTGTTCAACAAGTGTTTAGAAATTCATTACCGTTTCTGAAATACATGGGAAAGAAAGTTTTAGGGGCCGATTCCTTTTCTTCTTATAGGTGCTCTTTAATGACATTTTGAAGGTTGCATATTGTTTAGTACATTATTTAGAGCATCTTTTCTTCGATACTCCATTCCAAAGATATTTCATTTCTGATCTATGGGTGATTAAAATGTATGACATTTGACCTATATAAACCTCTAATTTATAACGTAACACATCATAAAATCATTAACATATCTGCTTTTATGACCTTTCACAAAATATCTCTCAGTAAGGCTATTTATTTAAGGTCCGTTATGAATTTATTGCTTTCCAAAAAAAAAAAAAAGAAAACTAGACACGATCTCGTTGCAAGCAACGAGGAGGTCTTCCGTCCGATTTTTAGAAGAGGAAATGACCTTGCCTTTTATCTTCATCAACGAAACATATCAGGAAATGCAGATGTGATCTAAAAGAGCGATGGATGAAGGATTATACACCCCGTTGGATCCCTTATTTAAAGGATCAGGCCCATTTTATTTCATATTAAAAAGAGGTCTTTTGACCTAATAACAGGTCTAATGACCTGTAATAAAAAAAAGGGTCTGCCTTTGTAAACGGAAGACACTAATAACAATAAGAATAGAAGGGTCTTCCACTGAAGACGGAAGACCCTAATTATAAAAGACTGTATTTGTCTAAATCTTAATTGAAGAGTGTTTTTCAACTTGCACTACAGTCCAACAACCCTTTTATGTTGAATATTTTAGTTAGAAAATTAAATAAAAAGGAGAGAAAGAAATAGAAAGAACAAATCTTGGCTCCGGCGAGATTAGAACACACATCCTTTGCATGTGTCTCAAAACCTGGCTGACGCGAAATAATTCCCGAATTTGTCTTTGAATTTGGGGCGTTTTCGCCCGGGAGAGGAGCTGAGTTTTTGTATGAGATGAAAAACAACGTGTAAGATGTCTGACTATTCAGGTTTGGTAACAGTGCGAGGTCATTTGAAATATGGATGCGTGTTTGTGTCTGGAGGGGGGTGAAAAGACCCGAGCTTGATTTTCGTCTTAAATAAATCGAAAATAGAATTTTGAGGTGTGGATCTCGGATTCGGTTAACAACAATTAGGGGAAGTCCTAAAACAATGACTGATGCATTTTACCCATGTATTTCAGTGTTGAGAATGTTTTTTCGTGTCGTTTACTATTATGTTTGACTGTTTTATTTCAGCAGGATTGATAAAATCTTTATAAATGTAGAAATAACGAAATCAGTAACACGTAAATTTATTCGGTAAAAATTTTATGACAGTAATTTCCACAGTTCTAACATTCATAAGTAGTTCACACGGTATCGTAGATACAGACTAAACAGAAAACAAGAAATATACATGCAACAGAAATATTACGCGGCTGCTTACATCCCTTGAACTGTGTAAATTTAATTTCCACGAATAGGCAATAAGCACCGTTTAATCTCAGGAATTTCGTCTTAATTGTTCAATCCGCTGCATATTTCACAGACAAAAAGAATGGTGTCCGAGGTTCATTTTCACGAATTTTCATTAGGATTGAGTGAAGGGCTTGGGAGTTAGAATTTTTTTTTTATAGTACATGTCAAACACGACAATTGAAACTCAAATGCCAAAAACTTCATAACTCTGTTATTAATGAACGAATTGGTCTGGTAGTTAGTACAGTAATCTAGAATGGTAATTAGTTGAAATTAAAGGCCCAAGATCAAAGATCAAGTAAAATCGGGCCAGTAAAACAAAATGATTTTATGAATTGGGAGGGGGGGGGGGTCGGTCGGTAAGCGTTGTTTGAAAGATGTAACCATTGATTTTTTTTTTACATCTATTTATTCTTAGGCTCAAACACTCATAAACGGGTGGTCAGTTTTTAAACCTTGTCGCAGTCACCCGTTCGTTTGTATAGTTACGTGTATAAACTTTGGAGGTTTTTCTTAATCCCGACAGGCAACAGATTTGTATCAGTATATAGACATGCACAAAAAAAGGAAAAAGTACACCATCTGTAATAAAAATGACTTTCTAGCGTTGACTTCCAATCAGTAAGAAGACAATCATTAAACAATACATTTAAAATTATTTGAATCCATAGACATTATCCCGTATCTTGATATGAAATATGTATAATTTTTGGACGCCAATGTTCATTTAGCTTCTATCCACTTTACTCCATGTAACCTGTACTAGTTCTTATTCAAATGCTAAACCATTTTTACTTTAGAGAGAGAGAAAGAGAGAGAGAGAGAGAGAGAGAGAGAGAGAGAGAGATTACATAGTGTTTTATAATGTTCAGGAAATCAATATATATGAAACCTAGGTCAATAAACGCATGTATACATGCATGTGTGTATCTTTATATGGGATTAAATACTAAGCAGTCCTCCTTTTTAAGCCGAGTAGAATAACGTGGGCGCATTGCTAAATGTTGTGTGCATACAGTCATTGAGATGGCGGCATTTCTTTGATGCCGGTAAAGCAACCCAGCGAACTCTAATGCGGTCGAACTGCAGGGACACTTCGGCGGTATGTCTTTGATGTCGGCGATGCGACAAGCGTCGGAATTTAGAGAGCTGCTGACAGAAAAGAGCTCTATATTTGTACTGAAAAAGCCGCTATTTTTTTTTAATTTATGACAAAAATAAAACGGAACACATTCAAATCCATCATTTGAAAGATAAAACCATTAATCAAAACACAAATAAGAGAGAAAAAAGATTCGGCACTCAGGGACTGAACCCGGGTCGCCTGGGCCCAAGTCCACCACTCTAACGACTGAGCTACGCGGACCTTCGCTTCAGAATTTTGGAGTCCAAAATCTCAAGAATGCTTTGATCGATTTTAAAACGAATTTCATATTGAGAAGTTTTCAGAGCGTCTCTATCGAATGAAAAAATAAAAAAAAATCAAATCCAAAAAATTGAAAAATTAAGGTTTTTCATTTCCTTCCGGTGACAACCGGAAGTGACGGCGGACGTTCGGATATGCGAAGGGCACTGCGGCCGTTCACTCTCTACCTTCTCTGAAAATTTGAAAGTCCTATCTTGAATACTTTTTGAGAAAAATCGTGAACAAGCAAAAACATAAAATCTTTAATATCTCGGTACCGGAAGTGACGACCAAAAAAATCTCGTGTAATTTTCTTACAAATTTTGTCATAAATAAGATCTGAAAGTTTCATGAAAATCGGCTGAAGCATTTTTGAGAAAACGTGACAGAAAAAAAAATTTATAATAGGCCTAATGCTAATAGAGGAAAAGAAACAAAGCAAAAACAATAAGGTCTTCCGTTTCCAACGGAAGACCTTAATGAAAATTGGTCCCGTAAATAAGATCGATGAAATCTAATATAAATCAGAAGAATTGAAAATAAACGATCAAGACCTATTGCATTAAATACTTTAATTAATTTGCAGCATTGTCCTCTAAACCGGATGTTGCCTAATCCGGCCAATGTTTTAGAACCACCGGATTAGACAAGATATTTACAAAATTATTTCGCCCCGTTTTTAAACTTACCCCTTACATCGTAGCTAGTATGGATGTATTACGACTTTGACATCTTTCCTTTTCATTTGATAGATTATAACAAATAACATATGTAAACTTCAAAACTATTAATGAACAAATGTACACTGCTCTATTTTTGTTCTTTTAAAAAGTCATGCGGCCGTGGACAAGGGATCAGATACGTAATTGTTCACATACACAGCTCTGAATCGGGCTAGATTTTAAATGCGACTCAAATGCATAGCATAGAAGCAGTTTTTTGGTCCATTATGTGTTTCACTAGAAAATAACTAAATGTTTAAATACTCTCCGTATGTAATCTGGTACCCTTTATGTCAGTTATACGCACAAATACATGTACCCCGTTTATTTGCCAAATAAGACACAAAAACATGGTAACAAGTCTAGCTTTTTCACGCATATTACGCAATATCCGAACAAAATATTATTGTTATGACATTGATGAGATCACAATGAACAACTTTTGCAGGGACAGCCATATCAAAATCTTAACCACTTTTGAGTTATAAAGTGTAAACTTTCAAGGGTTCTAGGTCCCGAATTTGAGGGGCCAGTCCCAGTTTCTTGATGTCAAACAAAAGATCTCGTAACTTAAAATATTTTTTCTTCTACATGTATTTACAAAATATTTGCGAGAAAAGAGATAAACTAAGAAAACCAAGCAAAATTACAACGCTTTTTAATCTAAATTTTCGAGCCCTATCTAGCTCCGGCGTTTCTTGTGCTAGGCAAACATGTGCATACAAACAATGTTTTGTCTATCATCCCTGACATTTTGAAATAGATATCGTTTGTAGTTTATGAAAACACTCTTGGACAAACCAACCCTCTAAAAATCTAAAAAAAAAAAAAAAAAGGTTAAAATTTAACATTTAAAAATTAGGTAAAATGACAATTACTTCAAATTTCAGCTCTGATATATGGAAATTAGCCTGTAATAACAGCCACATTATCCTATTGATAACCCCACTCTGAATAGAAACTCATCTGGTCCACACTCATTCAACCACACCACGCACCAGAGACACTCATGTCCTCGTCTAACTGCTTGTCCCTCGTATTTCGATATCCTGACTGCAAACCCCGGACTCACAGGTCTCTCGCGTCCAGTCTACGACCACTACTTACAGACGAATTACCCCAAGCTCTACGCAACATGCGTCATCGACATTTGTATGTTACCAACATGACCCCTATAGAAAAATTCACATCTAGTTTTAAGTACAGAAATTTCACCAAACACCCCTATGCACGGAAAATAATATGCTCTGACTAAAAAATAAATATAAAACATGCACCCTTTTACTCTTATAACTAAATAACGTACAGAATTATCAAAAGAACAACAAAACAAACTCACTGGTTTGGAAAATAATTGCCCCCTTAACAAAATCCCAGTTCAATGGCTACTCGTTTCTCATCAGTATTATAACTAACTGGATATGTTCACCCTATCTAAAATCAGAAAGTGGAAAAACGTGGCACCCGGCTGATGTCGTTACCGGATCCATTTACTGGCCACTTCATCCAAACCCGTCACTTTAAATACTCGCTTTAAAATAAGCACATTCACCCGACACTCGGCACTCTCATAGGGTAACCCGTCCATGACAAAAACAGAAGAACACAAATATAAACACCATTATATACAAAACTGAATCAACTTTATTACATACGCTCCCATTCGTTATCTAGCCGCAAACTCACATTTCCTTGAGTTTGCTTATAAAAAACTTGCGTTCTGAATACATGTAAGAACTGTTTTTACATAAATCACATGACTGTTCCAGTCTTTACTGAAAATTATAATGTCATCAATAAAGGCATCTGAATACTTTTCATGACCAACTAAGAGTTTTCTTACAAATATGTTAAAAATAGCCGCTGAATTCATCAAACCAAATGGCATTACAGTAAAATGATAATGGCCAAATGGTGTGATGAACGCACTCTTCTCATTTGCGTCATCGTCCAATAAAATTTACCAGTATACTTTAGTGAGATCTTAACAAGATACTCAGCTGATCCCAATCTCTCAGTGATTTTCTTTTTCTACCCATTGAGCTCTGGATCAAGTTGAGTTTGAGTGCTTTATCCACGGCAATAAACACAAAACATAATAGATTGGTCTTTTTGGGGAATGATTACCACAGGTGAGGCATATTCATTCGCCGACTGTTCTACTATACCTGCCTCCAACATTACTGATAACTCCTTTTTGACCTCATCCCTCAATGCATGTGGTATTTGATAAGGTTTTTGAAAAACATGCATTTCTCTTGTGATCACCACACGTCGTGTCAACAGATTAGTTCGACCTGGAACATTGGACAAAACAGAACAGAACAGATCCAAGCAATCTTCAAGTCACCTTTTAGTTTCTGCGTCAGTCTTTGAGACATATCTACATCTTTAACCGTATTTCGAACATGCATAAGTGGATTCCCGATACACATATCATCTTCATCTGTAGAGTCTGCGTGACACACCACAGTCATTACATTTTCATCACCTACAACGTTGTCATCATCTCTCTCTATCCACCGTTTCAACATTTTATATGGTACACGTTTCTGACGCAATTATTATACTGAACCCAACAATCGACTTCAAAAGATCGTTGTCTGCTTTCCGATCGTAGTATTTTTTTCTGTTCAATCTTACTTACCTCTTAATTAGTCCCCTACCGGTTTCACCGGAGGGGACTATAGCTTTCCTCTGTGTCCGTCTGTCCGTCCGTCCGTCTGTCTGTCCGTCTGTCCCACTTCAGTTTTTCACACTTTTATCTTTATGCCTTTGAGGAATAATATGAAATTTGCTGAACAGCTTCAAAATGTCAAACTACAGATCAAGTTTACACTTTTGTAGCGTCTGGTTGATATATTTGCGAGAATGTTTTTTTTTTTTACATTCCAATGTTTTAATGTTCGGGTTCGTTATCGGGTTCAGTGTGTATTGAATAAACAAGGAAAGTATTTTGTCAGTAATAATATCGTGCAATACTTGTACCATTCATTTATTGTTTGTAACAAAAAAGTTCTGTAAAATAGTGTCAAGCGCTGTGAGTTATTATACTTAAATTTAATCGACTGGGTATTTTGTATCATTATTACAATCGGGTTTCTTATCGGGTTGGTCTGTTGATTCGGGGTACAGAAGGCGGTAAGAAATGATATTCTGCATAACAGTGCATTGTTTTCACATATTTCTACCAGCAAATACTTAATGGACTTGGCGAAATGACTGGAGATAATTAAAATAAAGAATATTATTTTACCCATTTTTATTTATTTTCTATATCAACTATGTAGTTTGAATTTCCTCTGTTCTTTTATCTCTGATTGAAGCATAACATCTCGTTTATAATAGTTTTGAAATAGATGTATGCTTCGAAGCTTTTATAGAATAATACACACCGGTAGGGGGCGTGTTTTGCTTATGCAATACTCTCAGAATGTGTGTTTTCTGACACAATGTCCGCCATCTTTGCCAGCTTTTCCCTGGTTTCAAGAATGAAACTCAGTACTGATGGCTGTAATTGACTATCATCCTCATCTTCCTCCAAACTTTCTTTAAATATTGCTAAAGGACCTCTCACATACCTTCCGTAAAGTAGTTCAAAAGGAGAACCTCAAGTTGTCTCTAGGGGAACTTCTCTGTATGCGAACAACAAATAAGGAAACAATTAGTCCCACTTACCTGGTTCGTCTTGAGAATTAATCTGAAGCATTCTCTTGAGAGTTCCATAGAACCTTTCAACAAGACATTGGTTTGTGGATGGTACGGAGTTGTGTTAAGTTTGCGTATGTTTAGCAATTTACAAAGCTCTGTATTTAATGAGGACATTAAGTTTGTACCTTGGTCAGATAGCATCGTTTTGGGAACACCAAGTCCCGTAAAAACGTCCATCATAGTTTCCGCTACAACATCAGAATCTTAACTTCTGATGTGTATTACTAAAGGATACTTAGTGGCGTAATAACATATTATTGAGATGTACGGATTACCTCGTTTTGTTTTCGGCAATGGTCCAACCATGTCGATCGCCACACACAGGGATAGGTTATGAACTGAAGGAATTTTAACAAGAGGTACTTAACTTACCCACGACTTTGACGTTCCTTTCTGACATGTTTGGCAAATTGGAAGTACTTTTTCGTATCCTCAAAAATACCTGGCCGATAGAAATTTCTTAAATTCTTTTCATCGTCTTCTTAATCCCTAATTTACCTGTTAAAGGGATATCATGACCCAATGACAATATTTGCTTTCTGAAGTTACTTGGTACGATCACTTACTTTAGCACCTCGTCAGTAATTGTTGTATACACTCTATACATCATCTCATTTTCCTTCATGATTTGAATTTCGTCATTCTCTGTTTCTTCAGATGCTTCTTATATGCTTCTTATATTCTACATTGTTCCAAACTAGAATTTTTACCTTATTCCACTATTAACTCATTTCTGTAAACTACGTCTTGTACCACAGATCCATCCCCAATACCTTTATCTTTACCTTGTGATAAATTCCTTGCCGAGGATCTATTTTCCACTGCCTGACACATTTCGTCATCTGGCTTAACATGGTGTGTAGTCTTTTCCACTGAAATATTTACCCTAGTAAAATTACCAAGAATCAAATCAGCTAATAGACAATTCATCACCAAAGCAACAACCTTACCTTTCGCCCAAGCGTGTCTACCTGTATCCAGACCTCTGGACATCTTTATGAAGTCCAGTTTTCAAGGGAAACATCACTTGTCACCTCCGTCTTGTCATCATCACTAAAAAAATTGTCAGATACTAAAATCGCAGTGCACCCGATATCTCTAAGTACTGATGCACTATTACTGTTCACTGTACCCGTGTCGATTCTAAGTCCACTCTAACAAATAACTGACTCAATGACAAAGTTTGTCTCATCTACTGTAACAGGAAGCTCCACTGCCTTTCTCGATATAGTAGGAGAATGAATCAAACCTGCTTTATCTTTACCAGGATAGCTCTGAGATGGTTGACCTTTATCAATAACGCAAGGGCTATAACTCGTTGGTACCCGTTTCCTTACAGGACATTTGTTCATAAAGTGACCTACTCTACGACTCTGCAAACATTTTTTTTTTTTTTTGCTTTTAACACCATTTCCTTGTTTTTGTTTTGTTACCTCTCTCGGTGGCACAGGTCCTTGGTTCATTACATGGGCACCTTCATGTACGTTGCTAATTCTATCATCTCCTCTACTGACTTAGATTATCTTTCTTTCAACCAGATGTCTAGAATAACTATTCGTAAGCTGTTCACACATCGGAACATATACCAGTTTATAATGGTTCTTGTTTACTTTTTCCATCTGACACCAGTTGTCAACTTATTGGTAGCTCGACTACTAAACTCCCTAAATGTTTCATTAGAATATTGCTTACACCCTCTAAATTTCTTTTTGTACGTGCTATCTGTAAGATCGTACCGCTTCAGAATAGCATTTTTTATGACATCGTTGTATTTTAACGAGGCCGGGTCTAATTTGTTCTGCCCTAGATTTTTGGATGAAACTTTTTACATTAATTTCTACTGATATAATTATTATTTTAAGATTAAAAAATAAGACATTTACCATACCGTTTGTTTAGGGGGTCATCTCAAAGTTTGTTAATCTTTAACATTGGACCCTATGGGATTTTGCTTGAAATGTATCAATTTTGCATATTTTTTAAATTTTTTCAAAACTTCTGCCATAGGGATTTCTTTTTCTGTTCTACATATTAAAGTGATTGCTAAAAGGCATCAAATGGTCAAATTAAAAAAACCCTTTACCTCCTGGTTTGTTCCAGGGGTCTTATCAAAGTTGATTTTTGTATGCCCAATTTCCCAGATTCGTCAGATAATGGCTGTTTTTTATTTGACAAAGGCGGAAAAGGTGATCTATACAGTATTATTAAAACATTCAAACATATTTAAGTAATAAAAAAATATATAACACATATAAAGGGTCATTAATATAAAATACATGGCTACTGTCTTGAAAAATATGAATTAAGCTATATTTAGGCGGGTTAAGAAAACGTGACAGAGGGCTAGGCTTGCTGAACCCTCTTCACGTTTTCGACCCGAGCCCAAATATAGCTTATACTTCGAGACATTTATGTTGAGTCCACAATATAACATTATTTTTACGCATCATACGAGCTATTTTCAACAATTTTCGCTAAATATCTGCAGTAGAAACTATCACGCCATGGCGTCAACCAAGCAGAAAGATGATGTCACAATACAAATGAAACGCTGCGCGAAAGCGTGCGTACTCGTTCTGTACTCGGCCTCGTTAATTCAAATTCTCCTAACCGTACATATGTATCTTACGCCTTTCCTGACAGTTTTAGTATCAGTCTGAGAGCCCACTCTGCTTTCTGCCACTTGTGAGGAGTTACTAAACGCTCAAAATATCTTTAAAAAATCTATGTTTTCACCTTCCACATACTGTAGACGTGGAAAACATTACGGTAGGTTTTTTTTTATTTCACTATGTTCGCGGTCAGAGAATTTTCTGTGAACATTAAGCCATTGTGAATATTCACTGTGTAATTGCAATATCCGCGTATGCCGTCATTACAGATGTTATTGATAGATGTGTGCATGAGTGGGGCCTAAATTACCACTTCCCTATCGTAATTCCCTATCGTAATTATAGCACTTTTAATAACACAAGCATGGATATTATTTATGATTAATGTTTATTGAACATCTAATTATAACAAAACGTTTAATTCACCTTGATCTTTTAACACCCCTCAGCTTTGAGCTTTGCAGCCCTATCGAATCCATTATTGTGAAGACGTGCACTAATTGGCACTTATTATTTCGGGCATGTCCAAATTCCCTGTACACCCTGCGCTTTGTTTGCGATTAGCATTCATACTGAGCAATTCATTTTGACTAATCATAAAGTCGTACAGTTTATAAACAACCCCCCCCCCCCCCCCTACACCACCATTTTCATACTCAAAATGTCGGGTGTGCAATACACAATAGTGCGTATTTTCTTCGATAAAATACTTATTTTTTTTTCAATACTTAATAACGGATTCTAAAGAAAAAAAATGTAAATGTATGGTAACATGTTCATTACATATCATATATGTTTTTCAATCTTCATTTAAATTGAAACCGATTGGCAGTGAAATTAAAAACACCGTGAAAGGTACTAACACAGGAAATCGTGAAACTTTAGACACGTGGAATTAAAGACGTTCACAGTATTTTGGTAAGATAAACTTAACCTCATGTTTTGTTTCATTTTCTTCCAATGCTACTGGATTAGTATCTCTCACTCATCTATCTTCTCTTTCTTGCAGTTTTAAATCTTTCATTCTCAACCCTAACCTTTTTTCTTCTCAAGTTTTTTATCATGCAGAGGTTTATTCTCTATTTTATCATTTCCCATTTTTATTTTCTGCATCTTCAGCCTATCTTTCAGGTGAGACTGAGCTGAAATAAACTTCAATAAGATATTAAACAATTATTGAACTTTGTCAATCACAACCGACATGCATTTTTCAATCCAATCAAACATGAGTACTTCAATACAAAAAAAATCCAAAAAACAAAATAATTTACTCAGTCTTGATGAAAAAATCTTACCGCTGCGACCATTTGAAATTAGTTGTTTTGGATTCTGTCGGCTGAATGAAAAATAAGACTTTGTAATAAAATTAATAATTTAAAACAAGTTTATTTTGAAAAAAAAAAATAAACAAAACAAATTAATATTCTTACTTCCCCTTTCAAGCCACTCTCATTCGAACATTACTTCAAAAAATAGAAATAATTCAATAAAACAAATGATCAAATATCTGAGACTATCAACTGAATTTCAAAGTAAAAAAAAGTATTTTAAGCAAATTATATCAGATATAAAATGGTATTAAACTACAATATGATGCTTTAGAAACTGTTTTAACCAATTAAATTCTTGTTAAAATTACTCAAAAAAGGTTAAAATTTAATATTTCAAAAAATGTAAAATTTCAATTACTTCAAATTTCAGCTCTCCATTTATGGACATAAGCCTGTAATAACAGCCACATTATCCTATTGATAACCCCACTCTGAAAAGAAACTTAGTCATGTGGTTCACACTCCTTTAATGACACCACGCACCCGAGATGCTCCTACCCTCGTCTAACTGCTTGTCCTTCGTGACTCGATATTCTGACTGCAAACCCCGGACTCACAGGTCTCTCGCTTCCAGTCTACGACCACTTCCCACAGACTAAGTTGTGTGTTACCCACATGAACCTCTATACGAAAATTTACGGCTAGCGCCAAATTTGTAGTACAAGAATTTCACCAAACACCGTTGTGAAAATAAAGCCCAGATAAAAGTACAAATATGCAACCATTTACTTCAATAGGTAAATAACCAAATAACCTGCAAAATGAACAAAATAACAACAGAACAAGCCTATCGGCTTGGAAAATAATTTCCCGCTGTACAAAATTCTTATTCAATGGCTACCAGTTTTTCACCAGTAGTATAACTAACTGGAGAAGATCAACATATCTAAAATCAGAAACTGCAAAAACGTGGCACCCGGCTGATGTCGTTACTGGACCCTCTACTGACCACTACAACCAAGCCGGTCATTATAAATACCTGCCCTAAAAGTAGCACGCTCACCTGACACCCAGCACTCACATATGGTAACCTGTCCATGACAAAAATAAAGAAAAACATAAATATGAACACCATTAAATACAAAACTGAATCAACATTATTACACATATAAAACAACAAGCATGCATAACTTCAATCTCTTCTCTACCAACCGTAAAAATTTGAGCTCAATATCTTTTATACTTTGTAAGAACGTGTGCAGACAAAACATTAATAGTATTATTGGAAACATCACAATATCTCAAAAATGGATGCGACGTCATCAATGAAACAAAATTGCCATCAGGTTCAGACCAAGATATATCACATCTAAGAATTTAATGGAGATCAGCCGATACATTTTTGAGAAATTGCGTGCACAACAATAGGACGAAAAACAAAATGATAACTAAACAGGATCTCGTTGCTCGCAATAATGAGTTCCTCTGTCCGATTTTTAGAAGGTGATACATGTACGACATCATCGACTTTGATTTGCGACACCAAACATAATCTGAAATAAAGAGTGGAATACTAATGCATTTCTTTATCTAAGTTTTCAACTAGGGAAAATAATTCAAACCTTTGTATTTCAAGTCCCTTCAATCTCTTATTATGAAATGCATGTACATGATCAGAGATACGTGCTATGGGGTAAACAATTAAGACCTCTTTTAGTCTGTAACTTGAAGGGCTTATACTTTTTATATATTAAATAAAAAGGTTTTAAACATAATTTTGGCAACATATGTTTACAAGTGTGTTGCCGTTATTGAGCTTCCAGGAGAAAACATTTTAGGGACTTATCCCTTATCCCTTTAACTGGTACCATTGAACGGAATATCTGAAGTTTATGAGCATCTTGTTTACATTGCTTTGAAAAAAAACTTGCTGCATTTGTTCCAATTAAGTTAAGAAAGTTTATCACTGCATTTCGATATATTTTCTTTTTTGAGATATGGGTAATCAAAGTTTTGGACGTTTGATCCCTAAAAACTCTTAATTACGTATCACACGAGAAAATCATTTTATTATTTTGGTGCATGTCTATGAAATAACATTTTTGCCTCTACAACTTATCACAAAATATTCCTCGATAAATAGCTATAGATAAAATACTTCAGACCAATCTGGGCCCCTTATTTAGAGGCCCAGCCCCTTTTTCTTGATATCAAATTAAAGATCATTTACATGTAATTTAAAACACATTTCCTTCAACAAGCGCTTGGAAATTCGTTACCGTTTTTGAGATATCGGAGTAATAACGTTTTAGGGGCCTGTATCTTACCTCCTTTCCGGGGCTGTTTAACGAAATTTTGAAGGTTGCATATTGTTCAGTACATCATTTTCAGCCTTTTTTCTTCTATACTGCATTTCGAAATATTTTCATTTTTGAGTTTTTGTTTTTGACCCCTAAAATCCTTTAATTACGTAATTCACGAGAAAATCATTCTATTGTTTTGGTACTAACTAAATACTTGTAGTCTTCTACAACTAATTACATTCCCCAGTAAAGAACTATAGACAAAAAATAGAGCCCTTTTGATCTCTTTTTTGAGGGGCAAGCCAATAGAGCGAAAGCTCTTGTAAATATAAACTTTTTTGCATTACATATCTTAACAAAATATTTTTCAGAAAAGATATAAACAAAGAAAACCAGAAAAAATTACGGAATTTGTTGACTCAATTTTTAGGTCCATGCGAGTTTCGACGCCTTTTTAATCACACAGATATGATTGACATTATACATATCTGCAATCTTTCTTCTACTATCTCTGAAAATTTTATCTCGATATCTATAATAGTTTAAGAGGAGTTCCATGGACAAAACAGCCCTAAAAATCGCTAAAACGTTAATATATCGGAAACAGAAATGACGCCATCAATGTAAAAAATTCCAATAATGTTCAGACTAATATCTATCAGATCTGAAAGGTTCATGAAAATCGGCCGACCTTTTTTTTTTTTGAAAACTCGAGCGGACAGAATTTGTAAGACCCCACACACAAGAGAAAATATCCAAGACCCATATGTATCCAGTTTGGATATAAAACACACAAAGACAAAGTAATGAGTAAAGTGAGGGTCCTAAAAGAGAAGAAATCCCGTATTCGAATGGCTGTCCAGCAACCCGAAGACATACGCGAAAAAAGAAAACGTCTGTACCATATCCAGAAAACGTATTCAGCCAAAAATGTAATAACAAAGTTAAAAGGAGAGAAGCAGATTTTCACCAAAAGTGGAACCGTTTATCTGGAGAAAACAGGAACTAGACCAACAGCCGAGGAAGTCATCTCAGGTGACCAGATGAAGATAACGGTAAACAATGGCACACACATTGAAGACAACCAAAACCTGTCCGAGTCGCACGGCACGGCAGTCAATTCATACAAACAGTTCAAAGAGTCGCTTATCGAAATACTCAGAGTGCCAACGATATCCAGCGCAAGTCACACGCAAGCCTAACAGTTCGCAGGCAGTGATGGCGCATAAGGGCGCTGAAGATGACGGCGAGCACGGGGCGGCGGGAACTCTGCTTAGCGCCATGAACGACAATGGAACGATAATGGAATCCAGAACGCACTGATTGTGGTCTCCAGATGGTTCGGAAACAAAATCGGTATGCGTCGCTTCACCCATATCGTTGATGCGGGTTTGAGCGCCAGGAAAATCTTAAACCCATCTTAGCCAAAATGTTTTGACTTTGTATGCAAGTGCGTAAACACTGCTTCATGTATTTAACTCTTCAACTGATTGAAATGTATTTATCGATTCATATATATATATATATATATATATATATATATATATATATATATATATATATATTGTGTTTATCTACATATACATGTATTTCTGGAATGTGTTTCTTATTTTTCTTAATATTCCGGAAATATATGTTACTTATCATCTACTCGTAAATTAATCAACTTACTCATATTATGAGATACTTATTTTTTGTATTTCCGAGTTTACTAGCCGTGCTTCTGTGGTTTTTTTTAACACAATTACAGTCCAGAAACATTTTTCTGGTTTCTGGACACTTACAGATATATGTTCGGTCTGGACACTCAGAGAAATATGTTCGGTTTAGTATTCCGGAACTATTTGTATCGATTCTACACTATTTTTACTTTTACATACAAACATACGGTTTGATTTACTGTGATAACGGGGAATGAGTTCTATCCTTTTTAGCCATTTCTATTTGCTTATTTTACCTTCAATATTTACCACTAGTCCTTAGGTAGTTTAAAATGCATCCTCTTTTTTCGGAGTTAATAAACGTCAGTGCTTTTTTGGACTACTCTTAGATTGATAGGTTACAATACTGTAAATTTGCATTAGAGTTTGCGTCGGATAATTCTTTTTACAATGCAGCCTGTCTTCCTTATTGATATTCTTATTAAAATTGGAGGGAATGCGTTTGATACTTCCTGCCGTTTCCATAAAATGTATCATTTTCCAAATTATTTTAAGTTTACCTGAAAATCACCTTAACATATACATGTTTTTGGCCGTTGTATAGCATGCCAATGTATACAAATGATAAACAATACCATTTCATGCGCTGAATCAACATCTTTTTTATGTCGTGGTACTTTTTTCTCTTCTATACAGTGTATATCTCTTTCAACCGTCTTGTGCAGGGGTAGAGTATTACTAAATAATTCTAACTTTATGACTTCCATAAGAGGAAAGATGTTTTAAGAAATGTTTAAAAGAAAAACTACAAATATATTTCTTGAAAGATACACATTTTAGTGAACAGTTGTAATCTTGATACAATCTCAATGGGAAACTAAATCTTTCTTTAACTCATTCTGAACAAACTCTAGAGGGGTGGCAATTCTTTTAAATAACAATTTTGAATGTAAAATACATAACATAGATAAATACGATAGTGGTAATTATCTCATATTAGACACTACTGTTAAAAATATGCACCTTTTACCGGTAAATATATTCATAACCCAAATTCAGAGACACCAAATTTTTATTCGGAATTAAGGAATAAAATTGACTCTTATTTTAATAACACAGCATAAGATAATTTGAGGATATTTCAATTAAGTAATGAATAAAGACTTATTCTCTATGAATTATAAACATTTGAATTATCAAAAAAGATAATAAAAGATCTTGTGGACTTATTTCGGGAAAATAGTGCAAATTTCATAAGATACACATGGAGAAGGAAAAGGCAAAAAAAAAAGTCCAGATTAGATTTTTCCTATAACAAACAAGATGAGCTACTCAACATAGGAAAAATTAGTTTAAAAGGTTAATGTATCAGGTCAAAATCTAAATGGATTGACGAGGGAGAAAAGCCAACCAAATATTTCATTAAAATAGAGATTAAGAACTACATAAGAAAACAAATACAAAATATTGAAAAAGATGATAGGTCGGTAATTTTTTATCAGTGGGTATGTTAAAGAAAACTAAATCGATTAAGAAAACAGTTGTATACGAAAGGAGAAATTATAAATGAAGAATTTAAATGAAAAAATGAAAATGAAAAATTTAAAAAATAATGTGTCCTAAACTTAATAGAGAAAAGTCAAATACCCTTGAAGGATTTATCACAAGAGCAATAAACCACCCAATTAAAAAGGAAACTTTTTAGAAATAAATAAACTAAATGTTTTTATATACATTCCCAAATCTGGAAAACCTACACAATTGGCGCCCCTTTACTTTCCTAAATGTTTTTTTTTACAAACTAGCTTCAGGAAGCTTAGCTGAATGCATGAAGTGTTCTAGATAAATTGATAAATAATTATCAGACTGGATTTTTGAAGGGAAGATTTATTGGGGAAAATATGACTTATGTATGACCTTATGTATTTATAGAGCAAACTGATATACCAGACCTTTTTAATATAAATTGATTTTTAAAAGGCTTTTGACACTATCTCGTGAAGTTTTATCTCAAAAACACTAGTTCAGTTAATTTTGGACCCTTCTTTAAAAATTGGATTAAAACATTCTATAATGGAATAAAAGCTTGTGGGATTCAAAATGGTAAATGTATAATTTCAGAATACTTCTATCCAGAAAGGGGCTGTAGACAAGACAATCCAATAACCCCACATCTTTTTCTTCTATGTGCTGGGATTTTAGGAATATCAATAAGAAATGTAAAAGACATATACTTATTGATGGAGAACAAAACAAAATATCTCAATATGCAGACAGCACATCAATTATAATGGATGGTACACCACAATCATATGATAGGATTCTTAGGGTTTAAAAAAAAACGATTGCTGTTTTGCACAGTTAACTTATGTAAAACTGCACATCCTCGTGGTACAGCTTATCATCTTGTCTACACCGTCGCGGTACTGTGGAAACGGTGAAAACGGTTCTTGTTTTAAACGTAAGTTACCTCCCCCAATATTCTTTTCATGCGGGAAATATGCTTAAAGAAATTAATGAATATTAATTCATATTTCTTTATTTTATAAATGGAGCTGATTTTTACAAATCATTATTTATTTTTTAAAAAAAGTGTGTGTGGGGGGGGGGGGGGGGGGGGGGGAATTATGCTTATACATAATTTTGTATACTATTTTGTATGCTTGATAGCGTTACATATTTGATCTTGGCTTATTCATCGCTGACAATTATCGGTAATCAATTGATATAATTTATTGATAAACATTACACCAACATATCTTTTTCAGCCTCAGGAAAGGTGGAGTAATTGGCGCTCATTTACAATCTTTTATAATTAAGTCTTACCTTCAAAACATACCTTACACTTGAACTAGAAATACTGTTGATTATGTATTATGTAATGCTTCTTTGTTGCAGAATTTTTTATTCACGAGTTTTATAACTTATACTCCGATGTTCACAGCACAATAATCTTTGAGCTTTTAGATCAATTACCAATAGAGAAACAATCAACTAGCCAATCATCCGAAAAAGTAGACTCAAATTTATTCATTTGGGAGTCTGGAAAAGCTACAGAATCTGCACATAATATCAATAGCGATACATTAAACGAAACTGTCGAAATTTTGAATACTTACAAGGTAACCCCATCGTAGAACAGCACGATATAAACAAAATCACTTGTGAAGTCTGTAATATTTGTATTGCTTCAGCAGGAAAGACATTAGAAAAAAAACTCCCCCGAATAAGAGACAAAACTATGCTAATAAACCATGGTTTAATGAAACTTGTCACACAACCGGAAGAAAATTCCACATTGCAAAACATTTATATAATAAAGAAAATCAATGAAACTTTTAATACTCTTAAAATGTATGGCACAAAAAACATTGGATAAAAGCATCAAGGACTACAGTAATAGTATTTCAGACAAGCTGAAGGAACTTCATTAAGGGATACCTACAAAAATACTTGGGTATTTTAAATAGTACCATTAAGAAAGACAAAACTAGTGTAAATATTGATTTAATGTACGAGTTATGAGAAAAAAACGAAGGCACAGTTAAAGACCAAGAGATAGAACATAAACTTAGATAATGATGCACTTCCTTATCAGTCGATAACTTGTGAAGAAATTAGGAATGCCGTAAAAAAAAATTAAAACTTAGAAGCGCCTGGCGGTGACCATGTTATCATCGAATATATTAAGGCAACTATGGACACCTTTTTACCCTTATATGTAAACATTTTCAATTTGGTTTTTGATAGTGGCCAAGTCCAAGACGATTAGTTATTTTGAATACATAAGCCAATTTATAAAGGCAAGGGCGACAGAAGTCAACCTGAAAATACCTATTATTCAGTTGTTTAGGAAAACATTTTACTAGTACTAGACATTGAACCGTGCGAACACGGGTTGACATTGCATATGATATATGACATTTACGAAACAGATACATCGTATTGTTGACATTTAAATGACCAAGCTTTAATCCTACAATAATGCTATTAATTTCACTACACTCTGCTTAGTTAGAATAATCTAACTGTGTTTCGGGACAGGCCTTCACGACAGTTAAAATGCATGCCACATACCATGGTTCATATACCCGTAATGTTGCTAAAAAAAACAGAATCGCTCCGAAACAATTCTTGAGAAAATTAATGCAGCTGAATTGAAAAAAAACAACAGTCAATTATTCATAGCAATCCATAACAGACCATTTTGAAGCTATAAATACCTCTCATCTAAAAATTTAACTTTTTCACCGACGTTTTTACGTTTCACTCGCTTCGAATTTACACACCATGTTAATATTCGGAACTCTCGGAATTGCAAGATCAAAAAATCCAAATGATTTTCGGATTTTTTAAAGTAATTTTCGTTGATTATCAATTAGCGAAGCTTGATTAAGAAAAAATAAAAAACAAATTGGTAATCTTCAAGTATCAATGATGTTTAAAATATATAAACCAAAAGACAGTACTCTTCCGATTTCTCGGTGTTAAAGCCTAAAAATTCGAGTTTATTATTTTAATGTAGTAGTATAGATAATGTGTGACAGTTTAAACACCTTTGCTAACAAAATACACTTAATCAATGAAGTGCAAACAGGTTTAGAAAGAGGTATTGTACATCAGATAATATATTTGTTTTTGGTTTTCTTTGTAAATATGCACTAAACTATTCTGTGCCTTCATTAATTTTAAGCAAGCTTTTAATACAGTTAGGCGAGATGGACTATGGACGAAAGTTCTTAAAAGTAGGATAGATTGAAAATATTTCAGATTTATCATTAAAATGTACAAGGTTTTTAAATCAGAGGTAAAAATTTGTCAACATTTATCAGATTTTTTTTATGTGTAACAAAGGTATGAGATAAGGAGAACATTTGTCACTATTTTTACTTTCTCTTTTTATCAACGATTGGAAGATTATTTATTAAAAAAACTAGATAGAGGGTTTTACATGTTCTTTTCCATCTCTTCAAATACAGGATTTGCTATTTTGAAACTCTATCTACTTTTCTATGCTGATGACACTGTCTTGATTTCAGAATCTGCGTCTTATTTACAAAAGTCATTAGATGTGTTTGCAAATTACTGTGATATATGGAAACTAAATGTCAATATAGCCAAAACAAAAATCCTCAATTTTTTCAAAAGGTGCAATATCAAATCGTAATTTTTTGTATAAAGGAGTAACTATTGAAAACGTAAAATCATTTTGCAATTTGGGTATTGTTTTATCAGGAAGTGGAAAATTTAACTAGAGCCGAGCTCGTTTCAAAGCAACGAGTAGGTCTTCCGTTGCAACTTCGTGTCGCGAAAGGATTGTTCATCAGTCTGATTAAAACACCTCCTTCTCCTCACACTTGTCAGAGCCTGACACACCCTGTATTGATAAAAGGTCATCTTTACACGACCATTTCTTCTTACAAATCAGAGCTTTCAAAAATTGATTGGAACTCTTCAAATGGAGACAAAAAACTTAATTCATGCCTGTTTTCTATATAACCTCAAGATCGAGCACCACTCATTAAACAGATAAAGGCATATCTTTTCTAAATAGGTGTTTATTTAGATTGCATGCAAATGTGGAAGTCAAGTGGAGATAAGCTGTTATTGATACAGGTCGATCAGACCATGGCGAGTGTAAGGAGAAGGGAATGATTAATGATTCTAGATTATCAATATGATAATAGTAAGTTCAAGAAATCGAAAACAAGTCTCAATTTCAAAGTATTTTTTTTCATACCAGGTAAGTTCTTCCGTTTATTTACTTCAAGTTTAGGATAACTTTAAAAAGAACATCATATATGTACATGTATATAATTGAATTAATTACAATGTGTGAATGTGTGGCGGTGGGGGGCATGACCCAAAAATCAACTTTCTAAACATTAACTTAAGAGAAATTTTGGTTGCGAGAAAGGGGGGCATTGCTCCCACTGGACCATCTAAATGGTACTGTTAGCAAGCTCACAAATGATATTCCCGCTAAGAAAGAAGTCATTACTCACGTATTTCTCTATTAGAAAATAATGGATGCTTCTTTTTCTTATAATGAGTCAGACAAGGCAGGGTATATTTACAGGTCACAAGTAATCTTCATGTCAAACTTTAGCTTTTACTCATTTCCATTAATACAAGATATGACACATGTTTAATATGACTTTGAACTTGCGCAACTGACCCGAGGTCAAGTTCATGATACATCATCGGTCATAAGAAATCTTTACATGAAATAGAAACTCCCAATGTTTCTCCTTAAATGACTTAGGGACAAATCATTACACACCCTCAGGTCATAAGCAATCTTTGTGTGAAGTAAGAAATTCCAAAGTGGACCGGAAACAACTTTTCCACCTTGGGTTAAGGTCATGACGCTTCGTCAGGTAATGAGTAATATTTGTATGAAGTAAGAACACTTCCAATGTTTCCATCAGAAAGGTATAGACCGGACACGACGGACGGACGGACAAGGTGGTTTTTATTTACCACCCCCCCCCCCCCAATTTTTTTTTGTGGGATATAAAAATCCTTTTCGCCCGTTTTGTGCGGCACAAAAAAACGACCTATATTTTCAATTTTTTCTATCATATCACATATAAATATACATATAAATGTATGATTTGTATGCACATTTGAGTTCTTCTCATCATCGTCGTAAAGAATAAAAAACCTTTGGGTCCCAATGATGTCTTTTTAATGGCATTTGTCAATTTGCATCACCAAATGATTTCCAAGTGGTAAGGTATCAAAGCTTTTGAGATGTTACATGTAGATATTGAATTTCTTTAGATCTAACTGTTAGGATAGGAAAAACAACACTTTTTTATATAGTAAAACAAAATTGAAAATAGCTTTTTGAAATCGTACACATAAAAAAGAAGATGTAGCTAAAGCTACAAAGACTTTATTTATTTCTTCTGTTCTAGACTTTTTCAGAGTTAACAAGCTACAAGTTAACAATCTCCCATTTTGACAAGCCAGATTAAAAATGAAATATTCAGCTGAGTTTTAAGTCACTTAATTTGCATTACAACCCCATATTACACAACTTCAACGATTTTTTGTATCAATGTGCATATAACAAAAAGTAAAATCCCAAAGAACAAATATCTATCGCAATTAAGTGCATACATTTTTGGGAGGCAGAAAAGTCGCTATATTATAGTCTGCAAGTCAATTGAACTATGGTCTTTCAAAGAAAAAAGAAACTGTCGAAACTTTTGGTACTCTGATGATTTAAGGACGACAGACTTCATAATGTAGTCGTATAGCATTACTTCTAATCCTGATAACAAATTTTATCTAATCTTTGACTTAAAACTGTTAACTTATAAAACCAGAGACATAAATAACTTATTAAGTTATTTATGTCTCTGATAATATATATTTAATTATGTTTTAAACTATAGAAGTTTAGCGTGTTCAATATGTTAATTTTCTAGCCACATTCTTAGATTACAATATCGCACCTTAAATGTGAGGTTGATTGACATCGAATATTTAGACACTTATTGTTTAACAATTGACCGCTGCAGTGAAAGCTTCCTTCCAAATGTTACTCACTTATATAACAATTGCTGATCTACAGCCTGGGGGCAATATTCTGATTTATGTGCGCTGACGCGACACGTAGAGCGGTTTGAATTAGCATAGACTGACCGAAGAAACACACTGGTGGGAAAGTGACACACATTGAAGAGAAAAATTTACACACGTTAAGTAGTCGCAAAAAATTGGTTTTGCCACATTTTGAAAAAAAAAAAACCTCCCACTGTGATCATGAAACCGATAAAATCTAAACAAATCTTGTTTGAAAACTCATATGAACATTCAAAAAATAATCACTGAATCCCTCAATTCTGGACAATTCTTTTATCGTGTCAGCCTCTACCGCATGTGTTAATTTGATGTTTGATTTTTTTATCCTGCCTTGAACGTTTGGAGAGTGTTTCATTTTCTAAATTCTGCTAAACAATGCCTCCAATTTTGAGCGCACGCGCTCTCTCTCTCTCTCGCTCTCTCTCTCTCTCTCTCTCTCTCTCTCTCTCTCTCTCTCTCTCTCTCTCTCATTTGTGTGCAACCTAATGAAAACGTCAACTACTTTCTACGATATCTATAATACCTCTCAGTAGTATTTAGCAGAACTATTTGTGGTTAAAAAAAAATCCTAAATTGAAACACAAGTCAATCTTACATGTACCGGTCAAAATCTCGAATAAACAAATGGTTGGGATCGTACAAAATATCAATAAACATGCACGTGTGATGAAGTATATGCAGAAGAACACAACACGAAGCTACCGCAGATCACTTGTCCACTCGCGCGGGATCTCCTTGGCTATGTGCAAGGGGTGATCATCATTTTAAGGTTTAATCTTTGTGGTTTTTCGTTGTTTATCTATAACATAATTAGTATAGTTTTTAGAACATTTCAGACTTACAAATTCACTATTGATTTATGTCTGACAATGTTTCTGATTTCAATTTCAAATTATCGCTAAAAATTAAGTTATTATTAAAAGACTTTGTAGCCCTCCCGGCCCCTTATTTGAGGGGTTAGCCCCTTTTTTTAATATCAAATGTAGGTTAAGGTTTGGGTTAGGGTTAGGGTTATTTTGCTCAACAAGAAGTCACAAATTGTTAACCGTTCTAGAGATATCTGTACAACTGTGTTTTAGGGGCCGACCCTTAAACTTCTTACCGGGGCCACCAACAAAATATTTTTATATCACATATTGTTATGAACATTATTTTGAGCAACTTTTCTTCTGTATTGCTTTTCAAAATATTTCTCCTTTTCTAGATATTAATGATCAGAGTTTTGTACATCTGGCCCCTTGAAACCCCTAGTTTCGTAACATATGACTTAGTTATGGTACCGTATAGATAAACAGATGTACAATGAACAATTTTGCTTCTATAATTGATAACAAATTATTTTTCAGCAAAGAGTTTTTATAGAAAGACTTTAAAGCCTTCTTGGCCCCTAATTTGAAGGACCAGCCCCTTTTTCTTGATATCAAATTAAAGGTCTTGCAAATATAAACACAGTTTATTCAACAGTGTTCACCAATTATTAACCGTTCTCAAGATATCTCAACAAATATGTTTAGGGGCCGACCCTTTAACTCTTTAATGGGGTCATCAACAAAAAAATTAAATAGAAACATATTGTACAGAACATTGTTTTGAGCAATTTCTGCTCTATATTGCTTTTCAAAACATTTCTCCTTTTTCAGATATAAATGATCAAATTTTTAACTTCTGGCCCCTTGAAACCCGTAATTACGGAATATATGACTTAAGTATGGTACTTTATAGATAAACAGCTCTACAATAAACACACAGTTATTGTAAGAAGACATTAGAGCCCTCTTGGCCCTTAATTTGAGGGATCATGCCCTTTTTCTTGATATCAAACGAAAGCCCGTGAAATTTGAAACAACTTTTGCATTTAATTACATGTTTAACAAAATATTTATACGTCAATTAAAAGATATTACAGAAAATGTGCGAAGATTTCGTGAAAAAATTTGGTGCCAATATTCAGGTGTAGGCGAGCTTCAAGGCCTTTAGCAATGTTCATCATTGGAAGCATGGGAGAACATCTACAGACATTCATCTACAATCACTGAAAAATTTAAGCTTCTATCTTCATTAGTTTTAGAGGAGATGCGTGGACAAAATGACCCTTAAAAATGTACAAAATCGTCAATATCTGAAACCGGAAAAGACGTTATCATTTAAAAATTTTATAATATGTAGCGCCGATCTTGCTTTATCAGTCCTGAAAATTTTATGCGAATCCGTTGAATAGTTTTTGGGAGTTGATTTTAATCAAATCTCCTATGCAGTTACACTGACAAACCGAAAGTGAAACAGTGTTTGGACCAAAGCAGAAATCATCGCCGCTGACAAGAACTAGTTCTTGAGAATAATTGATAAATCCGAAATATTGTATGCTATAGCTTTGTTTTTCAAGGAAACATATTTATAAATACCTTGAAAATAGTCAGATTTTAAATGCTACGAACAATTTAGATATTTGTTTGTAGTTGTATGTATTCTTACGCCAGAGTTCAATTTAGTCTCGTACATTCAACTCGACGCTCGGCTGTCTAAGTAAATTTCCAACAAGCAGAAAGTCGCTCCTGCTTGTCGGGGATTAACGGCGAGAGTCGAGCGTTTGGTTGAACGAGACGAGAATTCAATATTGCTTGGATTCATAAATTTCCAAGAAATATTTCTTCCACTGATACATTTGATTGAATTTTTTCTATCTTTAAACATTACTTAACATGATTCATATGGGGTTTTATCAACATTCTTGTGTCGAAAAAGTCGAAAAATTCATATTTTAAAAATGTGCGTAATTCAAATACAGATTAGAAACTACCTGTACGTATCATGCAAAATAACATATAATATTGATTTAAATAACCATATGATCAATAAAATCAACTCCCGTCAGTTCTGCGATACTTTGATTGAGAAATAGCGGACAAACTGATCATTATAGGGCACAGCATAAATATGCTTTTCTATCTTACTGGAAACTAGTTTCCGTGCTGTCTGTCCATGATGAATAGTCATCAAAACAATTCACCAGCAGCATTGGATTTCCCTCCTTTTCAAACTCGGAAAACCTTTGATGTAATCCGATAACTACATTAAATTCTAAGTCTGATAACTCTGATTTGTTTATCATAGAAAAATTCTGCATTGCCGACAAATAAAGTTTTTTTCGGATAATAGTATACATATTTACTGACAATTCGGATGATAGCAAGTTTATTGTCCCCCTCGACAGCAACTATTTTCCTCAGCTTCGCCTCATGATATACTGCTAGTTGCTGTCTTGGTGGAGAATAAACTTGCTACATCTTCATAGCCAGTTAAAAGGTATATAATGTCCCATTCACTTACATTCCGAGTTATATAACCTCCCATTGGTAACCGGAAATATCTCTGTTTAATCAACACAACAGTCATACCTGTAAGTTTCACAATTTACTTCTTCTTCTCATGCACTTATCATTAGGAGCTTTCATATTGCACACCAATTCAAACAAAAGACATCACTCTAACTAAAGATAATCATTAAAATTCATTTCATGAATCATTACAACATTCATAAGCCTTCAAGTACAGCAACTCCTAAATTTATAAGGAATAAGGAATCTTTTTTTTAGTATTATGAGGTGATAATTTTGGTCGGGGCATGATCAAATCCAATAAAGCCCGAAGGGCTTTATGATAGATTTGATCACGCCCCGACCGAAATTATCACCTCATAATATTCAAAGAATGATTCCTTATTACTTATATTTAAATAATTTTAGGCCATCGTACGATTAAATATTTAAATATGAATAAACAAACCCCGCTGGCGCCTCGATTTGGCGTCATTTGTATTATGAGTTATATAGTACAAAATCGATACGTAGTGTTATCACAGACAAAGACACTGGATAATGTAAATATACAAAAATATTAACAGGTACTTTATTCGAAAATGTCCCGTGCTACCTTTAAATTAGTACTCTAACATCTTATGAAAAGAAGTTTTGTCTTCGACTTAGAAAGCTAATACAATTCTGAGAAAGAGTATACCACATATTGCCAATTCCATCAAGGATTAAGAAAACTATGGCCATTTCAACTTTCCTTATTCAACACAGCTTTAGGTTCTCCATCGCATAACATCTATTCCTAACCTTTTAGAGGTCATTTGTTGTTCAACCTCCTTCAGTAAGAAACCGTTTTCAATACAACATACATCTACATGATATTACCATGATAAAAGCATCACATCGCTTAGAAATGCCCCCCATACATGTACATTGTATACCACCCCCCCCCCCTTACACACACACACACCTAATCTTTTGATTTTGATAAAATGTCTTGGTTTGAAATCTTTTACCTAATTTTATGAAACTTTTGGCAATTTCTTTGAGTCATTTTTCACACATATTTGAAATCAATTACTAGATTTTGATCTTTTATTGTTTATTGAATGAGTTGTAGCATTTTAATTAACAAAGGACAAGTATTCCAGCATGTGATTTTTTTTATGAAAAAAATAGGCCAATATCACATTTAGTGAATATCTTATACATTCTGGTTTCTTCTGCCCTTTTAACCATGCTAAAACCGTAAGACCTACAAGTTTGACATTTGCCTTAAATTAAAATTAAATTCAAACAAACCAGTTGTAGCGCCGCATCGAGCGGTCTTACAACACATTTCATGATTTCCGTTTTCATGATCTTAGTTCCTCATATTTTGAAAATAGACGAAGATTTCTAGTCTACAATTTATTACACATCACAAATATAAACATTTCGAACAAATAATCCACAGTTTAAAATCCAAGTAAACACAATCCAAGTGCTAAGTAAGTTCTGCGTCTAAGTACATGTAAGTCCTACTAACTTTTCAGTAAGTTCTGATACTGTCAGTTAGTTACATTAAAAAAAATACATGTAATCTTAATGGTGATAATTGGAGCGATTATTTATGCATGTAAACACATCTAAATATAAAATTATAAAATACAAAATAAAGGAAACATAATTGCATACTTTTTTGAGAAAAAAATTGTCACTGCTAACAATTGTAGATTTCTTTAAACAGCCTTAATTTTGAGAGAGAGAGAGAGAGAGAGAGAGAGAGAGAGAGAGAGAGAGAGAGAGATAGAGAGAGAGAACATATTAGCCATCCGAACAGTGTCAAAGTATAATCTTTTGCTATACCATTTCTTATCAAATGAATTCTACTGGGGTTTTTTTGCAAATAAATTTAGCGAAGTTTTTTTTTTCTTTTTTTTTTCTTATAAATCACATGTTTTCAAACAATACTATGTATAGTGTGCATAAAATTCCATGAACAAATTTACAAAGCTTTGGATTTTGGTTGCACATTGAAAAAATGAGGGATTGATAATACATGCTCATTTTGAAAGAACTAGGTACGGTATATGCCAAAAATGGCCCTATCTCTAAATCAAACGATATTTTACTAAAAGGTAGACATTAATATGTAACTTCATTAAATAGAACAGTTTTGATAATTTCTTCATAATTTTTGTGTGTGCCACTGCTCAAATAGTGTGTCATTTTAGTCACGTTATAATGACGTCGCATTTAGCATCGTAACGTTATACACGTAAGCAATGAAATTCATATGAATCACATTATAATGGTAACTTTAAATAAGACGGTAAGTTGTATGACGGCCATTATTATATACACATAATTATTAACATATCTATTCACAGTAAATAAAAAGTCCAATATCTCGTGTGTTTCTGGAAAGTTCAAATTATAGTGCTCCATATTTAAATCAATGTTAACACATCTGCCTTTACAATTACGTTACATCATTTATACATTCTCTTTTGAAATGGTTGATATTTAAAAAAAAAATAATGATAAATATTGTAAATTATTAAAGTCTTTAACAATTAAACATAATCTAATGAATTATTTCCTTATTTCAATTTGCATCCAAACTAGTTTTGTTAGGATTTAGGCTCGCAGCGTAGTTTAAAAATGCCAAATCGGGATTTTCTTGAAAAGGTGACAGCTTGTTTTTGTTATTGGGTGTTTGCGTCTTCGCATTCTCTAGCATCAACGATGAGTTTTGTTTGAGATATGCATGCCTAAAATCGTTGGGTATAAATGCATTTATGCAATCCGTTTGTCTTTTTTCATTTTTTTTTCATCTTGCACTTTTCGCTCATATTCAGAATGTTTGTGTCCCCTGTAATGAGACATGGAAAAAGAAAATAAAAAAGCGTCGCCGTAATCGATTTACTAAAACGTTTTATTTATTTATTTTTGTTTTTTTATTTCCGAAACGCAAACAAAGTTGCGATCAGTAATTACCGTTGATATTTCTATATAATTTAAATCAACACTTACCTGCGGGAACCTTCTTTTTCATTACACGTGTTTTAAAAACATTGGGATTTTGTAAAAAAAAAAAAAAAAAAAAAAAAAAAAAAAAATTGAAAAATACATTTGCATGCAGATTTACATGTACCTAGCCTTTCGGGTTATTAACAACCAAACCTGAAATTAAATTCAGTGGCTAAATACTGTTTATTATACCTTCATGTTACATTTGTAAATACTTAAATCTGTATAGTTTAGACGCCGTTGATAATCCACTCTATTACCCTCAGCGTTAGCAACACATTTGGCAACGGGTAACACAACAAATTGTTACATGCGCACAAGTTCGCCGTAGAATTCATGTCATTTCTATTATAAAAGTAGTAAAATTTTCTCTAAAACTAAGACTATCAGTAAATTAAAATTGAAAGTGCCTGTTTGGGAGGGTAACAGACTATCAATTGAAACTGACACCCCTCGAACACCATTGTCAACCTCGCTTTACGTTGACAATAGTTTTCTCGGACGTCAATTTTAACTGTTACTCTCACAAACAGGCACTTTTTGTATAATGTTCCTAATGAAACTCATCTTCGCTAGGCAAGGGTTTTCGGTCCACTTTGCTCCCCATAAACCCTTGGCGGATTTCATTACGAAAACTCGGTGATGGTGTGGCGCTATCTAGCGAGCAACTTGAGTTGCGCCCCTTGTATATTTACATTTTAATCGAATAAAACAACGGGTTATATACACATTGTGGCATTCATACAGCTTAAAAAACTGTTGACTACCGAATATCGGAACATAATTAACGATGTTATTGAATACCAATTTAGTTATAACCTAGGAAAAGCACAGGATGTTTTATTCATAGTGTTTCGTAAGGACTTGTACCGGGAGTGAAAAAGTAACCGATTTATATGAAAGCTTTCATGCCATAAAACAAGGTATCGTTGTCGCGAATTTTGCAGACCAAAGAAATTAAATAAAACACAGTCCATATGAACCCTTAAAGGCAATAACCATAAGCAGGAACGTATATACTAACGGGATATGCAACTTCTACGTTCGCCATGTTTACTTCCCATGCTGTCACGCGAGCCTTGATAATTAAGTTTGTAGAACTATGTTAAATCCCAGTAAAATATAGAAGTTTTTAAAGCGATCTGGTTAGACCATCGTTGGGGAGGCACATGTGTCTCAACTTGTGAAGAGCACCGAATGTTTTACCAAAGATCACACGTTTTCTTTTAAGTTTATATTTACAAGCACTGCGATTGGATCAGCTGCTCGCAGCTGCAGCCAATCATAAAACGGAGCTTGTCACCGAGTTTTCGTAATGAAATCCGCCAAGGGTTTATGGGGAGCAAAGTGGACCGAAAACCCTTGGCTAGCGAAGATGAATGAAACTCGAGGAATTAATTTTTGCGTAAAACCCCAAGAAGCACATATCGCAGGTTTTAAAATATCGCTTTTAATTTTCGGACAGATGTAAACTAATTGAAACTATGATTAAAGTTTGGTGTTCGCGATTTTATATTCTCGCGATTTGATTCAAAACAGTTGAGTCGCGGAATGAAGTACTCGTGTAAAATAAGGAATATAAAATGTAAGGGAAAACGGTCCAAAACATACTCTTGATTTATAAAAGTAGTATATTCAGTTTATTTATTCAATGAATTAATTGTATCGAACTTTAATAGCATGCAGATTGGTCGGTTATAACAGCGAGTACATAGCATGAAGAATCATAACGAAAGACATACATATAGCTTACCCTTTTTATAACATTTACCGTTATCAAAACTATATAAAGACATAATTACAGACATTTGTTCTTTATTCAAGAGAATAATATATAGTTTCATGTATTTAGAATGAGTTTAAATATTTTCTTTCTTTATTACTTACATGTGATGTATAATTTTTACTGCACGCCGTATAATATTTTAGGTATCATTTGTTCCAAGAATGAAACAAACTATTGCATTAGTTTTTTTTTTGATAAATGATAGTCATTTTACTCTCAAATGTGCAATACATTGATATGAAATATTTTTAAATCTTTATAATTAACCATAAATAATGCACACTGTGGTTTAATCAATCCATCCAACTAAACAGTTTCGATCTACGTGTTTCACCTGTCAATCAAATCAGTCTGCGAGCTCCACCATGTGCTCTTCCATTTTCGTTCAATTGTTTTTCATTTCAAGAAAAATGCGCCTAACAATGACGACGTATTTTGTAGTATTTGTGATGTTTGAGGTCATGATTGTACTGCCTCTGTGAAGTTTAATTCTTACTTACACTACGTTGTTTAAAAGAAACTCTCTCTCTCTCTCTCTCTCTCTCTCTCTCTCTCTCTCTCTCTCTCTCTCTCATGTTTGTATGCCTGTACAAACAATACAGAAGTTATAAAGTCTTCTTTGCAGTGATTTTATTTATTTTAAATACTAATGGTAAGTATAACGCTTTCAACACATGAGTATACGTTTGTAGACTATCATTGGCTTCATCGGTACAAATATTATTTTTACAGTGCACATACAAGAACATAAAGTACATGTAAATGAAACTGTGCTTGCAAAAAATTATATTCACTGATGCAGAAAAATAGGAAAACTGATAAAAAAGAAAATATTTGACTAAAAACGTACGTCGTGATCGCGGCAAGGTGTGAATGTCAGACCGTAGGCCTATAGGACCTTTATATGATTATCATCAATTACTTGTCAGCTGAATTAATTTAAGCATTAAAGATGTGTCGTGTAAACTTATTTTAAATATTTTATTGTATATCACAGTCTACATCAGCAACCTATTGTTTGATGAAGTCGGGAGTCCACTCACAATGTCGAGTAAAAAAAAATCGCTAAGCCTAATTTCTTTCACTTACGACCCGCCTTATTAAAAGAATGTGACGTCATGTAAACAAACTTGTTCTGTAAATGCGTTTGAAATGCTTCAAATGAAATTTACTGATATTTTCTGAGTGAATGGATCATTCACCGAACATTTCTATAAAAATACGTGACTTATTGTTGAAGTAATGATGTTTTTTTTGTGCTGTGTAAACAAATAGGAATATTATGCGGTGGAAAAAAGTGCTACTTTGTTACCGAAGCTAAGGCCTTTCGAGAGTTCAAGCTCTCGATAGTGAAGTATGGCGATTAGCGAATATATATCTTGTTTTTAATCATTTGTCATATCGAAGAATCGTTTCAAGAAGCTCAAAGTATGTAGTGTGAATGAGGAAAATTATACAAAACTTACAAGTACGGGGAAAACAAAAGGAAAACATCAGTCAACAGTATACGGTAGGCCGAAAAAATGATCACGTCCTATATATTCATTATCATGATAATAATTTATCAGAAATTATTAAAGATATCATTTTTTGTAATGAAAGTTACTGAAGATAAATTCATCTTATCTTGTCTGATTGTCGTCATCGATAATTGATTATACGGCGTATATAACCGCATCTGCCCGACTGAAATCACCACTAAAACTCGTCACAAAACGGGAAATTTAACTATCAGCGCAGGCCTCGAGCAAAATGTAATTATGTTTAAATCTTTTCTCTTTTTAATTATATGTCAATGAATCATGTTTCGTTTTGCTCGAGGCCTGCGCTCTATATACATTTTCAAATGTTATAGTAAAAATTGCCTGGAATATGTTAATTTCCGGTAAACATCGTGCATCTAGCGGATGCTGGTGTTGCTTAGCAACGCTTTGAACGATTATTTTTACGGATTTATAGCTTACACTTGACATTATATTCGTAATTATGCATTTATCTACTTTTCATAAACAACTTGAAAAATGTTGGAATTTTAGGCATTTATACCATTTCAACCGTACCTAGTTCTTTAACGCATTTTTTGATTTCTTTTACTAAAAACAGATATTTAGAAAATGACGTTGCTCTGTGACGATTTGCCAAGATTAGAAGTATGTGTGTGTGTGTGTGTGTGTGTGTGTGTGTGTGTGTGTGTGTGTGTGTGTGTGTGTGAGAGAGAGAGAGAGAGAGAGAGAGAGAGAGAGAGAGAGAGAGAGAGAGAGAGAGAGAGAGAAAGAGAGATCTGATGCACATGCAGTAAAAATTAGTACATACATTTGTCTTACTGTAAAAATTGTTTACAATGTAGATGTGACATGCATGTAAAGTTTACCTAAAATGAATCAATATATATAAAAGATAAACTAATCCAAAAAAGATTACAATGGTTCTGTGAAATAATTAAATCTTGAGAAGAATGTTTTATAGATAGCAGGGAACATTAACCTAAAATATTGATATAATATGAAGTTCTTTTCATCTTGCACTCTGTTTTACATGCTCTTTCACAAGCAATAACGACATATAACAGAGAGCCAGGCGAAAGGTCTAATTTTAATTAGATTGAATATTTACCATGTCAAATAAATTCATTCAATTAATCACAAGCCTGTCTGAGTTCTTTAACTTATAAATTAAGTGAAGGGCGATATGGACAAGATTTGCTATATTGAAATATTTAGGGTTAAGTTATCATCATACAAACATGCACTCTAATTACAACATTCTACTCTTGTGTACCTTGGGACCTCACTCCTTTTCATAGCACTCTTTTACAGTGTGCGGTGTGTTGTTCAACATGTTCAATACACAATAAGACATACATATACATAATATTAAAATAGAAATTCAAAAGAGTGATGAGCAAAACATACACGTGAAAATACACTGGACAGATAATATTCCGGGTTTCCTCTGACTTAAACGCCCGCTTTCATATTGTGATGCACGTCAAAAGCGGAGCTTAAAGTCAGAAGAATCTCGGATTAGATTGAAAATTGCATATACTTTGAAAAGAAAAAGTCAACACGACATATCCTGTATTGAAACATACCTTTATAATCTGTCATACGTTAGTTGAGCTGGATTTTCCACTATCGACGTCTTGCGGGCCATGCTTCTTTTAAAAATGTTGACACACCGCTATCAGCTGTTGTTTAGAGTCAAAACATGACTAGTTGACATGGTGAATCGTACGATAATTATTTCGATTAAAACAAATAAGTTTGTGTTTTAATATGTAGAGCACAGATGAACATGCATTACAGTTGTTCTATTATTCAACAACTGAAAGATCCGCGACAATTAGACTAGGCTTAAATATTGCGGTTTACCAAATTTCAGAAAAGACTTTCGATCGCTTTTCGCTAATAGCATCGGGATCTGTGTCTTCAATTCCAGCTGCTTTGTTATTGTTATGATTCCTGTTGATAAAATCTTCTCTTTTTCCAAATGAAGTTTACACATTCAACGTAATTATCAATCGAATTATCAAATACAGAAAACAAAACAAGTTTGGGGTATCGCTCAGTGAAAAACAACTACACAGTATTTTATTTTAAGTTTTATTTGGCGATGATTGGCCATGGCTGCTTAAAAATGTGAGAGCCAGGCATCACTTCTTACCTTATAGGGCATCCCTAACAAACAAGCAAAGCAAAAGCTTGAGCCCTGGGAAAAGATGCTCAACTGCTTGCTCACCTAGTCCATAATATATATACAAATGCAATTAACTGTCAATATTGTTGACATAAGCACTACTGGTAAGCCAGAATACCGCCACGAGACTATGCACAGCATAGTCTGCGCCACAAGTAGAGCTACACCCATGAACGAGGGCTATAGGTTGAGAGTAATCATTATATACCATTAAGCTATTACAAATTAAAAAGCGAGATCAAAGCACGAGGGCACGGAATATTAATGCCCAAAGTATATTAAAGACAACTACTTGTTATAGGAGTGAAAAAATACCCTTCATTTAAATGATAAAGAAACAACAATTATGTTGTTCATTAATAGTTATATGGTCTGCAAATTGACCAAGTAAGAAAAAACACACAATTTTTTTTTCTCAGGTCAACATGACTGAGACCGAGTGGACTAGGTGAAATAACAACAACATAAAGTCACCGTCAAGTGTGACTAACTATGACCCAATTAGTCATAGCGCAGTCACGGCCCCTCTTCCCCTACTCTAGGCGACGCAAACACAGTGGGGTCGGACAATAATGTTTGTAGTGCTTGTTGCAAGCGGTATAAAAATAAATCATTGCCCAGGCCAGAAAGATGTACCTTGTCTGTGGCAAACAAACCAGGGCTATCAATGCGCAGCTCTGGATATCTTATATATTTTCCACCCAGCCTTTTAAGTGCAGATGCAACAGCCCTATTTGTTCGCTTCCTAACCTCTTCTAAAGCTACTGGGTTCCTCCCACCCCTCCATACACCCCATGGCAGAATCTGGGACAAAGTGGTGGATGGCATCAGTCTAGAAAGTTTTTCCACGGTTTTGATCATACTAAATCGCAGTTCAATTGATTTAGCCCCGTTTTGCATAGGGATATTATTGCCTCCGCAATGTATGACCAAAATCTGAGGTGGATTCTCTACCTTAAGCAATGTCTTAATCTTAGAGTAAAGTTGACCCCACCTCATGCCCCCTTTGCCCTGCCAGAAAATGGATGCCTTGTGTCTATCTAGCTGTAAATCAGTGCCCCGGCAAGACTTTCTTGCACAACAAAAAGCATGTTTAATGATGGATGACCCAACAATCCAGATTCTTGTATGATCTAAAAAAAATTACATACATGTAAATAAAAACATGAAAGAAAGTTGTCACCTTCCATACCTTAACCTTTTTGAGAGGAGCTACTGTCTTATGAATGTGTCTTGTACAACCTAATTTCTCTAGTAACATATTGAAAACTGATACTACCTGGTATCTAGTCACCGGACTTCCTGAAATATGACAAAACAATGACCCCCTACACTTCGGCCTCAACTGTAAATATAACCTAAAACAGGACACAGGACAAACAATCTTATGTGTAGACTTAAGTTGAATAGCAGCCCCCTACCCGCCTGATCAGTCTTTGAGTGATGAAGTACAATTTTAATTGTGTTGTCCAGTGGTGAATATGACACATTTTGCACTTGGATAGCATACCCCACATCCTGCTTTGTGTTTTGTACTAACTCGCCCATTCTGAAAAACCCAAAGAATGCTGTAACAAATTTAGTTGTAAAAAGTGTAGATTCATAATATGAATGGCAGATGCTTAGGAGGGTCTGGACCATGGTGGTTAAAATCTGCAAGGTAATTGGTTTTCTAGTGTCATGGGGGGGATTGCTGCGGCGAAGGCCCAGCAAAACTTTTTAAAGTAAAAAATCTTGGGTCCTGTCTGGGAAGCCATGTTATTTACAGTGGTTAGAAATACCTGCAATATATGTTTTGTGTTGGCTGAAAATTTCCGCAGTGATAGATATGACACAAAATTGACTAAATTTGACTGAGATGGGGGCCAAACTGGCCGACTTTGATAGACTCGACAAAACAAATGGAATGCATTTACTGCAGTATCATATAGTTTGCAGATATTGTTTGACAAAGCATAACTCAGAAGCTCCTGGGATCTAAGCTGTAAATCATGTGCTGAAATGAAGCAGGAATTGCTGATGGCTGGCTGTTTGCTCCTGGAAAACTGGCCTTGAATCGATTCCATTGCTGTCGGGAAAGAGAATATGCTTTAACATTGTATATCCCTGTTATATGCTTAGCTTTAAACTGAATATTAAGCATCAAACCTTGCAAAACTAATTGCCTAAGCAAATGCATGACTCTTTTGGACTTTGAGGTATTACAATTGAGAATTGAAACTAAGGCTTCATTATCAGTATGAATTATTAGCCGTTCACCAGACAGATTGCTGCCCCAAATTGCAAAAGCCATAGTTATAGGAACTAGCTCCAAAAATGTTATGTCCGAGGAGATATATGATGCCTTCCAATGGTCCGGCCAACCCAAGTATGCCCAATGATGACCAAAAACCGCCCCGCATCCTAAATCAGCATTACCTGCACTATCTGTATATAACTTGAGATCAAAATCATTTGACCAGTTAACCAATCTATATGATGTAACTCCATTAAAACTTTCCAAAAACATTAGCCAAGTGTCAATATCCTTTCTCATTTCCTTAGTAACCCTACGTCTGAGATAATGACGCGACAGCCCACAGGATGCATCATACAACCTTCTAACAAATGCCCTACCAGCTGGGATAGCACGAATACAGAAGTTCAGCAACCCAGTTAATTCTTGAAGTTCTAGTAAAGTAATTTTGTGTTTTTGTAAAATATGCAACAACTTGAAATTTAATTGCTGAATTTTGTCCGAGGGGATCTTAACAGTCATACTAGATGTGTTAATTTCTAAGCCAAGATACACTAGACTGTTTGCGGGACCAAGAGTTTTGTCTTCAGCTAATGGGACTCCTAACTCTGCACAAATTTCCCTAAAAACACCCATCAGATAGGCACCGTCCTGTGATCCAGCTTTTCCAGCTAGTAAAAAATCATCCAGATAATGCACTATGTTGTCACGACTTGATCTGTCCCTAAATACCCATTCTAAAAATGTTAAACATCTCTCAAACTTAGCACAGCTAACAGAGCAGCCAAATGGTAAACACTTGTCAATAAAAACCATGTCCTGTATCTTAAAACATAACAACTCAAATTCAGACTTGTGAATCGGTAGCAATCTAAAGGCACTTTTAATATCAAGGCGAGCTATTTGTGCCCCGGGACCCAGATTAGCTAACATACAAAGGGCTTCATCAAAAGAGGAATATTTGACTGAACACAAACTTTTGTCAATAAAGTCATTAACACTAGATCCAGATGGGTATGATAGGTGGTGAATGAGTCGGAGCCATCTTTTTAGGTACCATGCCCACCGATGACAACTTTAGATTAGGAAGTGGTGAAAACACAAAGGGGCCCGCAACCCGTGTGTTGCTAAACCGCGGAACGGAAAACGGAACGGAAAGCGGAACGGAATGAAAAATATCATTACGTTTATCGCTTAAAAAGGGTATAGACTGGCCAGAAATGATTTACTTTGTATCTTTTATTTATATCTAATGAATGATTATCAACATGTTGCTATCTTATTAATATTCATATGAATGTCTATCAATTATAGCATTGTATTCATTTGGCTTAAGTTGGGTACGAAACGGAAAAATCAAATGTAAACGAATTGTGACACATTAACATGATTAAACGAGCAAATTAGCTATAACTTTTTACTTATTTTTCTTATATGGTATTGCTGGCATATCAGCGTAACGTACGCAGTTAGTGAAAGCGTTTTATGCGTGTTTTGAGTATTTTTATATTTCAAATATGATGTACATGTATATACTTACATCAAAATTGAATTTTCGGTGTTCGAGACGATCTTTTATCATTCAGACGTTACAGTATCATTGAGATGGAAGAGAAAAAACCGTAGGACTGACGACATTAAAAATTAAAATACAGTAAACATTAAAATACCCCGTAATTTGTGAAACACGTAATTTGTGAAACTAGTATTTTTAGCAATGCAATTTTGTTTACGTTTGTATTACTAAGCAGTTGTTTATTCCAGCAGCTTTATACATATGATCCGAATAGAGAGCTCTAGACGTTGCCTGGTTTGATTTTCCGATTATATATTGGGGCTATAATCTGTCGATCCCAAAATATTAATGCAGCACATTTGGACGATTTATAATGGAAAATGTTGACATCTTTACTCCATTTGGAAGTCACTCAGAAGACCTTTCACAATTTTTCAACACTATCATCCGGGTCTGTTGAAATGCAAAACCTCGTAGACTTCTTTATTTTTAGCCGTGTATTTATACCAGCTGATAAGCTAGAGAGGACGTTTTAAAGAAAGAATAATGAGAATGTTTAATGCTTCTAAAAGAGAATCGCTTGAACCCTGAGGTATATGTAAATATACAGCAAAAAGTTAGTCGAGGATATTTTTGGACAGAATATAGTGTTCAATGCATGTACTGTTAATTTTGAGGAAATAAATATTCTTGAATAAATAATCTAATATTGCTAATCTTTCAAAAAAACATTTAAAAAAAGGTACATAAAGTATATCGTTTTAGCATGATTTACAAATTTATGAGGTAAATAACATAAAATAAGATTTTCCGTTGTCCCTTCCGTTCCGCTTTCCGTTCCGTTTTCCGTTCCGCGTTTTAGCAACACCCCCGCAACCCTCCCCAAAATTAGTTCCTTGTTGACGGCCTGCTTAGCTTTCCGCTGTAAACAGTACAAAGATTTTAGCGTCTGATGCAACCCGTGGACCCTGGTAACCAAGCTTAAACCCATATGTAAAACCCTGTAATAAAGCAGCTAGTTGGTCTGGATAGTGAGCGAGATATTTACTTAAGTTTAGGACATTGACCGGTGAGTGAGCAATGCTGCTAAGGTCTAAATTGGTGGGTTGCTTGGGGGGCTCTGGGACGCTGAGGTAGGGCAGGTCTAGCATAGGTGGACGTGGTTGACTGCATTCTAGGTAACTGAGGCGCCAGGATGTTGAAACGCTGTTTGGCCTGTAAGTTGAATCAGAACCTGAACCGCGTCTGCATTTGATATAGGGGTGATTTAAAGAACACCAAAATGCACTCATGCTTGTATTGACATACACTTTTATTGCATTGGCCTTTATAAATGAATTCATAACATCTAAGGGGGATGTGTTGTATCACAGACCCTTGAATAGCCAGAGGGCTGTACATATATAAAAGCCACAACTCTTGGTCAACAACAGCAAATGACATATTTGGATTACATTCTTTTTTCAAACGGAATTGTATGTCATAATCTCTCCAGACGAGAGCTTTTGCACGACTAGCCCTAAGCCTGATAGTATGCTTGGGTTTGTATTTGGATGGCAAGGTAATGTCGCCACCTTGCATAGAGAAGTATTTTGTATCGTCATTAGGGTCAGATTCATTAGTGCGATCGATTAAAAGCCCCAAGTTAACATACTCGCCGTTAGCTATTTTAAGCTTAAGGTTATTCGAAACATTGTGCCCAAGGTCATATGGTAACTTTGCACATGAGACTTTTGATTGTTACTTATGGCTAGTGTAGGTAGAATGTCAGTACCTGGATACTCTGCGGATGCATCCTGCGTCATCTCATTTTGGGGATGAGAGGTCTCTCCCCTCCAAGATATGGCGGCAATCACTGCCTGTGTCACCTCGTCCAACTGCTCCCTGTTCAGCGCCGGTGGTTGCTTTCGGGTTGACATGGTTTCCCTATTAAGGTTAGGTGAGGTGGAGAAATCAACCAGATTCGCACTATGCTGGGGACCAAATAGATCGACCAAATTCACACTATGCTGGGGACCATCAGAGCCAGAGCTGTCTGTTGCGACCCGCTTCCGGTCGCGCGGCTTTGCACGTGGTACAGGCGGGGCCTCTCGAACCTTCGTCTTTGGCATAGTTTACTCATTAAAAAAAAAATCAACACATATAATTTTTTTAAGATAACACAAAGAATCGTCGGATGTTTTTGAAAAGATGTGCACGATCGAGCAATTGCTACATGTGCAGCGTTTTATTTTAAAGCAATGGCTACATGTGCCGTATTACGAACCGATTAAATCCATAAAAAATCTAAGCTTTAAACTGTCATCGGCGATTGAAAGGTTTGATAGAATTAAGAATTTGTAATAAGAATTCGTTGTAACAAAATAATTTACACAAAACGACGGCATAACCAAAACATTACAAAATAGTTGACAGAACCTGAAACAAAAACACGTCTTACCTCTTGAATTTTTTGAAAGATGACTGATGCAAGTACAAAATGACGTCACGGGTTTGGCTAATAGCCCAAAATTTAAGGCCGATGGTAAGGCTAATACCAGGAGGCGCATATTATTGTGGGAATAATAGTGGTGAAATACGTGCCTAGATTTACGATTTGATAATAAAATAAAATGTTAATATGATGAAATCTAAACATGATTTCCCTTTGATAAATGGATTTAACTCTGATTAGTTAAATCGTATTAACGAAATCGTTTCAATAAACACTCTAATTAACTGTTTAACAAAACAGAGTTCGGTTTTATGACCTGCACGAATTGTTTTCAACAGGAGTTACTTTCAGTGTGAATTTTGCACTATTTTTTAAACCGAGAACACGTAATCAAAATTTCCGAAAAAATCAATATTTAAACCCCGATATCTCTGCAATGCATCATCCGATTTTAAAATGAATTTCAGTTTTGTATTAAGCTTTGCAAACTCTACAATACGCATACAATTTTGTGTTTTTTTTATATAGATTTAGGATCAGTACGAGTTAGTTTTCAGTAGAAGTTACTTTCAGTGTGAATTTTGCACTTTTTTAAAACCAAAAACACGGAATCAAAATTTCCGGAAAAACCAGTTTATAAACCCCGATATCTCCGTAATGCATCCTCCGATTTTCAAACGGTTTTCAGCATTAGATTCAGCTTAAAAGTCTGTTCAAAATGCATATACGTTTTTTATTTGATCAAAATTTTCGAAAAATTAGATTTTTTTATTTCCAACCTTATTGCACAGGTAAATTGACCAATTCATAATCACGGAAAATTTCAAGCCTCTATCTTAAAGCGTTTTTGAGAAATGTCCCGGACATAATGACTTAAATTTTTAATATTTTAAAAACAACGTAACGTAAAAACGGAAGTGACGTTGTCATCGAACTTCAAAATCTTTGAGGGAGATCAGTTGCACATAATCTTTGAAAGTTTCGTTAAAATCGGTTGAAAAGTTTTTGAGTTATGAAGCCGAAAAGGAGTAGGAAAAAAAGGAAAAAAATAATAATGAAAAAAAAAAACGAAGAATAACAAGTCGGTCTTCCGTTGAAAACGGAAGAACCTAAAAAAAAAATTATCAACAGAATCAGTACAATGTCTTCCGTTGAAAACGGAAGACCTTAATAATGCTAAAAATCATTTAGTAGAACAAGCGTCAAAGGCATTATATGGTGTTTAAAGAAAAATTCGTTAATTGTCAATTAGACCTATTTGACAAGGTCATTAACCTATTTTTCCTTTAATCGTGCGAAGTGTGGGGTTAGGAAAACTTAGGTATTATCGAAAAGGTACATTTAACATTTTTGAGATTTATTCTTAGTCATAAATATTGTACTCCAATTTGTAAGATGTATGAAGAAACTGGAAGGTATCCACTGTCACTCTTTGTTAAAATTAAAATGATCTAAAATGATGTACTGGGCAAAAGTTTTGACACCCTACGGCTGTGAACTCATTAATGTAATATATTGTAATTTTTGTAGATGTTTCAAAAATGGATCTTTTATACATCCATGGATAAAATGTGTACATGATATACTCAACTCGTGCAGGTTGTCTTATATATGAGAAAATCAAACAATATGTAGTTTTAACTGGCTTAGGTCAAAAGTTAAAGAAATATTACTGTATTGAAGACGTAAAGGGTGCAAGAGAGAGATTTCATTTCTTCGCATAGGAGAGTTTCAAATTATCTAAATTATATATATTGATGTAAACCAAAAATGGCTTTGATCGCCTTGTCGCAGGATCAACACACTCTTTTCTTTCTCGGTAATGTGAATTATGCAATTTGAATTTATTTGTGAATGAATATATATGCTATCCTATGATATCTGATCCCCGCTCCGTAATTTTAATAGTTCTGATTGCGCTTGTATTGAATAAAAATAAACGTTTTTTTTTAATAAATGTACAAAATAAAATTGTGATATAAATGTGCATAACGTTAATAGCTTATAGGGAAGGGGAGAGGGTCTTTTACATGGGCAGATCTACAGTCCCCCTGAAAATTCTTATTTAATTCACAATTCAAACAGCAAATTCAAACAGTCCCTCAGGTACCTGGCAAATAAAAAAAATTGCCCTTCTGAACCCTTACTCCCCAGGATATTATTTAAAGATCCGTGCAGTGCTACAGCATATGCAGTCATAGGTCAAATAAAAGGTTCAACCAAATCTTAATATTTTTTATATTTATTGTAATAAAAGATAAACTCTGTACAAAGCAGCAGCACTTTTTATAATCTACAGCACTCTTTATAATCTACTAGATAAGTGAAATTAAGTTTTCGTTTAAATTTTCAATCCAAATCAGGGTATGCTTTTGTTATATTGAATTTGTTGATGACCTCCATTCGGGAGAATTATCAACACATATCCCGTGACTGTCAATTCAGAGAACAACACTAAGTGTCATGCAAGTTAGTATTTACTATGCTGTTTCATTTAATACCAACTATTTATGTCATGAAAAATAACTTTCCATAATTTTTTTGTAATAATCGATGTATCGTTTTATGAACGTTTAAATTTACTGTGCTTTCATAGTAAGCCTTAACAGCGCTGCGTTCTCTCTTTCTGTGTATATAAATTCATATAGGCAGCTGTCTTCATTTTCAATACTGTGTAAATAATACCGGAATGCCATTCATTTTTTACCGATGCAACATATATATGATGACTTTAACTTCTTATTGGATAATGGTTAATTTCAATATTCAGGGAACATTTTGTCATTTGCATTGTTATGCAACCAAATTAAATCTTGTTATACATATATATATAAATCGAAATGTTCTTGGATTTATATGTGCGATAAAACTATAAAAAAAAATTCGTGAAGTATATCTTGATATCTGCAATTTTGTAATTTATTCTTTTCAATATTCTGCAAAAATAATGGTATGACTCTTTCGTTAATCACATGCATTTTTATCTCACAATATATGCACTTTAAATTAACATGTTCACATATTTACACCTGTTCAGTTCTGTAATTTTATGTGCTGTCATAAGCAAGTGCATAAAGGTTAATTTATGAGGTTTTTATTCTAGAAATTAATTAACCTTTTACAAGTTATTCATATAATTCTTATGGATAGGTCAGCTTCATAGATATGAATTGACATTACAAAAAAAAATAATTATACTTGCAAATATGAATTTTGTAATATTATTCTTTATATAATGACTTCTATTACTATGCATAGTAGGGAAGACACACTGATCAGAGGAATTTGATATTTTGACTTAAAAAGGGACCATTTTTTTTCTTTCTTAGCCACTTTTTGCAAAATGCAAATCTTTTAATTTTTATTTTGCATTTAAAGAAAATATGTGTCTAAATTTTAAAAAAATGGATTTTTTTTTAAAATTCACATTTTCTTCTTTAAAAATCAACAAAATCCAATTCATATTCGTTATATTTTCTTTCCTGCTGTCACAGAAATAAAGACACTCTATTTTTTCGACGTGCACAGCTATAGGGAGTCTTGTTGCTATCGATTTGTCCATAGTGACAGCTTGAATTTTGCCAATAGGTGTTTAGCTCATCTGAAGTTCAGTCTCTTATAATAAAGAGAGGTTATATCAATTTACCAGTAACCACCATGATTTACTCCCTGTCTGATTCTTATCGAGACCAGTACCAAATGAAATATGCATAGTTACGTACACCGTGGAATATTTTTGATGCATCTTAAATAAAACCGATTCATATCATTCGGTATACTTATGAAATGAAACACAAAAAATCCTTTAATCCGATGTATATGTATTATAGATTGCATGCACAGTATTTTATTTTTTCAAATTGCTGTTGCCTGTTTTCCTTTTTCGGATATTGCGAACGAGTCAGTCTTTTGTGTGGTAGTTTAGGTGGAAGACCCTGTCTTATCCCAGTTTAGGTGTGTGATATCTTGACCCCCAACGTAAATGAATAGAGTTTTTAATAAAATAATTATCTTGAAGTGTAGAACAAATTATTTATCATTATGAAATAAACACATTTGTTATAATCAATTTGCTTTAAAACATATTCATTCCATTCAAGGTCTGAATACAAATTAATCGTAATGCTTTTTTTTATTCTTACAGGTACAGTATGCGCTATGTTCAACACCGATCTACGAGCTGTCATGCGGATAGATAGCAAAAAATGTGAAGCATGTCCATATTCCTATAACTCAACCTATGCTTTTCAATGTAAGGTTTGATTGTTTTGAAGATGTGTCAATTTTCAAAAATAGACTTTAAATGATTTTTGAGAATGGAATAAATTCATTTTCAATAAGGCTGCTGAACCCTTTGTCTGCCATAACACTATCATATCATATTGTCTTATAATGTTTACCATACCTGAGCCGAATGCTCAAGTGAGCTTTTCTGATTAAGTATATGTCCGTTGTCCGTCTTTGTTCTGTTTTTTTCATTAAATCAACTGGATGTTAATTGTAAAGGTGGGTGAATGGCAAAGCATAACTATGTCATTCAGACACCTTTTTGTTACTTTCAGTCATTAGCTCACCTGAGCTGAAAGCTCAAGTGTGCTATTCTGATAAAATTTTGTCCGTCTGTAAAATTTTTACATTTTAACTTCTTCTCTAAAACCGCTAATTTCAACCAAATTTGGCATAAAGCATCGTTATAGGCAGGCAAATATGAAGTGCAGAAATGAAAGACATCGAAACTGTAGAAAAAAAGGGGGAAGCGCATTTTTAAAAATCTTCTTCTCAAGAACTTCTGAGTCAAATTCAACGTAATTTACATGTAGCATAAATAATCCTTATGGCAAGGAACATATAAATTGCAAAAATCAAACTATTTCTGTTTCAAATCTGAGTTATTACATGTACAAAAATAATAATAAGGAAAGGCGTGTTACAATCAGTTTATAGCTGAGGGTTCGGTATTCCATACGAGTCTTGGTAAAATGGGTAGACAAATGAAGGCCAGGACAAAATAAAAGCCGGATCAGATCGATATTTTTCAATTTACGTCTATTGAACTTAACCAATGTCATATAAATTTTCAGGATATGCTACAGACCGAGATATTTGTAGTTGCTGTAAAAATTGATAGACAATTCATTGACGATTGTTGATGTCCAAAATGGTAAAATGTGAAGGCAAACCCGGGTCGATACTTTACGGGTTTGTAGACGTATTTAGGAAGAAGCGTAATAATTCATGTTCAATTCCATACTTCTAAAACGAAGCAGCCATGACGTTTAATAAACGGGTCGATCTAACAAATATGAATTTGTATGTTGTGCAACAAGGAATCGTTGAAACATGCAAAATACATTGGTGCCGAGTTTGTGAAGTAAATTGAGATTAAATATGTCAATGCGTTGACAGTTTTCATTTATGACGGTGGTGTTAGCTTGTATCGGTTTTTGTTTCGTTTTCATTATTGATGCTTTGTAACCTGGGAACTATCGCCTGTATTTTGTAATTGTTACGTATTAAATCATACAGAGACTTCGGTAAATCAACAGTTGACAGATTACCTGCACAAGTTAAGCAAAAGCTTATGTATTAATAAAGTACTTAAATACACTTCATTCTATCTGTAATTCGGTATGATTTTTTGCGCAATGGTTGATTAATGCAATGTGTCTTATTCTGATGCTAAGCATTTTCTCGACTTAATTCATTTTAAACAGAGTTTAATATCTCTGACGGAAATATGTAGGTAAATATACTAACCAAATTTGAATGTTAAGATTCCAATTTTAAGCAAGACACAGAACTTTGCTCAAAAGTCTATGTATGTACACAACTTTAAGACCATTTTTTGTCCATTTTAAATGCTGAATAGTGATTTAATACCAAGTTAAAAATCTTAAGCTGAATGTAATAAAAAATCATGTGGAAAAAAATATGACTTAAACCTAGCAGAATTGTTAGGTATGTATCATGCTTATACTTTTACGATTGACGATGAAATTTCGGTTGATCCGCAGAAATGTCTCGCTAAACGTTAAATACTTGTACAAAAAGGATGATTTGCTGTAACTACTCTCTGGGGCCTACGAAAGCCGAGAAGGATCATTCGAGATTCAAAATACGAGATTCGAAATACGAGATTCAAGATTCGAAATTCGAGATTCAATATCTAAATTAACCAATCAAATCAAAGATCTGAAAATATGTATCCTAGCGACATAAAACTGTTCTAAATAAAGATCATTCTTACGTATGCTCGTATATACAAATTGAAATAAATGTTATGTTCACTTCTCCCTAGCTAACTAAATAATTATTTGTATTTATTTTTACACAGAATATTTAAGTAGACTAGTAATAATGCAGTGTGCGTCGCGGATCTAAGTGATTTTGTTTGCCCTGGTGCATTTCCACCTGATGTGTTTTGATATATCAACAAAAAAGAATAGAAGGTATAGACAGGCATATGTATCACAGCCAAGTTAGTTTCTCTGTAGTTTCCTACCCCCCCCCCCCACCCCCCCCCCCACCCCCCCCCCCCCCCCCGCGCACCAAAATACCAAAATTGACAATAATTACATATAAATCATAAAAATGTTTACTTTGTATGTAAGTAACTCTCTAAAGATGTAAATAATTACTGCTAAGATGTGTGTACTTAATTACTACTACATTACACTTAGCCAGATAACATGAAATCAGGGTGAAGCTACAAGGGGCGAGTGGTGAAAATTTACCGATTGGTCGCCATACACACAGAACACCAAATAAAGAAACCGTGAGTGGTGTGGGGAATGTATAAAAGGTGGCGGCAAATTATCTCAAATAATCAGTGCAAAAACCAACAAATAGGCTGTTATATGTTACCTATCCTGCAAATACATTGATAAAAAAATTTATCGTCACATAACAGAGCCGATAAAGTTAATGTGTACATATGGTCAACGTACATGTAATTCTAATATACAAGGAGGCGGACATATCAGGCGGGGATCGAGTTAAATAAATTCAAAAAATGATCGGTTGAATTACATTAAATGCTTTGAAAATTGTTGTAAACTATCGCACGGGTCAAAATGCATGATAGAAGCTATTGTATAGTGTCATTGGAAACTGTCATGTTATATCAATATGTAGTATTACCTATTATAACAAATGAGAGTATAGCACAACTGCCACAAGCAATAAATGTCCTTTGTCGGATCCACCCCCTCCCCATAAAAAAATGAAACAATTGTCGTTTTATTTGCTAAACATGTGTGTGGTTCAAGATTTTTCTAAAGGACATACCCGATTAGAATTAAAAAATGAGTCGTTTAAAACTAATTTTGTCAAAATTTGTAGATTCATTTGGTTATATTTTGGTCCATTTAAGTAAATAGATGCACCAGCGCAGTGCATCTGTAGTGCATCGTTATTGAGCTACACAGAAAAAAAAGCCTGGAAAACAAAGAGAAAACGAAGTGGGGACAGAATAAATGACAAATTAAATTAGGACTATACCCCCCCCCCCCCCCCCGAAATTTATATACTGAAAACAGATTATTGAGTACAAAATCCACACAATTTAACGAAAATTTCATTGTTTTTTTTTATCATTTTCGCTAGCTAATGTAAGACATCACAAATACCCCAAACCCCCTCACGGAAAAGGATATGTTAGGTGATATGAGAGAGAGAGAGAGAAAGAGAGAGAGAGAGAGAGAGATAGTCGATGTAAATAACAGGTGCGCTAACACCGATAAAATTAAAGCTTGCTAGTTGGTCTGCCCTACCCTAGCTACCTCCTCGCTTTTCTCCTTTAAGAGGCTGAATTATTGTCTATATACGCTTGTATCAAATCAAATCAAATCAATTTCAAATTCTAAATAAAAATTGAATTTGACATTACAAAACTCTCTCTCTCTCTCTCTCTCTCTCTCTCTCTCTTTCTCTCTCTCATATCAACAATGGCATTGATGCTCTACAATACACTATTCCTATCTGTATTGTTGTCGTTGAGGTTGAAAATCATTTTAAAACTTTATCAAAACCTATATTTTAACATGTCGATTATTTCATTGAATTTCGTTTCATAGCTAAAACCCCACTCAGTTTAAATTATTTAGATTAAACAGATATTTCTTTGCGAGCCGACTTTTACACAGTTGGGGTGAATACACAGGGGTTAAAATGGTTCAGGGGGGGGGGGGGGGGGGATACATACAGGACAAAGAGATTCACATAGATTTACAAAGCCCACAGTGTTATCACTAATTTAATTGTTTATACTGTGTGGGGTTCATTCATCAATGTTAATTTAACCATTTTATAACCACTATATAAGAGCTATTAAGACATTTATTTGTGGGGAAAGAGCATGTACGAATGATCTTTATTTCGAATAGTTTGATGTTGCTAGGATACAGGTTTCAGATCCATTATTTGATTAGTTAATTTAGATATTGAATCTCAAATTTCGAATCTTGAATCTCGTATGTCGAATCTCGTATTTTGATTCTCGAATCTCGAATGATCCTTCTCGGCTTTCGTAGGGGCCTCTCTTTATACAATTCATAATATGAAATCTACATCCATTTTGATAGTTTTTCAGACACGAGCAAATAATAACGACACCGTTAAAACAATTTCAAGAGTTCTGACACATTATCGCTAAGGCATTATCGCTATTCCTAAGAAATATTTCAGCGGAAATTTATACTGGTTTGTAGCCATTTTATTTTATTTTTTTGGAATAACGATGAAATTAATGGGTGGGCCTTTGTAAAATGGAATGATATGCCTATGAATACATTGATTTTTATAGATCCTTAACATGTCACGTGACAATATTTTTCATTCAAGTGTTTTCGACAATGAAGTGTGAGTATATTATAAGGTTATAAAAGTCACACAAGTTTACGCCAGGTCAACACCACAGTCAACACCAGTCCAATCTTTTGGGAAAAATGCAGAAACTTATTATTACTTTTAATTTCCGACATGTTTTAGCACGGAGACTTCAAGTTTTATTAAGGTTCCGCAGTGCAGATACTTACATGCAGGCTGTCAATGAATCCAAGTTGTGTCCGCAAAGGAAAGTTACAGAAACCTGAAGTTTTTGCATAGCTTCAGCTTTAACATCCATCAATCTTATAGATACATATTGTTTACAAAGGGTTTCCACAACTTAAACTTACTGGAATTCAAAGTTTCTGCATGGTTTTAACCTCCATACATTGTTTGGATACCTATTGTTTACAGAGAGTTTCCGCAACCAAATTTACTAATACTTTTTTTTGCTTTCTCAAAACTCAGCAAGGTTTCCAATATATGTAAAAACAACACAGTTTCAATTTCAAACAGTTTCAAATTCATTTTTTTCATAATAATTAAATTGTTTCATAAATAGAGAAACATTTACATGGCAATTCCCTAATACGGGACTTTTTTAAAACAACAATTGTATAACAAAAAACTTCCTGTTAAACTCTGTACATTTGTACGTATACTTTTTTTCTCAATCAAATACATATCAAACATCCCTTTAAAAATTCAAACGATCTAACTTTTTTTAAAATATGAATGTAATTTACAAAATAACTACATGTCCATGAATTAACAGCAAAATCACTGTTACATGAACATGATACACTTGTCTTAATTTGTCTTGAATTACAATGAATATGTACACCATAAAATATTTTTTAAAAGACGAAAGTGTCAGTCTTTTTGTGAAAAACATACACTACTAGAAAGTAATTGACTACAATAGTATGACCCATATATGATATGAATATGTATGTCAGTGAATTTCAAAATGAGGTCAAAGTGGCCTACTTTCGAGTTGGGTTAATTTTTTTTTTGTTAGTTATATAATATAATGTCTCACATTAGAACAGGATTTGACAGGATGCTATTAGATATTCAAGAAAGTCCAAAGTGAACTTTTAATTTAACACGTGAATTACTAACTGATCAGATTTGATTGTCATAAGCCTATCAATATTTAAGAAATAGGCCAAAAAGAGATATGAAAAGCTTGCAGGACGATAAAAATCTAAAAAAAAAATGAAACAAATTGTCAAATCATGATGTACACATTCAAATAATAATGCAACACACTTAAATCCTGATGATTATTGTTTTTACACATAGTTTACCTTCCTAAAATTCACTAATTTACCTACATTGATATTTTTTAATCCAAGCTATACATATATTGTATATATATGCTATATGTTACTACATGTACATGTACTTTTTTTTGGCCTAAATGTATAAAATACAAACTGTGACACTGATTATTTACTTCACAATTCTCATTAATACAAGTATTTTAGCGAGCGCAGCTCGCCGGCGCGCAGCGTCGGCTTGAAGCGAGCTCTACCGGCAAGGCGTGTGTGAATAGAAAATTAGGACTAGTTGCACATTCATTCAACGGATTCTTTTGGCGTCAGTAAATCGGACCAGTAATGCCTTGTTTTAATCGTCCCAATTCCCTGTAAATATGGTTTCCCATTTCACACTCTCACGAGAACAAGATAAAAGACTACGTACATCATGCATTGTAAATAAAATAATTCCATTACATAAGACTAACAGAGTTGTCGTTCCTTCGAGTGACGTCACAATGGATTTCTTGCACATTGATCCCACAGAATTTTTCGGAGTCAGTAAATTTCGACCCACAATGCAATTTATCAATGTCGGACGATCTCACTAGACTTGATTCCTTCTCGCGAGAATCAAAGTAAAACTTTTGAGAAACAGATAAATTGTGTAATTTCATGAATATCATGCTTTTTAAGTAAACAAAACAGTATATTTCACTTAGTTTTTTTTCCAGGGTTTTTCAAAGAGACAGATGACACTTGACCGACGTCAACTTTGACGTCACAATAAGGGGAAATTACTCTTAAGTAGTTATTGTAAATCTGCTGGAATATAAATACCAAAATCTTCTCAAAATCTTGCAAAGCTAAAGAATGGGGACATCTTTTTTTTTTAATAGGAAACAGTTGTAACTTGCTCTCATTTGGATGAATGCTCACGTTTATTTTATTCACTATATATTTACAGTAAATAATTTCCACAAACGTTTTTAAAAGGGGGCGCGGCAGCATCATTCAAAAAATATTTACAAGTAAAATGAAATTCTAATCCGGATGAGGAATGGTGAGTGCGTAGTATGCATTTAGCTCTTTAACTGCTCAATGGTATCTTTATTTTCACATTTATTACATCCTCCCGGGGGGGGGGGGGGGGTCCAAAACCGATTTTCTTATATGATCAGCAATTATTTTTTTTAATACGTAAATTATATTTTTTTTTAAAACGGGGGGGGGGGGGGGGCTCTATATGATAAGTCAATTTTTTATATGTAAGTTTAAGAAAAATGTCTGCTGCAAGAAAAGAGGAAATAAACTGTAATAAACATTATGTTAAAATCGTTATTATTCAACAGCATTGTAAAAACTGAGATAAATTCTATTTAAATAAATAAACAATCTTATAAATTATGAATTATGAAAATTTACAAGAAAAAATAGGCATGTTTATATTTTATTTTGCATTCAAATTCATTTACGTTACGTTGATACTTTTATTTTTATTGATTTATCATAATTCATTATTTGATCAAATGCTGCGCTCGCCCCAACGGTCGCACCGTAAAACATATTACTTATGTTATAAAAGCTAATTCCAATAATAGTTATATAACACAGATAAAAAAAAAACCCACATGGGAATACTATTGTAAACAATTATCCGTGCAAGTAATCTGGTTTTACAAAAACTGTAATAACTGGGGTATGTGTTATCTTTATATATTATCATATTCGACATTATTGAATATTGATCGTTTCTTTTACATTTGCATTCATCTCGTAATGCATTGTCTTACATGTATATAAGTCTGATCTCTTAATTTTTCATACATTGCTGCAAATAGGAACTAAGTTAATATTAATAAGAGTTTAAACACAGAAAATGAAAAAGAACCACAACATGTACTTAACACCTAAATAATTGTACAATTCGGATAACGGTTAGTTAGAATAAGTAAATATGCCTTTTCAGTCCTCTATTTTAAAAGTACATATCATTCTGGTAAAATAAAATTAACATTCGGTGTTATGTTTGGATAATGAACATGTATATGAATCGGCTACTAGGTATTAACAACATCATAGACAATGCATGTATATTATCAACTGGCAGATACACTACAGCCAACGCGGATCCCGTATTTTCCCGCGACACCGTGATGGTGTTTTAATCTTTTCCGCGATACACCGTCGCGGTATTGTCATCGCGGTGATCGCGGGGTCACGATTTTACCGCGATGGTGTAAGATACCGTAACAGGCGTGTTATCTGTATTAGGGATTAAACCAAGAGGGAGAAAACAAGCGCTGTTTTAACTATTGTTAGAATTTAGATATAAATATTATTAGAAGAAAATTCATTATTCTCTTTGAATTGTTTTTAACAAAAACTTCGAGAAAACTATTGCTACATGTATTTTGTTAATGTTGTTCAAGAGTCCCAAACATAGCAATGTATTACAAAATCATGCATATACGTGTACTTGAAAATTAGTAATATTTTAAAGTATTATTTTTTGCATATGATGAGTTGAAAATATGCCACAGATTTAAAGAAGACAATTATTCCGCGATGTACTATTATAAGGTCGCTACCGTAGGCATCAACGCAACGTGTATGTTTTCCCTCAATCTTACTCTTATTTAACTCATTAAATATTTTCCGGCCTCTTTCTCTCTCTCTCGCTCGTTTTAAATAAATACGATTATATGTACATTTAGGACGATCGGTGTTAATTATAGTCTAGGCAACGGTATGTCAATCATGGACAATTATCACCTTGCAGGACAAGTGTTACCTGAAGAAAATCCCGTAACACGGGTCCCGCGTCTAATGCCTTGAGCCATTTAAATGACAAAGTAGGTGTTAAACTTAGGTAACGCTTGCATATATCGGCCACTTGGAGTATCGAGAATAAAAGAACAACAGATTATGAATAACGGGACTGCAGTTTTACTCGAGGGATCAAATGTTTTGAGAGATCAAAAGAGTAGATTTACTTGGTAATATTAGTGGTTGGAGGATATGGACCAGAGACTCACTTCGAGCAAATAATGCATAATTCAGACAGGTACATTGACAATCAGTCATCCCTGTGTTTACGGGTGTGTAACTATTACATAACACTTCCTGACCATGGCAGCACCCGTGGTCTGGCCACGTGCCGTGAAGAATTTTATTGAATGTTGAGACTCTCTCCCCCCTCTCTCTAATGTTTTATGTGAACTGCTAAAGTGTGTAGTACATGTAGCCGTAACGACATTCTGGTTGAAATGCACATAATAGCACACGTTTTCGTAACGGGTGTTTTTAGAAAAATCATACCAGGGACGTAGATATTAAAGTCCCTGATCATAGGCGCCTTCCATCTCTACTGCATGAGATAAAATAATGCCTGATTCAGACAGGTATATAGAAAATGACAAGTACAGCACAATTTATAGAAAAGTTATCCCTGTGTTTACGGGTGTGTATAACTATTACATAACACTTCCTGTCTGTGACAGCAGCCGTGCTCTGACCACGTGCCGTGAGAAGTTGAGACAACTCTCTCTCTCTCTCTTTCTCTCTCTCTCTCTCTCTCTCTCTCTCTCTCTCTCTCTCTCTCCAAAATCAAAATATATAAAATTCTAAGAAAATTGAAATTTAAAAATTTCTTAATTTTTACATGGCTAGAGGAATAAATGATATACCACATATCGCGTAAAGAAGATATTTTGTAGTTATGCACACAAACACACATCTTTGTTCATTTGATTCCCATAATGATTCAAAACTTACATTCACTCAAACAATCACATTTTTACCATTTTAAAAAGTACAAATACTAGATGTGTATATAAAATTTACTTTAGCTGTGTTTTCAATTACTCTCTCCATTCCTGATTAACCCTGATTATATATATAGTCTGTTCGTTAATTGTATTTCAATCGAGTGTACGGTATATCATTAAAAGGTAATTTTACGGATGTATTTTGTAAATACTGTGTTATGAATACGCAGAATAAGTTCCTTTAATTTAAATTAAAAACAAATTTTCATTTGTTTGAAATTAAATTATTCTTTCAAGAAAATTTTGCTGTTTGAAAGAACGGACTATTACTTCATTTTAGCGGACCCCTAGTCACACTAATTGCTGCAGGTCACCCACCCCAAAATTCTATATACACATACGTAATGTTACGCAATTTACCCCCCTCTGTTGGTCAACTGACACTGCGAAATTTTAACATGTGATGGATACCCCAGAATAAATGATCATTCATATTTTTAAATCCCGGGTTTTGAACGACAAACATATAGATATTGGGCGACCCACTGAACATCATACTTTTGCTAGATCGGATAGGAAAGTCAATTTTTAGATACACACGATTTAAACATTAGCATTTTCGTAAACTGATTGAACCTTTTTTTTATTTAAAAACGTTTGATAAACAAGTTATACCACTTATATATAAGCTTTCGTTGGCACGGATGTTAACGCGAGGAGGTCATCGATGTGGAAGAAAGCCGGAGTGCCCGGAGAAAACCCACGTGTCCAAGCGGGCAACCAGCATGTCTATTCAACTAATGTCGATCGCGGGGATAGAACTCGGGTTGCAGCGGTGATAAACGAGTGTACATTGTATATGTTATCTGGGGTTTAATATTTTATTTGATATTTGCAACTATAACAAACTATTGAAGAAAATGAAAGTTAATATTGAGATCTATTCAATCATTTGCTAAGTCAAAATCAAGCGATTTTCTTAGACATTAACATTTCTTGGTAGTTATTCATATAAAAAATCATTTTTATAGTTTATAGGTTCTTTGCTTTCTTAGCTACAAGGTCTTTGTTTTGCAGAGGTTTAATCAGGTTGTAGAAATATGTCCATTCGAATGAATGAGAGGTGTCATTGGGTGTTGTTGATGTAAACTGAGTCGTAGTTTAAGGAAATTGTTTTTTTTTTGTGCAATTTGTCCATCTCAATCTTCACTCAGAATTATAATGAGCGTTAATACTGACCAATTACATGTAGAACCCGCTTAATCTTGGAGGAGTGCATCATGGGATAGTTTAAAATAAATAATATTAATCAAAATTATATTTTTTACCGTATAGATTACTTTATATATATATATATATATATAATCCAAAATGAGTGAAAGGTGATATCACACGGTATAAATATATATATATATATATATATATATATATATATATATATATATATATATATATATATATATATATATATATATATATATATATAAAAACCCAATAATTTGTCGTAATTAACTAGAAAATAAATACTGACTTCAACAGATAATACTTTATATATATATATATATATATTAAGTATTATCTGTTGAAGTCAGTATTTAATTTCTAGTTAATTACGACAAATTATTGGGGTTTTTTTAATTACAATTGTAACACGTGAAAAACAAAAAAAATGGTCGACCTTTTGTTTACAAATGTTTAATGGCTTTACGTTGTAATTAAAGTAATTGTGTTGTAGTGTATGTTTCAGATTTTGTATATAACTATATATTTTTTAGATGTACTCATGATTTTGCAAAACTTAATATGATAGGGCCATATAGATTAGCAGTCTTTACTTATATAATTTCTACCGCAATTCTAAGCACAGTCATTGTTTTATTCAAAATATAAAGGTGTAAAAATAGTATGCTTAACACAGAGTATGTTCCGCTTGAACACACATAAATCAAAAGTACTTATACGGTCAATTTTCAACTGCGATGAATTGATGACAATTATTTTGCAGTTACATATGTGCACTGCTTGGTCATACTATAAACACTCTTTTACAAATACTTATAAATACACACTCATTAAACATTAAACACGCCGGAAAATGAGACATGTTTCACTTCACACAATGCGTGACTTATATAGACTTTTAAATAATTTGTCAATAACTGAATATGTTGCAAAACCATTACGTCAATAGATTTCGACAATTTAATTGGTCTTTGACCCCTATCCACCTACAGTTGAATAAAATGAGTATTTTAAATACATATGTTATAGTTTTAGGAAGTATTAATTTACATGGACATGACCTGTTTTGTGCTAATAATTTCTCAATTTTTTGGTATACGTTCTACATCATATGTACAGGAATTATCATCAAACTAAAAAAATGGGACTGAAATCACCTGAATCACATGAATAGTGCTGGATTTTAAACTGATTTTGTAATATAACATTACTTTAGTAAAATTAATGCTTATTATATCTTATTAAAGAAATATGTAAATGTTTCATAAATATCTATTAATATTTGTGTTTACAGTACAGGAAGTAAATACAAAGAAAGTATAGAAATGCACGAATCATGATACAGTCACACATAGTAAAGTCTAAAATGTATGAAAATAAACGATTTTTATATTAGCCACAATCCCCAAGTGGTTTTTACTTAATATTATCAACTGAAGACTTATGATATTTTTTTCTGTGAACATGTATTGGCGTAGAATTAAGAAAAATAAATCTGAAGGTTAGGTTGTCACCTGGATAAAGAATGTATGCACATGTATACACGTTTCTCAGTACCTATAATTAATGATTTGATAATTAAACAAAAGATACATAAGTTTTTTCTGTTTATATGAAATTAATTACATAGAAAATGTGTTAACCGCCTTATTTCCCATATTTAAAGATAGTTACATATTTACATACAGTTTCAGTCACGCTGAAACCTACTGTACATATACGCATGTAAGGACCCATGATCATTAAGCTAGAATAAAATTTACACCTGTTGAAAATAATCTATATCATTATAAAACTCAAATAAATTTTAGCAATAGTTTCAACGATGAGTAAACCATTTGGAATATTAACTTAAAGTTTCTGCATACGCGGAAATGTGCTGACACTGGTTAATATTTCTATAATAATTTACACAACTTTTCATACATCCCAATTTTAGTTTCCGCATTGCGGAAACCACCAGGAATCTTAGACTAAAGTTTCTGCTGACTGAAACCTTACGGATACTTTTTGAAACGGTATAATGTTTCTAAATAAAACTAAACATGAAACTTCAAACTCAAATTTCAGCAAGGTCCCCTATAGTTTTAGTCTTGCTGAAACTGGATTTTTCATCCAGTGCTTTGGATTTCTTGTCATCATTATTTTAATATTGTTGGCTAGATGGGTTGGTTGAGTAATGATTGGTATGTTTTTAACATTGTTAGAGATATCTGTTTATATTTATTCTGAATATTTTATTAATCAGCAAATTGTATAATTTATTGAACAGATTCTGAGTGCTATGCCAACATAACTGACAATGTCACAACTACAATTATGCCAAGGTAACATTGATTTTTTTTTAATATATTGAGTTACACCTCGTATTTTACTACGTTGTTATTCTTCATAATTTCCTTTAAAAATGAGTTTTTATTAGTGATGTGAACAAGTATTCAAGTACTCGACTTTCTCTCGATCACGACGATCTTCGACTAGTTTTCTTATTTGATTATTCGCTGTGAAGTGAAAAACACTAACACATTTCATTTTTGTCGTTTTTTTTTTGTTTTGCCTAGAAACGTAAATAACACATCTGTTATCTTTATCCATGATTTACACTTTGTTACTTAAGTGGTCTATGGTGTCCCTCGCTAATAATTGATCTCTTTTGATTTTGAAGATACAAATGTTGTTTTGAGTAAAAGTACTTTTGGCAAACATGTACTTGACGATAACAATTGATGTAGGGTTTTTTCAATCAATGATTTATTAGATTAAATCTTTGCATAATAAAAATATCGCGTATCAATATTCATCTCAAAGAGTTTGTTTTTATAATCATAAATCTTTAATTGTTGATATGGCGAGGGACGATTTAACATTAACAGTGTCACTTTTTGGTTAATTTGTTTTTGAGCGTAATTACTTGTAGGCGACGGAGGAATAAGGAAAAAGCTATGATATTTGCAAATGAAAATTTATTTGGGATAAAATACTTTTCAATTTAATTGAAATCTTAGTTTTAAGATACTGTGGATGTGACAGTAACATTGTTTCTTCGATAAGGACACAGAATATCAAATAAATTTATAGTATTCGACTATTAATCAAGTTTTGTTTTTTGGTGGGTTTTTTTTTTTTGGTTTTTTTTTTAACAACATATTTTAATTTTAAATAATAAAACAGTAGAAGAAGAAATAATGCATACCATGACTGTTCAAACTTTCATAACAGTTTCAAATAATAATTACTGATTGTTTGTAAAACAAAAACAAAAATAAAAAAAAACTGACGGTTAATTATCTTGTACTCTACCAAGAAATTAATGAATTTTATTTTATGATAAATATTTGTTCACTGGCTGATATAGATTATTTAACGGAACTTTGTTACAATACATGGATAATTTATTGGAAAAAAAATATACGCACAATAAAGTTTTAAGAGTATACCACCTGAAAATGAAAACAACAATTAAAGGTAATATCTAAATTAATATTTTTTTTTGTTGAATATTACTTTCTCTTCATTTGCAATAAACAATTAAATAAAACATTGTCTATGGGTAAATATATTATTTTTATATTGTACTTGTACCCTTCACGTGTATTTACATTGACATGAATCCCATGGAAATGAATTTTAGCAGAATATAAAATTCAGTCCATTTATAAGTTTTTGTACAAATCAATATAAATATAATTGTAACTGAAAAAATGACATTAAAATTTGTTTGCAAAACAATGTATTTTAATAAAAAGCAAGCTAATTCAGTGTTTCCTTTTATACTCAGGACTATCAGTGATGAAGATGATAATTCGGGTGCATTAGCTGCTTTAGGGTCATTTGTTACCGTATTGTCCATTGTGATATTAGTTTTGATATTGCGTTTGGTATATTTTCGATATCGGAAAAAAAAACAAGGTTTGTAAAATTACGTAAAACTTTTTCTTTTATTTGAATATTTGTGTATAATATCTCTGTTTTAAAGCATATCTAACATTTATATTATGTTAAACTCATTTATTTCTTAACACAATTAACACCGTTTTAACGATTTAAATTATAAATATGAAAATTTAGTTTATTTTTAAATCACATAAGGAAACATTATTTCTAATTCAATTCATAATTTGGAGTAAAATTCTACTTTAACACGCGATAGACTTTATTGAATTAAAAAATAGCGGGACATTGCTGTAATAATGTTCGACGTAGTTTATACAAACAGTTATAAATTGTTATATAAATGCATACTTTTCTTTATAATCTAAAATGCATTTAACAGCTGATTTTTTTAAACTGATATGGGATTGAAAATCATTATCCTCTAGGGAAAAAGGGTCTTAAGAAGAATAAGTTTAGTTTCGTTCTCGTTTAGCTATTTCATTTTGTTTAAAATGGCAATTGCAAAAACTCTTTTAACTCTGTGTTAATGACTTTCCTTACATTCTTTTCATTGTTCAAGTCAATGTTTTATTGCAGCTTATTTTGAAATGAATAATTGTTATTAAAACAAAAACAAATATTTTGCTTCTTTATATTGTTTTATTTATATTTACTTAAAAAAACAGGACAGTGTGTATACAATAAATAATAATACACCGCTGATTGTGTCTCCGATAGTTGATACAGTTAAACTTACTATTCTAAGATTTAAAAAAAAAAACCTTGTGCAATTTAATCACAGCAAAATATGATTAATGCGACAAATTTGGTCATATCTTAATTTTCAACACCAACACATTATTCAAGTCCATACAAATGACAATTGTTCGTTAGATATCCTCAACACTGCCTATTAAATTTTAACTCAGTAAAGGTATTTATATTGTATTTATATCCACCTTTATGTCTACAGGTGTCCCATACACTCTTCATTCGGTTCGAATGTATAAAGGAAAAAAGTTGTAGATTGTGTTCCAAGCAAAAATAAACTTAAACAAAATTCTGATTGTCAATGACAAAAAAAGGATCTTTAACATTGTTTTTTTTTTTTTAATTTAAAAAAAAATACCCCTAAGAAAAACGAAAAATCTATTCAGCCGATGTTAACTGCATCATACCATGGATTAAGCATAAAAACTAGTTAGTTCATTACTAATGACTTAGAATGAATGACAAGAAATTCAAGTATTTCATTTGCTAGAACTTTTTAAGATATTTTTAAGTTCATGTAAAACAGCCACTGCCTGAATTGTATATCAATTCAATTTTAATTTTCTTAAATTTTCTAAAAATTTAATGACTGGAATAAGGAATCATATAACGTATCAACTTGTAAAAAAACGTTCTCTTTTGTAATAGATAGTTTATTACTTTAGATTTACAACGACTGAATCATTTAAATATAGTTTCTTTTATTATTCTAAACATTTCCATAAATTAAATGTCTGGAGAATAGACCATATAAAGTATCAGCTTAGAAAGAAACTTATTCTTTCTTAAAGAAAGTTAATAACTTTAAGTATATTCTGATCAAACGTTGTATGTTCGCTATCGTTTTCGTTGACGTCGTTATCTTAAACTTTTCACATTTTCACCTTTTTTTCCAGAACCACAGGAGGGGGGGGGGGGGGTTCAACCAAATTCAGCACATATCATCTTTGCGGGAAGGGTTTGAATGGTACCAAACAAAGGAGTCAGGTTTCTTTTAAAAGGGGGATATTTGGGAAAGAGTAATGGTAGGATTGGGTAGATTTTTTCTCAATAAAGATTGTGATAACAACACATTATAATTCACATTTTGATATATTTCAAACATAAGTTTTTTTTTCATATCACAGACCCAAGGGCAAGGAAGAGGCTTTAACAAGAACTAACAATTTATTATGTATAGGAGAATAAAAAAACAAATGTTCTCTTTCTATGAAGAACTAGAAAGCTATTATGTGTGGCAATATTTAAAACACAGCAATTACACTAAATTATATGGTAGCATTGTGCCTTTGTCACCTTGGAACTATTAAAACGAGGTAGGGCATGGAGTATAGGATTGATAAAAGTCATAAGATTGAGATAACAATCCACAAGATTGCACATTAGTTTTGTAATGATTCTTATAGTGTCATTATCTTAAAAGCCGATATATTAAAACAATTGGTATAGGGAATTTTAATGTTAGTACATTATCTCGTGGGAACAGTCAGAGACGGACATTCAAACGGCTCTGGCTATTTTTTCAATGATAATTTCGCCTATTTGAACTGGTGTTCGTTTTTTATTATAAAAAAAATATAAACCATAAAATCTATATGAAGTTCGAATTCCGCAAGGGCTTTTATAATTTTACCTTGCGAGAATTTAAAAGTATATTTAGGGTTATATTTTGGTAACAGATGAAAATTCAAACCTGTCGAAAGTGTTTTTGCATATTTTAATGTATTTTTTGTCCAGATTATTAATGACATGTCTTTCATACAATCTTCATTCGGTGTCTGTATGTATAAAAAAAAAAATACAGTGGTAGATTGTGTTCCTAGCTAAAATAAACTGTTCAATGTTTTAATCTTAAAACACACCGAATATCTTTAATTTGTTAACTAGTTAACTATATAGTACCTTACTAATACCTCGGAGTGAATGTCTGACGAGAAATTCAAGTATTTGATTTGCAAGGACTTTTAAAGATACTTTTATGGTTCTTGTGAAACAGCGACTACCTGAATTGAATATATAATGTTAAATATTAATCTTCTTCAACTTTGTGATAATTAATTTACCGTAATAACGAATCGAAAAATGTATCAGCTTAAAAAAAACTTACTCTTTTGTTAATTATAGTTTATAACTTTAGATAAACAACGACTGAATCAATTAATTTTGTTTTATTCTAAACTTTTCTAATATTTTAATGTACGGAGTAAGACCATAACAAGTATCAGGTTAGAAAAAATCTTTTTCATTTTTCTTTTTCTGGGGAACTAGAAAGTTTTAAAGTGTGGAAATATTAAAAAACAAGTATTTAACAAACTTATATGCTGTTCTTTAATTGAACTTGGTTTTGGGAATAATTCTGTTGAATATAATGGTCTAGAAAAGTGAATACTAAAACGAGTTGGTGAGTATGCAATATAAAAGAAAGTAAACCAACAGCTGGACCACATCTCCCAAACACACTTGCTATATTCTACAAAAATAAAAAAGGGTGTAAAGATATGTATTACATTTTGATAAAGGAAATGAGGGGGTCCAAAATAAAGCAATACTTAAGTTGTAAGAAAAGGACACAATAATTAATGATAATGCTTGGTATCAATTATTTGAACTTCCTTTTAAGACAACTAAAAAATCTAAATTCCATTGGTTACGATTCCAAATTTTACACAGGATATTACCAACAAATTATTACTTACATGAGCTTATATTTATTGAATCCCCTAAATGCTCTTTTTGTAAACAAGATTCTGAAACAATCAGTCATCTTTTTGTAGAATGCCCATTTGTAAAAGAACTATGGAGTGACATTAAAGAGCTATGTTTAAGAAACTACAGGGTGTCCCTAATGTTTGATAAGCAAAGTATAAACAATATATTTTCACTTGTAGACTTAAAACCTACCCAACTTTAAATGTGTTGAAACTCAAAAGGAAAATTAAAAAACAGGCTTCTTGTAGGAAAATATTTTCTTTTAAAGAACTGTGATTTTTAAAAATTCGAGAGACACTTGGAGATTATTATTGAAAGAACTTAGTCTTTACTATATCCCCAACTATTTGTTAACAGAATGTATGATGCTTTTCAAAAAATTTAATAATTCATTTAAATTAGCAAACCCTGATAAACAGCTATGCGGCAAAACAACCATTGCCCCATCAGCTTTTTTTTCCCTCCCTCTTCTTCTCTCTCATAAGATAAAATATGTACATTACATGCTAAATATTATGTTCATGCTGTTGTTTGTGTATAATAAAACCACACATTGGAAACTCTTTAAATGTACAGCTGTCAATTTATAAGTTAGAGAGCAAGCTATAACTTGTATTTCCTTTTCTTCTTTTGGTTGTGTTTATACACATATTACTTCACTGAATTTGTTCTGTCCTTTCTCACCTGCACTAAAAAACAAAAAAACAAATGTTCACACCATTGTGAATTATCATATATCAATTCTTGCATGTATATTTAATGTAAAAAAAAATGTTGAGATTCCAATGGAAAAAGTGTATGTAAGAAAGCCGTGAAAGTCATGAATAAAAACATAAATAAAAAAAATATATGTTGCTACAGTGCCTTCAAAATATTGGAACTTTTAAAATGAGATAGGGTATAGAGTAAGTGATAAGGTGTAGAAAACAAGGCGTAAGATTGTACATTATTTTTGTTATGATGTTTTTAGTGTCATTATCTTAGATGTTGATATTAAAACAATTGGGCTGATGAATATTATTGTTAGTACAATTTGTCGTATGAACATTTCAGAGACAGACATTCGAACGGCTCTGGCTCTTTTTTTCAATGATCATTTTGCCTATTTAAAATGGTGTTCGTTTGTTATTATGAAAAAGAATATAAACCATAACATCAATACTAGTTTCGTAATTGCTAGTTAATAGTCCCGCAGCAGCTTTCATACTTTTTACCCAGCGGGAATCTACAAACATATTTTTGAATATATATTTTGAAGCTTTTTAAAATTCAAACCTGGTGAAAGTATTTTAATTATAAAGTATTTTTTTCCAAATTAATAATGACAGGTGTCTCCTACAACCTTCATTCAGTGCTTGTATGTGTAAAGAAAATACGGGTGAAGATTGTGTTCCAAACGAAAATGAACGTTATAATGTTTTAATCATAAAACACAACAAAAATATTTAACAGTGAGTGTTTTTTTTTTCTTAATGTTGACAGATACCTCTAAGGATAACGATGAATCTAATCAGCCGATGTTCCCTGCATCAAACCATGGATTTAGCACAGAAATTAGTAAGTACATTACTATTGACTCAGGGTGAATGTCTGACGAGAAATTCCAGTTTCTAATTTGCTAGGACTTTTAAAGATACTTTTAAGGTTAATGTGAGACTGTCAGAATTGAATATATATTGCTGAGTGTTAATTTTCAAAACTTTTCTAATAATACAATGACCGGAATAACGGATCATAAAAAGTATTAGCTTTCTAGAAAACTTACTTTTTTGTTATACTGTAGACGTATTTTTTTCCACGGGGTCATAATTCCGCGGAATCACAATATCAATTTAATCCGCGGGTAAAAATTTACGCGGATTCTTTGAACGAAAAAAAATCATTTGAATAACTATTATTAAATATAGTTCTGAGCGATTTTCATTACCTAGAATTTGTCAAACTTTGGACTTAAATTGTAAGAACTGTTCACAGTGAACAGTAATTATCGGTTGTGCACTGGTCGGTAGTCATTAGTCAGCCGTTAAGATGTTACGACGCTGGCTAAAATCGTCTGAAACACCATTTAATCTTTATCAACTGTCAATTTATGGGTTCTCATGTCGTTTGAATTATGAGTTGATCAGTTTAATCAATTAAAATTCAGAGCACAAAGGGGTCTAAAAATTGCAGTAAAAACACGGGTCTTGGCGTGTAGTTAATTGGGTCATTGAAAGACAGACCCGCTTGGGGCTATTTGTCGTCTGACACGTGCCGTTATCTCAAGCTTGGAGAAGTTTAAATTTCATGTAAGTAAATTTAAAGAAAATTCAAATCTGTAGGAGATTAAATTATTTATTATGTGAATTCTCAATACAAATTTGTTTGACAGTTTGCATAGATAAAAACGATATACATTGGGTACAAGTATATTCAAGTGTTCTATAATGTAGTAACTTCCGATTACTAGTATCCTTATTCATGTAATGCAATTCCAAAATGCACTTTAAGTACACTGAGAAAAAATTCCGCGGAAAATTTGTGCCCGCGTTCATAGCGTAAATAAATACCACGCGGACAAAAGTACTTCTACAGTATATAGTTTATAACTTTAGATATACAATTTCTTTAGCTCAGCTGAACAGAAGCCTCCACTCACTTGCGTTATTGTTGTTCTCGTAAACTTTTCACATTTTCATCTTTTTCCGCAGCACCACGGGGTTAATTTCAACCAAATTTATCACAAATCATCTTTGAGGGAAGGGTTTTAAAGTTTGTTAAATGAGGGGTCAGAGGTTTTTTTTGAAGGGAGATATTTGGGAAAGTGTGAAAATAAGATTGGATTGGCTTCTTCTAAAGAACCAAATAGATTATTATATCATCACTTTATCTTTAGCATTTTTAATATATAGTTAATATTCGTTTCTTCATATCGCAACCTCAAGAAGCAAGAAAGGGTCTTTAACAGGGTTTTAAGATTATAATAGGCAGGATTAAAAAAAATCCCAAATATTTTCTTTTCTGAAAAACTGGAAACCTATAGTGTTTGTCAATTTTATGAAAAAAATAATTATGAAAATACTCAACTATTTGTAAGTATAGTGCATTCACCGCCTTGGAACTATTAAAATGAGGCAGGGTATGAATTTTAAGACCTATAAAAGTTATAAGGTTGAGAAACAAGGCATAATATTGTATGTTAGTTTTGTAATGAAGTTTTCAGTGTCATTAACTTAAATGTTGATATTAATACTGTTTCTATAAAAAAAAAAAGAAAGTTGGCACAAATTGTCGTAGGAATAATCCAGAGACGAGCATCCAAACGGCTCTGTGTCATCTCCAAGTATCATTTTGTGTATTTGAAGTGGTTTTCGTTTGATATTTCTAATAATTCCTTATATCAATCTCCAAAAATGCAAACCACATTATTTACGCGCATTAAAATTAAATGTTGTTTTGTTTTGACATTTGGTTATTGGTTAGTTACAATCAAAATGATCTTGTATTACCTGTGATTTTTTATAAAAGTACATATTGGTTATGAAATGTTCAATATTTCACATGATTTCAGAATGTGCAAGCCATGATAAGTACATCTGTGAGATTTACTGTAAGATTGTGAAACATGGGTTTCTTCAAATCACAGACCCAAGGGGCAAGGAAGAGACTTAAACAAGAGAACACAATTTATAATAGACAGGAGTAAAAAAAAACAAATATTTTTTTTCTGGAGAATTAGAAAGTTATAATGCGTGGCAATATTATAAAACAACTATTTGACTAAATCATATGTTGTTCTTTAATTAAACTTGGAATAAAGACTAATTGAATATAATGGTCTAAAAAGAGAATACTAACACGAATGGGTAAATGCAATATAAAACACAAAAAACAACAATTGACCACATATCCCATACACACTTGTCATATTCTACAAAAAATAGAAAATGGTGCAAAGATATGTATAACATTTTGATAAAGGAAATGGGGGTCGAAAAAAAGCAAGGAAGAAAATGACACAATATTTAATGAGAATGGTTGGTATCAATTATTTGAACTTCCTTTTAAGACAACTAAAAAATCTAAATTCCATTGGTTACGATTCCAAATTTTACACAGGATATCACCAACAAATTATTACTTACACGAGCTTAAACTTATTGAATCCCCTAAATTCTCTTTTTTAAACAAGATTCTGAAACAATCAGTCATCTTTTTGTAGAATGCCCATTTGTAAAAGAACTATGGAGTGACATTAAAGAGCTATGTTTAAGAAACTACAGGGTGTCCATAATGTTTGATAAGCAAAGTATACTTTTTGGTATATATGAAAACTACAATATATACAGAATACAAAACCTGTTAAGTTATATTGTAAAACAATATATTTTCACTTGTATACTTAAAATCTACCCAACTTTAAATGTGTTGAATCTCAAAAGGAAAATTGAAAACAGACTTCTTGTGGAAAAATATTTTCTTTTAAAGAACTGTAAATTTTGATAATTCGATAGAAACTTGGAGAATATTATTGAAAGAGTTTAGCAAGTCTTTACTATATCCCCAACTATTTGTTAACATAATGTATGATGCTTTTTAAAATATTTTAATAATTCATTTAAATAAGCAAACCCTGATAAACAGCTATGCAGCAAAGTAACTATTGTTCCATCACCTTTTTTTTGTCCCCTACTCTCTCATAAAATAAAAAAAAATATGTACATATACGTATTTAATATTATGTTCATGCTGTTGTTTGTGTATAGTAAAATCATTTACTGGACAATCTTTAAATGTATAGCTGTCAATTTATAAGTTGGTGTGCATTTTATATGTGTTATTTCCTTTTTTTTTTCCTTTTTTTTGTGCTTACATGCATAATATTTACATTCTACTGTGTTTTTCCATTAAATTCTGTGATCTTCAAATGCCTCTAAATGCAACAAGTAGTCAAAGGTTAAATCGACGAGTTTTATTATGACGTCACAAACGTTGAACGCTGTAAACTGCAACGTCAAAAGCGAAAATCAAAGTTCACGCTTGTGGCTGTTACTGTGGCTCTTCCATTAATATCAACTTACCCTTAGGATAAGATAGGAATTTTAAGGTATGAATCACATTTGCTGACAAGGCAAGAAGTTAAAAAAATGTAAATATAAGCATTAAATCATGAATTTTTGAAGTATACACTCTCATAACTGCAGCGGTGTGTGCATACAAATTTTCTTAACGCGCTAACGCGCGTTACTCAATTTGTATGCACACACAGCGGCAGTTATGAGAGTGTATACTTCAAAAAATCATGATTCAATGCTATATTATTTCACTCAATTTGTTCTGTCTTTTCTCACCTCCACAACAAATAAAGATAAAAACAAATGTTCACACCATTGTGAATTATCATATATCTATTATTGCATGTATATTGTATGTAAAAATTGTTGTGATTCCAATGGAAAAAGTGTATGTAAGAAAGCCGTGAAAGTCATGAATAAAAACATAAATAAAAAAAATAATATATGTTGCTACAGTGCCTTCACAATCTTGGAACTTTTGAAATGAGATAGGGTATGAAGTAAGTTATAAGGTTGAAAAAACAAGGCGTAAGATTGTACATTGCTTTTGTTACGATGTTTTTAGTGTCATTATCTTAGATGTTAATATTAAAACAATTGGGCTGATGAATATTATTGTTAGTACAATTTGTCGTATGAACATTTCAGAGACAGACATTCGAACGGCTCTGGCTCTTTTTTCAATGATCATTTTGCCTATTTAAAGTGGTGTTCGTTTGTTATTATGAAACAGAATATAAATCATAACATCAATACTAGTTTTGTAATTGCAAGTCAATAGTTCCGCAGCAGCTTTCATACTTTTTACCCAGCGGGAATCTACAAACATATTTTTGGATATATTTGGTAACATTTTAAAATTCAAACCCGGTGAAAGTATTTTGAGTATAATGTATTTTTTTCCAAATTAATACATTGTAATGACAGGTGTCTCAAACAATCGTCATTCAGTGCCTGTATGTGTAAAGAAAATACAGATGAAGATTGTGTTCCAAACGAAAATGAACGTTACAATGTTTTATTCATAAAACACAACGAAAAATCTTTAAAAGTGATTTTTTATTATTTTAACAGAAACCTCTAAAGATTACGGAGAATCTCATCAACCGGTGTTACCTGCGTCAAACCATGGATTTAGGACCGAAGCTAGTGAGAACATTTCAAATTAATCAGAGTGAATTTGTAACTTTAATTCAGTGTCCCATATAAAAGAAAACAGTTGAAGTTTGTGTTCTTAGCGAAAATAAACGTAACAATATCTTCAACACAAACCACAACGAGAAATCTTTAACATTACTTTTTGAATTTTAAAAGATACCCCTAAGGATAACAAAGAATCTAATCAGCCGATGTTACCTGCATCAAAGCATGGATTTAGCAAAGAAATTAGTAAGTTACATTACTATTGACTCAGTGTGAATGTCTGACGAGAAATTCAAGTTTTTAATTTGCTAGGACTTTTAAAGATACTTTTAAGGTTAATGTGAGACTGTTTGAATTGAATATATATTGCTTAGTTTTAATTTTCAATTTTTTTCTAATAATACAATGACCGGAATAACGGATCATAAAAAGTATTAGCTTTCTAGAAAACTTACTTTTTTGTTATATATAGTTTATAACTTTAGATATACAATTTCTTTAGCTCAGCTGAATAGAAGCCTCCACTCACTTGCGTTATTGTTGTTCTCGTAAACTTTTCACATTTTCATCTTTTTCCGCAGCATCACGGGGCTAATTTCAACCAAATTTATCACAAATCATCTTTGAGGGAAGAGTATTAAAGGGACTTGTGCACGATTTGACTAAATATTCTCAATTTTTTTTTTCCATTTTCAATGTTTATACTGATAAATATAGAAGTTTATAATGCTATGTCAAAATTTGAAACTTAAATATGAAGTTATAAGCAAGATACAGAGTTTACATTTCTTTGCTCTGTAAACAAAGCTCGAATATTGTCATTTTTACATACTCGTTGTATTTGTGTCAATTTTAATCAAATGTAACTTTCTTTTGTTGATAATAGTATTTAAGAAGATATTGAATTAGTTTAAATTGTTTTTTACATGTCATTTTGTCTAAAAAATGATAATTTTCAACATTACATTTTTTGAAAACAACAATAAGAGTCGAGCTTTGTTTACATAATTATTAATTCTTACCTCTGTATCTTGCTTGTAACTTAACGTTAACATTTAATATTTGGATCAATCATTCAAAATGCACCAATAAACCAATTTACACATAAAAAATAAAATTAAAATTTTTGATCTCAAATCGTTTCCAAGTCCTTTTAAAGTTTGTTTAATTAGGGGTCAGAGTTTTTTTTAAGGGAGATATTTGGGAAAGAGTGAAAATAAGATGGGGTTGGCTTCTTCAAATGGAACCATATAGATTATTTTATCACCACTTCATCTTTAGCATTTTATTATATAGTTAATATGGGTTTCTTAATATCGCAACCTCAAGGAGCAAGGAAGAGTCTTTAACAGGGTTTAAAGTTTATAATAGGCAGTAGTAGCAAATAAACACATATTTTCCTTTCTGAAAAACTGGAAACCTATAGTGTTTGGCAATTTTATGAAAAAAAATAATAATGAAAATACTCAACTATTTATAAGTATAGTGCATTCACTGCCTTGAGATTATTAAAATGAGGCAGGCAGGGTATGCATTTTAAGACTCATAAAAGTTATAAGGTTTACATACAAGGCATAATATTTACTAACATCAATCTCCAAAAATGCAAACCACATTATTTACGCGCATAAAAATTAAATTTTGTTTTGTTTTGACATTTGGTTATTGGTTATTAGTTACAATCAAAATGATCTTGTTTTACCTGTGATTTTTTTTAAAAGTACATAACGGTTATGAAATGTTGAAAATTTCACATGGTTTCTGTAAGCCTTCAGACTTTATCTTCTGGCGATGATACTCAACTCGAAGTCCAGTACTTTTTTGACCAATAGTTTATTAGCAATCGTGATCGTACAGTTAGAATTACATCAACTAAAAGCAGCCCAAATCAATAGTCTGTTCAACCTCATTTCACATTGGTATATATAGGATTTTACTTATGATGGACAGTTCTGAGTAGTTCGGCCCATATACGACGATCATGGGTGAACATTTAGTGTTCACTCATGATCGTCGTATATGGGATTAATATTTTATTCCTAATTAAAGTAACAAAACCGTCAAAACTGCCAATCAAAGAGTCTGAATCCAGGATTTGAGTCTCCGAGTTCTGGGTCTCGGAGTCCCCAACCTAGTATGAGGCATCACTTACTCATAATAAGTTCATTCATACATAGAATAAAAGGTTACAAAGGTTAATATATAGAATACACAATACATGAGTCAATTTAGAGTACTTGAGCTATCGTTGCAGACACAGAATCGCCAAATAGAACACTTGTTTTTAAACTCTCAATTTGGATATTATTATGCCCGTAATATTCGCCTGATTTTATAACATCATTTAGGAATACTACGCAGTGCTACAAGATTCACAGAGTTCATTCTATTCATTATCATTAACACCATTCAATGCGCAGTACCTAGGTACACTTAAATATCATAGTGACCATTTTTTAATACTTGCAATTTAAGGTAATAGCATGGCTATCTGTTTACACACGTCCCCCAAACAAAAGAAATATCCCGAAGGGAGATTTCTCATGCCTGGCGCCCGGAATAGGAAAGCGTCCTTGATCTACCCTTGATCAGACTAGCTTCCTAGTGACATACCAGCCAGAACATCTATGTTAAGAGATAGTATTAAGTGACATGTTTCCACCTCCGGCTTGGAACATCATACATCTACAAAAACAAATCTATAACCAGGATGTATACATGTACATAAAAGTATATGGCTTGATTTTATCGCATTACAATCATGAAAACAATAATGCATAAAGTATGACAATAATGACCAAGATGAAATAAACATAGTTGAATATAATCGTAATTCATCATCAAAGTAATACTTAGTATGGTTAAGGTTGATGTCACATATATATACAAAGTCAGTGCATGCTTGTAAGTTCACAAAAATATCTCTTCCTTCCTAGGGGTGAGGTTAGCGTCATAGTTTCGGAGTCCATCGGTTTCTTCCTGAAGTTCTCCAGAGTGAATCACCAAATGCGAGATTTATATTAGCACAAGATAACGCATATTTCTACTTTTACACAATTCACATTTTTAATGTTCACTAAACTTCACAATGCTTTTATAAGGAATACACAATTTCTTCACGGCTGCAGCTTAATTATTCATCCATCATCTGCACCCGTGGATAGAGGGTCGGCCCGGATGGCAAGGCGACTTCTCGCGGACTGTCTTCTGCGTTCCTCTGTTGCGTAGACATCGCGGCCTTCTCTTCCAGGTATTTACGTGCCGGCTCTGGGTCCGGTCTATAGTATTTGGTCCATGGAGATTCTTCATTGTTCTCCTCTTCAAGTAATTGTTGTGCTCGTTTGGTCGAAATTGTTCCCGTGTTACTGGTCAATTTGCGAGTTTCGAGGCTTCTGCTCCGTCGGGGTTTCTCTTGGATCCTTGTGTCTTTCAGGATTGGTTCAAGTCCAATAATGTCACTAGAGGTCCATTTCTCTGGATCCCCACAACAAAATACAGTGTCTTTGGAAGAACCTTTCTTATCTCCGTCACTACCCCTTTTTCGACAACCTGTTCAGCAACCACCACAGCATATACCACCCCACTTTTTAATAGTTTTACGTTTCTTAATAAAAAGTCCTATCGTGATTGTCACTGCCAAAGTTAAACACACATAAAACCAGGGACTTCCCACCCAAGACGAGGATTTCATGGGTTGCAAATTAGTTACTGGTAATTCCGCCATAAGTGAATTCATAGGGAAAATTTTAATATATTTTAGTTTGTTAGGTATCCTCATTTGTCTAATATCTAGTTATTTTGTGTGAAATACTGAGAAATCACTAATTTTGAAATACTTTTATATTTAAAACATGGGTTTATTAAAATGAACTATGAAAACTCGAGCAACCTTGTCCCATACTCAAGAAGTCAAACGCAATATTTAATTGTTTTTACCAATAATCTTAAATCGCTTACAAAAATCAGTCGTAAAATGTCCTTACTTACTCGCTGTTTTATGTTTTTCGAGTATATGTTAAGTCTCTTTAACCTTCATATACCTCCAAATAACCGAGGTGCTGAGTCCGCGTTTTCTAGTCGGCGTATCTCAATACATGTTTTAATGTCACAGGGGGTCATCATGTCATACCTTTTGAAAAGCGTGCAATATAAACGAAGCTAAACTTATTCAAGATTATTTACATCTACATTCGTTTTCGAGTGACGCCCTCCCTCCTACCGCTCGTGGAGGTGATTTCTCCTCTAATGTTTATCATAACCATATCAGATTATGGCTCTGTATCACTCAAATAATGGCTGTATATGTTCAAGGTTGCTGTCAATGTGACTCTTCCAAACTTTATTTTGATATAAAATTCACCAGGGGGCGTCAATCTCAGTTCCAATAACTCAGATTCTGACATCTGAAAATACAGGATACTTTATATATCATATTACAAACTGTTTTAAGACAACTAAACAATCCTCTTTAAATTTTTGTTTATAAGATTTACGGGGTTTAGGGATTGGTTTGAAGTCTAGACCTATTTTAGGGGCTATTTCATCTATTTCCATATTTTCATCAACGGGTACATTTGGATTATCTAAGGGTATTTCATAGTCTTGACCACTATTTTCAACACATTGATTTGACTCATGGGTCTCATCCGATTCTGAATCTACGGTCTGATCGTTTTTGTGTTTATACTGCTGATCATCCATGATCTTCTGAGCTCTTCTACGTCTTTGAAGTTCTGCTAGGGGAATATCCTCTTCGTCTGAAGATCCTTCTCTTTCCAATTGTTTGGACTGTATAGCTCTTTCTAATGGTTCTGGTTGTATGTCTTCATTTTCTGACGACGATTCATCTTCTGGTGGCACAACATAGTTAGTCTTCCTTAGAGTTCTTCCACCATCTTCAGTAGTTGATGAAAGGGGCCAGTGCGAAATGTCTGCCAGTCGTGCATGGCATTTGGTGGTTAATCCAGTCAATTGATCTCTCACCACGAAACTAACTGGTCCTTTCTGCTCTATGATTAGATAATATGGTAGTCACTTTTTATCTAACTTATTTTGTTTTATGTTGTTCTTAAGGTAGACAAGGTCACCTACCTGAAAATTTTCATCTTTCCTTTTCTTATCGGCCTGAGCTTTCTGTTTCTTCTTGGCTTCCTTCATATTACGATGTACTAGCAGGAAAGCTTTATGTTGTTCTTGAAGGGCAATCTTGTGTTGATCTTCTCCCGTATATCTCCTTCGAGGTTTCATAAACGTATCAAGAGGTAATACGACATATCTATTGTACATAAGGTAATATGGAGAAAACTTTGACGAATCGTTGGGATGGAAACGAATGGCTGCCAACGTCTGATTAAGATGAATGTCCATGTTTGAGCGTTGTCTGTTATTTTCTTAGCCATCACGACGTCATGAAGAGTTCTATGAAATATTTCTACTTTACATTACCTTGAGGGCTGTAATAAGATGTTTTGATATGGTTGATATTCAATTCTTTCAAGGTTTCTTCCACTTTCTTGTCCACATTTTCTGTTCCGTTGTCTGTGAGGATTTGAAGAGGACAGCCATATCTTGGATATATTTCTTTTAAGATAAGATGTACTATGTTGTCAGCTGACTTATCAAGAACGGGAAAAGCTTCTGGCCAACCAGAGTAAATGTCAATAAAAGAAACTATATACTTGTTTCCCGACAAGGATGTTGGATATGGTCCTGATAGATCAAGCCCTACTTTAGCCATTGGAAAAGGTGGTATATCTGTCTCTTGAAGTGGAGGTTGATTTTTCTTATTGCTCCTCGTTTGGCATACTTCACATCCTTCTATGTACGAGAATAACCTTTTGTACAAATTTGGTATGTAGTACTTTTGTCTGATTACGTCATATGTTTTGTCCACTCCCATATGTCCAAGTCCGTCATGATACTGCTGCACTACTAAAAGTTCTAACTCACGTGGTACATACAGGCGAAGTCTTGGGCCTTCTGAGTCTCCATCTGAAAGATAGTACATTAAACCATCAATTTCCAGAAACGTCTTTCCTTCGGTTGCCATTGCTGTTCCTTTATTTAACCGATTCTTCAGTTTCTTGATCTGCTCATCGTGTTGTTGACTTTCTTTGATGTTGATTTCTTCTGGTAGATCAATAAAGGGTTTGACCAATTCGTCCTGTTGCTTAGCTTCACATCTGGCCAATCTCTTAGGCGAAAAGGCATTTAAGTTAAGTACGTTAACTTCAAAGAAATTGTCCTTAACATCTGGTTCATCATGCTCTGATTGTTCTTCCTCTTCACACTCGAGGTTGACTGTCGGTAATCTGGATAAGAGATCTGCACAGCAGTTCAATCTTCCTTCTATGTACTCTACCTTACAGTTATATCCTGCAATACTTAACGCCCATAGTTGAATTTTCTTATTTTGCATTGGAGATTCTAAGAAATACTTGAGCTCATACTTATGGTCTGTTCTAATAGTAAACTGAGCACCGTGTAAATAATGGTCTAACTTCTGAAGGGCATAATGGATTGCAAATGCCTCCTTTTCAAAGGTTGACCACTTTTCTTGAGTTTTACTCAGCTTGTGGGATAAGTAATATATTGGCTTATCTTCTCCCTCCTCTGTCTTTTGAGTAAGGCACGCTCCAATACAATTGTCGCTGGCATCGGTGTACAGGATGTACGGCTTATTAGTATCTGGATATGCTAGTAAAGGCACTACCGTTAAACTTTCTTTAATAAAGTCAAACGCTTTTTGGCAACATGGTGTCCATTTAAACCTTGCATATTTTCTGGTTAAGTCAATCAATGGTTCTGCAATCTTCGAGAAGCTCGGTATAAATCTCCTGTAATAACTACACATACCTATAAAGCCACGAACTTCTCGGAATGTAGTGGGCGCTAGTAACTTTCTTATAGCTTCGACTTTCTTTGGGTCAGGTGTAACGCCATGCTCATCAATGATGAAACCAAGATATTCAGTCTGTTCTTTGAAGAAACTCAGTTCTTTAGCTTCATTTTAAATCCATGCTTTCTTAGGCGGTTGAGAACGTCTTGAATATGACGAAGATGATCTTCCGGTGTCTCTGAGAATATAAGAATGTCATCCAGGTAAGCGATAGCAAACTCTTCTTGTCCTTGAAGAACTATGTTCATCAGCTCCTGAAAAACTGTCGGTGCATTACTCAACCCAAATGACATCCGGTTGAATTGGAATAGTCCTTTGTGACATGCAAAAGCCGTTTTTTCTTTACTTGAATCTTCTAAATTCACTTGCCAATATCCACTCTTTAAGTCTAGTGCAGTGAAATATTTTGCCTTACCTAGTAAACATAGGATGTCATCAATCAACGGTAGCGGAAATGATACCGATTTCACTATCTTATTCAAGCTTCTAAAGTCAACGCACATCCGGTCTGATCCGTCCTTTTTCTTCACCACTACTAAGGGAAATGACCAAGGCGATTGTGATCTCTCAATAATCTTTGCGTTCATCATTTCCAGTATGGCCTTGTCAATTATCTGTCTATTATTTAAGGGTACAGGGTAGGGTATGTTCTTTATTGGGTGATGATCTCCAGTTTCTATCTTCATTTTAACAGTATCAGTCACTCCAAGATCACTGTCTTTCTTTGCAAATAAATCATTGTTTTTACTCACAAGTCTTTTAATTGAGTGTTCAAATCTTTTAGGTACATCAATTTCTTCTTTTGTGTCTTGAGTAGTCTGTACTTCTGAGATTTCCTTCTGCTTTAATGCGGTAACACGCCTTACTATGTATCCTCTTGGAATTTTATAATTTTTGTTAGTTTGGTTAACGAAGATTATTGGAACTTTCTTATCTTTCCGAACTATACAAACAGTGTCTTATAAATATAGTCCTGGGTCTTCCATAATGCAGTTATTGTCTATGCTGTTCACTTCAACCAAGTCATTTTTCTCCAGAGGAAAATAGTTATGTATTTTCCATAACATACAGTCACCGTGTTTGGTCTCATAATAAGTTTCTTAGGTGTTCTTACAATAGTTGAGATATGTAAATCTTCTTTAAGTTCCGCGTATACTTTGCCATCAATACGCATGAGTCCAAGATCAAGATTTGCTGCTTGTAAAGAGGGGATATCATTATCAAACAACTTGGGGCGGGGAAATAGATTTTCATACATTTTCTTACTAATTAGAGATACGGCTGCACCTGTATCTACCAAAGCTCAAAATTTATTTTAACCTACTTTTAATAAACAGCTACTGGGGTTGTTAGTTAAATTAATTTCATATGTAGGTCTTTGTTTAACGTTGTTTCTTCGGGCTTCAACGAAGGAAGAACGTCTTAGTTTTCCTGTTTTTGTTTGTCAAAATAAGAGCGCAATTTGAAATTTTGAGACGATCCCCTATTTACTTGGTCGCTAGATTCATATGTTCGGCCTTGACGATTTGATGGTCTGCCCCGATTTTGCTGCACTCTTTGATACATATGCAAGCCCCAACAATCTGCACGCACATGACCTACTTTACCACAATTTCAACATTCCACAGGCGAACGGGGTTTCTGCTCTATATTATGGACGGGTTTGTTTTGACTGGGTCGTTTATTTATTTGAGGACGGGACCTGACTTGGGGTTTATTTTGAGTACAAAATCGAGCCCTATGACCCGTCTGTTTGCATTTCAAACACCTACTATTACGCGCATGGTCAATTTCCATTGGTTCTACATGCCTTGTTTCTACTGAGGTAAGATTATCTGCTATATCCTTTAATAAGGGAAGAGTATTATCAAAATTTGAAAGAGTTCGTCTGTTGTCATTACTTTGTACAATTTCTGTCATATTTGACCCTCTTATCGCTAGCATCTGTCTCAGATTTTGTTCTTGCATTGCTATTTGAATTGCGGATTCTAAATCTTTAGAGTTTTATCGCAAAATGTTCATTCTGAGGTAGTCAAATGTCAACCCGTCACAAAAGATATCTACTAATTGTTGTTGTATCAAAGGATCTTTTGGTCTGTCATTACTGTAGGCGTCTTCCGCGATTCGCAATAGTCTCTCGGCGAACAACTGAACACTTTCATTTGAATTTTGTCGAGTCTTACGCATTACTGCTAACGCGTGTTTGGGATCTGTTATTTCTGCAAATCTATTTTAAGGGATTCCTTAAGATCGTTCCAAGATGGGATTTCTTCAGACGCATCTGTTCCATCTAAATTCCTTTTAATATAATCCCCAACTGAACCCTTACTCGTTATGTATGCAAGCATGGGGATCTCATGACCTTGTTTCCCAGACATAACACTGTACTTTTCAACTTCTTTTATCCACTGTTTAAATTGTTGAGCATCTCCCTCAAAAGGAGTTATCACAGAAGATAGGGCACTGAGAGTGCGGCTGTTATAGCTTTAACTTGACCAATGAAAAAATCTTTATCATCATCCTGATCTGGGACTCGGTGTCGAGGTTCACGAGATTCATACGGCCTAGCATCATGATATGTTTCAAAAGTATTTTGTTTAATCTGCTCTTTTTTCTGGGGACTTTTGACCTGTTTCTTGCTCTTTTATTTTCTTTGTTCTGACCCAACCCTGCGAATTGTTTGTCTAATTGCTCCATTTGATTTTTAAATTCTTTATTGTCAAACCCATCATCTGTCGCCATATTGGTTGCTTAGACAAAGTTATTTACTTCGAAATAACTATAAGAGACATATAGAAATGGTTCTTACCTTATTCTGTTTTGAACTTCGCTCAGTCCTGGTCACTGGCACCAAGAAAATGTATGTAATCCTTCAGACTTTATCTTCTGGCCATGATACTCAACTCTAAGTCCAGTATTTCTTTGACCAATAGTTTATTAGCAATCGTGATCGTACAGTTAGAATTACATCAACTAAAAGCAGTCCAAATCAAGAGTCTGTTCAACCTCATTTCACATTGGTATATAAAAGATTTTACTTATGATGGACAGTTCTGACTAGTTCGGCCCATATACGACGATCATGAGTGAACATTTAATGTTCAAAATTAAGATTAATATTTTATTCATAAATAAAGTAACAAAACAGTCAAAACTGCCAATCAAAGAGTCTGAATCCAGGGTTTGAGTCTCCGAGTCCTGGGTCTCAGAGTCCCCCACCTAGTATGAGGCATCACTTACTCATAGTACGTTCATTCATACATAGAATAAAATGTTACAAATGTTAATATATAGAATTCACAATACATGAGTCAATATAGAGTACTAGAGCTATCGTTGTAGACACAGAATCGCCAAATAAGACACTTGTTTTTAAACTCTCAATTTGGATATTATTATGCCTGTATTATTCGCCTGGTTTTATAACATCATTTAGGAATACTATGCAGTGCTACAAGATTCACAGAGTTCATTCTATTAATTATCATTAACACCATTCAATGCGCAGTACCTAGGTACACTTAAATATCATAGTGACCATTATTTAATACTAGCAATTTAAGGTAATAGCATGGCTATCTGTTTACATTTCAGAATGTGTAAGCCATGATAAGTACGTCTCTGAAATATACTGTAAGGACTGCAGCATCTCGATTTGTACGACATGTGTTACTGGGGACCACAGACAACATAACTTTACGTTATTAGAAGACTTTCTAGAAGAAAGGAAAGCGGAGTTTTCAAATGAAATTCAAGAAATCGAAAGCACAGTATTGACAAAATTTGAGAAGCAGAAACAGGAGTATGAGAATACCATTGAGGCTATTTCTAAACAAGAGAATTTGATTTGTAACACCATACGGGAGACAGGCCGTAAGCTCAAAGAACAACTAACTCAGATCAGGAAAGAAAATATAACAAATGCAAACAAGAACGCTTTGGGGGAAGAGGAGCTTGTTAACATTATTAAGGAAACCAAGGCATTATTAAGCAAAAACGATCCTAAAGAAATTTTACAGTTCAAAGGAGTTAAATGTCAAATTCATTCTAGTTCTGTAGTAGTCAAAAAAAGATTGCCTGTTTACCAAATCAAACATCTAGAAAAAGAAGAGATTCAGTCAATGTTTGGTGCTTTAGTTGACAACGAAGACAGTGTGAGTTCTTAATAGATTTAAGTTCTATAATCTAGTAAACTGAAGGTTGACTGAGAGATCTGAAATTTAACTGAATGGCAGAATTTAAATTCTCAAAAGTATATAAATTGTATGCGCTTTGAACATTTTGATAGTTCTTTTACAATAATATATGTAAACGTCATGTTAAATGATATTTTACTTTTGTAAATAACACCATTCATTCTTGCTATTACACAATGTTAAGATTTTAATGTAATTTTATTTGCATATTAACAACAAATATTAAAATGTGTTATCAATATTTTTGTATATCAGTGAGAAGATCAGATTAAAACAATTGTTTGAAAAATGATTTATTACTGGATTTAACAATTATTTATTGACACACAAAGAAATAAAATTAGAACAAAGAACTAAACTTTGAATTTAAAAAAAAGACTAATAAAATTTGTAAAAGACAATGATTCCAGAATCCGAAAACAGTCTTTATTTTCTGAAAATGTATAAACTGCAATGTAATGGCCAGCTTGTTCTGCTGCTGGGAAGATTAAAACTATTTCGCTGAAATTTAAAACTAATTTTTCATGATTGCCAGGACGAAGTAATTGGTGGAGAAAATCTCAAAAAACAAGCCTGGTTTCATGGATACATCTCAAGAGAAGAGGCAGACCAACTGATGAAGAGAGATGGGGACTTCCTTGTCCGTAAATTAGCGTTCATAACAGAACAAGATTATTATGTGATTTGCACCTTTTGGAATAGACCTATTCACTTTAAAATTCATACAGCAGGAGTTATTGCCGTGAGTTAGTCATATATCATTGTTTCGCTTTCTAGTGAAACGTTTGTTTGTATATATATATTTACATGATCCATAACTATCGCCAATTACAAATTGATTATGGTATCAAAATACCGTAACCTATAGCGACTGAAAAAATGATCGAGCATAAGATAAATTAAATGAAACAGTGATATACTTTTTACTTGGCAAATAACTACTATAGTAACCTTCTTTATTTTTGCAAAATCTTATTCGTCAATTTGGTCTATTTATATGTACACATAATTAATTGTATTTTTTCTTTAATTTTCAAGGGCATGTTGCCATCTAAGGCAATTTGCCATCACGATTTTGAAAACCTTTTCAATATACTAATAAAGGTAGTGATTACCTTTTCAGTCCAGGGTAGGTCGAAGAGCTACCTTATTTGACTTGATAAATCTCCTGGTGAATTCTGGGGAACCTGTATCAAAAGGCAGTTCATCCATTCTTAAATTCCCAGTGGATCGAAATCAGCATCAGCTTTACTTTGATCAAATCAAGCTGGGACCGAAAATTGAGAACGTACGTTCGTATCATTGTAACACAGTTGTCCTTACACATTCATGTATGGTCAGGTAGATACAGCGGATTTTGTCTTTAGAAAATCTTGTGTTTCTATACCGCAGTGGAACACAAAGTTTACCTGTTTTGTCTCCTTGTATGTAAGACTGACTTTAAGTGACTCGTTTGAAACCTTGTTAATAAATGCCTGTTTTAATCTATTAAGTGTCCATTAAGTCGTATATATATATATATATATATATATATATATATATATATATATATATATATATATATATATATGTTTATTAGGTTTAGTGTTTTTATTTATATGGTTAAAGATAGTACATTAAAATGGCTATTTTTTATTTGAAATTTGCAAATTAAATTTATTACCGGAAAGGATTTTTTTTTTATCTAGATGCAGAGAGGCCAGGCTCTTTACAATGGTACATTTGCGAACAAGGCCGTCCTGGTCATCAGTTCGGATGAAGAAATAGACTATCTGTTTAAGAACGTCAATTTGTTGCGGTTTTTCGACCATCCGAATATCGTACGTCTAGAGGGGTACTCGGCGCTGTCGAAACCGGTTCTACTGCTGATGGAGAACATGTCTGGTAAGGGGTCTATTGCGAGTAACAATTAAAACGAATTTTGGGGAGATGGATTCCTGGATAAACATTTTGTTTTTTGCTACTTTCTATCGTACATATTTCTTATTTTTTAATTTGCATTTCATATCATATTGCTCTTGCAATTTTATTTTTGATCATCACCGTAGTTTGCTATAACAGCATTTTCTCAATAAAATGGTAATGTTCTGCATGGTTTTTGGCCGATTTTTCCTTCCGATCCGGCCTACCCTTAAAAAATCTAAAATATTTTGAAATGTTTCACTGATGAAAACTTCAGTTTCCGCAAAACTGAAAATAAATGGGAATCTTGCTATAACTTGAAGTTGAAGTTTCATCAATAGTTTCCGCAATTCGAAAACCATTATATCCATTCAGCGATTAATCGTTAGGTTTCACTCAGTTGAAACTTTATTCTTAGATTCTCTATGATTTCCGCAATGCGGAAACCAAAATTGAAATGTATGAAAAGTTGTGTAAATTATTTTGGGGATATCAACCAGTCTCAGAACATTTCTGCTAGGTTTTGGTGTATGCCTAATGGTTTTCGCATTTCTAAAATTTATTTGATTTGAAAAGCAATATATTAATTAGTTTCAGCAGGCTTGAGTTCAATTTTAGCATCGTGATGACGAATGCTTAAATACTTATATGTACAGTAAGTTTCAGTTTGACTGAAACTATATGTATACATGAAACGTTTTAAAATGTGGAAAAGAAGGATATTCTCAAATGTACTTTCTGACAAGTTAAGTGTTTGTTCTATATGAAAAATAAACTGATTTCTCTCTCTCTCTCTCTCTCTCTCTCTCTCTCTCTCTCTCTCTCTCTCTCTCTCTCTCTCTCTTTTCAATTAAATAAAATGTCAGAAATCAAATATAAATGTGACAAATCGAGAAAGTTTTTTAATAAATAATGTTGATGTCGGATGATGGTTTTTTTCGATAATGACTTTTTAAATGATCAAATAATTAATCTTAGGTAATGGGCCACCTTCATACATGTTCATATATCTTTTGTCCAGGTGACCTCGTCTTTGTGATTTATTTGTTTATTCTGTGTGGATTGGTGGGATTTTCTGTCAGGAGTGAACAAAAGACTGTTTTATAACAAATACACAGTACAAAGCAGGAGTTTATACCTGTAGCCCGACAAGAATTTATTTATATTTCAATTTGTGTGTACAGTGTATCTCAAAAAGTAAAATTTATTAGCAAAATTATAAATTATTATAAGTAAAAAAAACTCTAGTTGTATATGGCTAACATTTTAAAACGAAATAATTTACTTACAATCGTTTTATTATTAGAGCTTAACAACACTTATTTAGTAAGACTCCTCAAATCCTCTATCACTTTAATTAATAAAGCTTGACACATTTTAAAATACATGTACATAGGCAAACAAGAGACAATGCACGTAGCATCGGGATGGGGGGGGGGGGGGGCTCCTCTCACTTTTTCTCGCAGCAAACATTTTTTTTTTTCATTTATAGATAGAAAATTTTGAAATCCTTGAGTCCCCCCTCTTTTGGGAGCAGGTAAAACCTGGAGTGTAAATCAGGAAATTCACAAGAAAATAGAAGTTCCCCACACCAACCCCCCACCCCCTTTCTTGCAATCTTGTCTTTTTGCTTGAATTAAGATGAGCCACGCCCCCCCCCCCCCCCCCCCATTATTAAAAACGTGTCCACGTGCCTTGATTTTCATGCATTTTAAAAAAAATTTGCAGTTATTGACAAAACATTTAAAAGTTTATACATCAGTCAAAAATGTATGAAATCATACATGTTTATTACTTCCCAGCATGTTTGATATTTAATACCTTTATACTTATAGGTATTATTAAAGCATTGTAACATTGTATGCTAAAGCAGTGCATATGCATAACTATAAGTTACTTGTCATAAATTCATTGTACATGTAGTTGTAAATTGACCAGCTCTTGACGTCCGGATGAACCAGCCCATCCGTGTAGACCACCGAGAATTAGAGAATTGGTCGGCATCTAATTATACTTAATTTCTGTATGTTCAAGCAGAAAGTACTATTTACACACCTCTATATTTTAAAGGATCCGGGGAAAAACTCGTCAAGATTTCCTCGTCAATGAAATTAAAGACAATATCTAAAACATAATCTAGTTCTTTAAAATTAGTTTAATAACAACGTTATGCAATTTGAAAATTGTAAACAAACAGTCGGCCATTTTTTGTCACTTGTTATAACTGTAATCAAAATAATAATTTGTCGTTGTTAACCAGGAAATACTCACTCCAGCAGTTCATATATAAAATGAACATGTATAAAACATATTATATACGGTAATATTTTCAATGGAACATTATTTATCTAAACTATCCCATGATGCACTTCTACAAGATTAAGCGGGTGCTTATTGGTCAGTATCGGCGCCCTTTGAATATTCGGAGAGAATGTAAAAATAGACAATAACTTGCTGTTGTAAGATGACGAATCTCGATAGACGTACAGCCTCTACAAACGGGATATTATAACAGGAACGGAGAACAGATATCAAGGTAACTTAATTCACAATATAGAAAATCTCTCTGAAATTGTCTAAGCTTATGTTGTTTCTCATTTCCAAACAAGATATCGCACCATTAAAATGGCGTAACTTTTTGAAAATATAGTGGTTCATTATTTTATTTCCATATTTTCCTAAAAAATACATTTTGACCAAATCACTATTCAAGTTTACTTAAGATTGAGTTTATTTGAGCTACATTGTCTGGCTAAGTATCGGGATGCTTTGTTGGTGACCAAGACGAAAATTGGATCGTTATCACACATTCCATAATTTGAAAAAAAAATATTGAAATCCGGAAAATGAAATCTTTAACATATTTCTTTTTCCAACATTGATTGCATACACAGTCAATGATTCCGCTGATTAGTTGCATACTCTCGTCGGGGAATGTTTTGACCAGTTTGGCGATGTAAATACTAGGTATTGTCTTTGACATTGATTAGTTTCACTGTTAATTATACATGTGGAAAACTTATAAATTCTACTGCAGTAATTTGGGAAAATCCAGGTCGAAGTTCTGAGAATAGTGGAGAATGAGGGTTTAAACACACTCTTAGTCTTCTATATGAATCAAATTGAAAATAATCGAGTTTTAAACATGAAACATTTTAGACCAAACACTACTGTAGTCGATGTAAATCATAATTCAATTATATGGCAACTGTGAAGTAACTTCTTCTATTATACTATTCAGAATGAATATACTAATGCTAATTCATTGCACATACTTGTACAGATTAGACTGGATGTTTATTGTTCAACAATTCAAATGGAAATGTATAAATATTGTTTCAGAAAAAAAAGAACATATTTCAAGTACCGATACAGCCCAGTGAAAGAAACGAAACGAGTTTATAATAAGTAGGAGAAAATGCTACAACAGTCTAGAACAGTCTAGAACGACCACATGACCCTTTATATTAGAGTGTGGTACTCTATTATCATAACGTGATCTTATATCGCAAGCCTTGAGAATCCTCAAAAATCCCCCGAAAGGACATGTTTCATAAACAATGACTCGTGTTACATCAACAACAGCCAAGGACACACCTTATTCATTCCAGTGGACACACCTCTGCAATCTGATTAAACCTCTCCAGAACAAAGTCTTGGTAGTTGGAAAGTATTCCTTTTTTAAAAACCCTATGACTAGTCATTTTATTTAATCAACTATTAGTATTATGCAAAGTTTGTCTATAAGCTTAGAAAACCACATTACTTTGACTTTTTAAATGATTGATTATACCTTGATATTAACTTTCATTTTCTTAAATAATATGTTATTTTTGCGAATGATGCATAATATAGTAGGCATGTTCTTTAGAGCGAGTGCTCCTGAGTAATCGCCTAAATTCGTGTTATGGGTATAGGGAATTTTGGCAAGCACTTGCAAGTACGACAGGCCCCTTGATTAAACATGCATCAGGCAGCATATATTCTATTACCTCCTTGTTGATTATATAAATGCAGTGGCGTCAGGAGAAAATGGAAAGCGGGAGGGTAAAACTTATCAGAAATCTTAACAAGAAATCCTGAATCAGATGTATAAATCTAGATATCAGTATAGGTAAATTTGTAAATGATAGAAAGGTATACTTTTTGGTAAAGAACGATATCCATTAGAAATGAAGTGTGTTGCATAATTATTTAGATGTGTTCATCATTTGTTTGCAAATAATTTGGTAGATTGCTTCATTGCTTAGCTTTTCATCTGTTCACATTCAAGCGTTTCATATTTCACTCTGGGTCATCTCTGTGATACTGATAGGTTTATGACATATCTCATCAGTTGGTAAACCATGGAGGAAAATGAGAAGGCCACTCTGGACTTTAGGGAACATCTTATTAAGGAAGGAGTCTTTTCTGGTTTTCGGCTTGTCAAACGAAAATTTGATTAATTGTTCATTAAATCAAGATGAAAGGAAATGAAAATAGTATATTTTTCTTTCTTTTTTACTATCATAAAACATGGCATAGAAAAAGTAATCAATGTTTAGAATCTAACAAGGACTATAATTTTGGCTCAATATTCGCGTAGGAAAATATCAAATGTTTCGCAATTCAGAGTCGCTGCATATTAATGAGTGTTTAGCGTTTAAAAACATTAACATTAATGGTGGATTTTTTTACTAAATGTGAACAAATGATATGATACTTAGGTTTCAGAATGTGTTTTTAAAATATGATTTGCATATCAAATAACATTTTATAAGCTTTTTAAAACGCCCATTTTATACATTGAGTATTGTGAAAAAAAAGTCACTAAAATCAGTTTATCTCTCTTATTAAACGGTCAATATATTAGGGGTTTTTTTTGTCAATTTATATCTTTATATAAAGTCTTTATAAAACATAAAAATCAGAAATATCTAATTATTGGAAGCATAAAAAAATAATCGAAATTTCTTCAAAATTTAAGAAAATTAGAGGAAATGCGGGCTAACCAATATCAATTTTAGTATAAATATTTATTTTTCTTTCTTTTTTACTATCATACAACATGGCATAGAAAAAGTAATCAATGTTTAGAATCTAACAAGGACAATATTTTTGGCTCAATATTTGCGTAGGAAAATATCAATTGTTTCGCAATTCAGAATTGCTGCATATAAATGAGTGTGTTTTAGCGTTTAAAAACAATAACATTAATGTTGGATTTTTTTTACTAAATGTGAACAAATGATATGATACTTAGGTTTCAGAATGTGTTTTTAAAATATAATTTGCATATCAAATAACATGTTATAAGCTTTTTAAAACGCCCATTTTATACATTGAGTATTGTGGAAAAAAAATCACTAAAATCAGTTTATCTCTCTTATTAAATGGTCAATATATTAGTTTTTTGTCAATTTATATCTTTATATAGAGTCTTCATAATACATACAAATCAGAAATATTTAATTATTGGAAGCATAAAAAAATAATCGAAATTTCTTCAAAATTTAAGAAAATTAGAGGAAATGCGGGCTAACCAATATCAATTTTAGTATAAATATTAATTTCAATTTAGTAGTATAAGCTGATACATATTCTGAGACTTTATCATTTCTTTGAAGATTAGAATCTTCAAATCTTAAATAAATGTCTACAAAACTACAAAAAGCTACACTTATTTTGATCATCCTTTACGTTTAGGAAAAAGATGGGGACCTTTACCTGACCTTTATGTGAAAACAAAACGGTAAAATTTGATTAAATTGATATAATCATTTGGTAATATGATCCGATTGACTGTGTCGAAATTTCATGAGTTTCTTATTAAGGTCTTCCGTTTCCAACGGAAGACCTTTCTATTATTGTGCGGGTTAAGATTATTCTTATTTTTCTTTTTTTTTTTTCTTCCTAGACGCGAACTTTGAGGCTTCATATCGTTCTCATTTCTGAACGGATTTTGCTCAAATTTTCAGGGCTAATGGACTTTACAAAACACTATCTTCATCAATTCATAAAAGTTAGAATTCCCTTTCCGTTAACGAGTTATTCCCCTTTTAAAATTTTTTAGGGCCTTTGGTTTCCAGACAAAGGCTCCGAGACTATGATAGCAGGGAATGGGAATTCAACGAATTTGAATAACAAAGACATTGAAGTTGTATACATCGGTTTTTGTTTTTGGATTACGTTCCTTATTTAGGAAAAGGTAGGGGGTCAAAAAACAGGATTCCAAAAAGTGCAAAAATTTAGACATATTTTCCTTTATATCTATTTAACAAAAAATATTTTGTTAAGACATGTAGAATAAAAGTTGTGCAGAATATCAAGGGCTTTCATTTGACACCAATAAAAAAGGGCTGGCCTCTTAAATTAAGGGCCAATAGCCCCTAAAAGTTTTTGCTTAATAACTCAAAAACGGTTTGGATTTTGATATGGATGTCGCTGGAAAAGTTGTTTGTTGGGATCTCATAAAGGTCGTAACAATATTATTTTGTAAGTGATTTGTGTAGTATGAGTGTAAAAAGCTTTACATGTTGACATGTACCTGTTTTCATTTGACAAGTTAACGAAAGTCTTTGTGCGTACAACTGGCATAAAGTTGCCGCAGAAAGTATGCTGGTTTATACAGGAGGCATTAATTTATAAGAATTTTGTTGTTGTTGGAGTACATGCTTTTTTTTACGAGTTTAAGTCATTGTTGTTAAGTTCTTATAGTGCACAATCATTAAAAACGGCAATTGGAAAACAAAACATTCTTTTTCTTTTCTTTTTAACCACAAAATATGGAATTAAAAAACTCTATGCATTACATTTTATTTATTAATTCCATGCATTTAAAATCTACCTTGAATCAGAGCTGTGTGTGTGTGTGTACCATTACGTAAGCTCTCCCTCGCCCGCGGCCGAGAAAATCGGTCACCATGCTCGCGGCTGGGCTACCTAGCGGTCAGCTGTTATCTAATACACGAGAGTTGCGTCTCTCATATATGAGTTTATTTAGCCGCGAACTCAAGAATAGTTTTAGTTTTGATTACACAAAATCTTTTTATGAATTAAACGATTGGATGTCAAGTAAGAAATAGTTCATTTAATTAATAAAAGCAATGTCATTCTCTAAAGCAATAATAGACATAGATCAATTGTGGGGTTTAAGTTTAAAATATATAACTTCTATCTGATAGAGTAAGGTCATTATATTGCAAACTTTTCAAATCTTCCTTGGTTGCGAGCTGTGCGTTTCTGTGCGTTGTACCTTTACGAAATATATTCTTTGCCCACGGCCGAGGAGATCAGCGACGGCTGCATTACCTAGCGGTAAGCGGTTATTTAATACACAAGATTCGCACACCGCGACTTACACTTACATGCATATGAACGTGTTTGAGTTAATATAGCCGTATATACAAGAACTGTTTTAATTTTATGTTATAAAAGTTTGTCCTACTTGTATATATAAAATTAAATATTTGAGTGTAAATGAATATTAATGAACGATATTACTCCAAATCGGAAAAATCGTTAGACATAAACTAATGGTTGGTTTGTTTATGTAAACTACTTTAAAAACTGTACAATTAATGTTATAAATCAACACCCCCCCCCCCCTCCAATATTAAACATTTAAATGATGATCATCCCTCGCACATGGCTGAGGAGATCCGGCGCGAGTGGATAAGTGATCCGCGGTCGGTTCGTGTTCTTCTACATGTACCTTATGACGCGTTTATGTTTCATATTTTGCACGGACACAACTATATTTTATTATGTTTTCAACTATTATATTGGTTTAAGATGAAAAGATAAATTTATTTTACTTGTACAGTTGATTAAGCATCGATTTATACGATAGCGTATAAGGTAGTTTAAAAATCAAATCAAATTATAATCAAAGTTCCATGTTACATGTTTGCGGTAGGTGCTAGCACGATAAAGGAATGTCCTGAATTGAGGCATTCGATGATTATTTTAAAAAATATTCACATGAGTTTAAACAACTTTAGATTAGATTCTATCGGTCACATATTAATCACTACTGTAGTTTCATTGTGGAAGCGAACTCATTGCTGCCCCCCCCCCCCCTCCTCCCGCCCCGCTGACAGGTGCTCGCGCTGGATTTTTTTTTTAATTGGAGAAAAGATAGCAAGATCTGTCGAAAATCATTTTTGGTGGTTTCTTATGTGTAACATTTTGTTTCACTTTCCCACCCCTTTGTTTATTCGGCCAGTCTGTGTTAATTCAATTGCCGCATGCGACCGAGAATCTTGTGTCGCTTCAGCGCACACAGCTCAGAACATTTATAGCCCCAGGTCATCAATTGTTATGTAATTGAGTAACAGTTGGAAGGGTGATTTTACTACATAAAATAATAAAATCATAATATAATCTATTTGAATTGAGTACCATGCGTATAGATTCCCATAATAATTACTTTTTTATTACCTTTCTATGTTTACATTTAATTTTGTTCAAATAATTAATAAATTTTCTATCATTTAAATTGTGTGCTTCATCAAATACGTATTCCGATTACCTTGAAGTCATTAATTTTCCATTGGCTTTTGACAAAAGAGAGACGCCTGACCATCCAATGAAAACAAATACACAGAGTTTGATTGACAGGTTTAGCCAGGTGCAGGTCTCACCCGATGTCCGAGGTTATGTGTGCTGCTTGTACACAGCGGAATGGTCTCAGTAAGAGTTATCGATGTAAATGAATAATAAAAATACATGCTTATCAAAACATGATCGTGCAAGTTAAAGTTGATTTAGGTTTGTTCCAATAGAAATCATGTTTCGCTAACTGTATATTTAATATTTTTTATGTATAGCGAATTTTAATATTGTTTCAGTACTGAAACATAGCATGAAAACGTTAAATATACATGTAATTATCTGTTACTAGTCGTCTTTTAATATATATACCTTTCTTTTGTTTGTTAAAAATTCGCTCAATTTTGTTAAAGTAATGTAAAACATGGGCGCCATTTTGAAACAATTAACTTGTCAGAGAGTTCCGAATGAAATCTGATGAACGTTTCACACGGTTCTCGCACGCTTTGCTCCAAACGATTTACACGCTTTGCCCGAAACGCTAAACGGTTTACATGAAATTCTAAAAGGTTTACACGAAACGTTTCTCGCACGTAGGCCGCACGCTTTTTTTGGTGTAGTAGTACGTTTTAGGGTCTGTAAATTTTGTCAGCACGCAATTCTAAACTTGCACATAGTCTTCAAAAATTTAGAAATATTTTAATATAGAAGTTATCTTTGAGAAAGGTTTACGTGTTTTGTAGGCGGGTTAAGTTTAAAAAAGAAATACAATTCCTGACATGAATCATGAGTACATACTGTTTATAACAATGCTTGCTACCCTTGAAAATTTAACTCGCCATTAAACATCTCACTTTTTAAAGAATGTTTGAAACGATTACATAAACTCTGGTCGACAAATAGTTTTCCTAAACTATTTTCTTCTTTCTTTGTTTCAAAACACGTTTTATATACAGGCTTTCAATCACAACACGTTTTTATAACAAAAGCAGAACTGAAAGTATAGTCATTATAATCGTTTGACACCATATAACATATATTTTCAACTCGCAGCAACAACGGAAGACCTACTCGGGGCTTTGCCACGAGCTCTGCTCTAGTTATAAGAAGTATGTTTGATAACGAGAAGACTCCTTCCTTAAATGCAGTCAAATCCTGTCGTTATGTTTGCGATTAGATTGTATAACTCTCAACGAAAAAGTTTGTCCCAACTTATAATTAGGTCATTGTGGTCTTATTTTGGAATAATTTCTGGACATAGATATTCAAATCATATCTGGGTCATACCTCTATAGTCAGTATTTTGTAGTGTATGTTTTTTTTTTTCTTTTCTTTTTTTTCAAAAAGATTGACGCTTTAGCCATTAAAAGGAAATATGTTATGGTGTTTATATTTTTTATTATACAGTAGTTCCAGACAAACTTGAGACAATTTCATTGATTTGTATCATGTCCATGTATCGTAAGAGTGAAGTATTTTGTTAGTGCGTGAACATGTAGGTTTTTTTGTGTTTATTGCGTTTTGTTGTTTAAAAAATCAAGATCTTTTGCATTTTCAAGGGAGATTTGATATGCATTTGATTGAGAAGAAAACAAATGTGATAACAAAAAATACAAATTCCTATTTGAAGTATTCTTGTCATCCAGTTTTATCATTTTTTTTAAAATAAAAGTCTTTAATCAGGGAACTGCTATAACAATGTTTCTCCGTCATGGTATCTTAGCTGTTTTTATTTATTTATTATCGGAAACAAGTTTAGTTTTTTGAACAAAATTAAAAATTGGAACTATTTGAAATGTTGTTGTTTTTACATGCTTAGTAAACTTACAGAACTTTTGTCTAAGCAAAAAAAAAGTAATAAAAAAAATAAAGTTTCAGTAAATTTTAGAGTTGCGGAAACCATTTGTTAACAATATATGTCACATCGGTTGATGTAGGTTAAACTGTGTAGAAACTTTAAGTTTCAGTTGCAGAAAAACCCTTTGTAAACAATATGTATTCCACTCATATATGGAGGTTGAAACTATGGCAGAAACTTCAAGTTTCAGTAAGTTTCAGTTGTGGAAACCATTTGGATTCGTAACCATTAAGTTTCCACAAATTGTCCGAAGGGTTTCTGCCGCGCTGAAACCAGATTTTTCATCAAGTGTATTTTTCAAAGGAATTTTTATTAGGGTCACCCAGGCCCAGTGGTCGAATTTTGCAACAACAACAACAAAAAAAAAACGACCAAAAATGCGGTAACTTAATTTCAATCATAGTGGTCGATATTCACAACGAAAACTTTAAGATCTGGATAGCTCGGTAGGTTTAACTGCTAGCTATGCAACTTGATGTTTTTGTACCCTGGTTGGATTACATCTGTGTGCATACTTCTATCTTTTTTTTAAATTAACGACATTTATAAATACCTTTTCTTTTTTATTCACAATTGTGCATTTTGTATGTTTAATTTCATTCTTCTTCCTTAAATGCAACTTTGTTCTTTGAATTGAAGATATTAATGGAATATACTTAACTACATGTAAAAGTAATCAACCGTAACTATACCTTAGTGTGATCACGTTTTGTTTAAAGACAAAGATCATCCACTCTGTGTTACTCAAAACAGGTGCCACATTGAAAAATACTGCCAACTATAAATGCTGCGTTAGTTTTTAGAACATCTATAGGAAATGGTACAATTTTGAGAGAAGTAATGCAAAACAAAGGATGCAATTGTTAATAAAAAGAAAAGAGTTCAGTTAAACGTAAAAAAAAAAAAACCTTGTACATCTTAAAACATTCTTCCTGTTATATATGTTGATAAAACTAAACAGATGTGCACTATTTGTAGCAAAGAGTCAAACGATATTTTGCCTTTGAAATCGCGTCACGTGAGACTTTTGATAGTTGCTAATAAGCCCCTGGTTGTAAACAAACCCATATTTATATTATGTATCGTATTGTAGAAAGTAAAATGAAAATAAAATTTAAAAAAATTTAAGTAAAAATGCGACCATAACTCATACTGCTCGGACAACGACTGCGAAACTTTTTTTTAATCACTATACATTATGAGAACTAGAACTTAAGAGTGTACTGTGTAATGCTTGAAATCAAGAAGTGGAAGAGAAATCGATATGTTTTTTTTTGTAATACAGAAACCAATACCAATCATATAAGTCAATCAAATTGTTATTCGCAATAGATCCTTGTAAAGAAGGAAGCATTCTGTAGGTTCTTTTACCATCGTGATATGATTATCTTAATGCAGATAGGAAAGTGGATTATAGCCCCAAAAGAATAACAAAAACATATGAGCAAAGTGGATTAAAGCCTTAAACTGATAACAATTTATATGGGGAATATACACTAAAACCTCAAACTTATAACAATTCATACTGGTAATGTAGATTTTAACCTCAAACTATTAACTATTCATACGGGTTATGTGGACTAAACCTAAAAAAATAACAATAATACGGTAATGTGGACTTAAACCTAAAAAAAAGGTACTGTGAGCAAGGTCACAATTGATACCCCCCCCCCCCCCCCCCCCCCCCGCTAAGAAAAAAATTAATATTTAAACATATTGAATTATTGGTATACTGAGCCCGATTTTTTTTTCCACACATTTTTTTTTCCAAAAAAAAATCATCGGGGCAGGCCATTTTCAGAGAGACGGGGATGAGAGTCTAAAGATAGTTTTATGTGGCCTGAAACAGGCAAACTTTGTGTAAAATTTTAGCTTCTAATATTTCCATTAATACAAGACATTACACAGACAGAATTTAGCAATTTTGAAACAATGACCTTGAACTTCCTCAATTGAACTTGGGTCAAGGTCATGACACACCATTGGGTCATAAGCAATATTTGTGTGAAGTAAAAACTTCCAGTGTTTCCCCATGAGAGTGATATAGACCGGACACGAATTGTGCATTTTTTCCGCCAGTGACCTTGACCTTTTCCAAACAACATTTAATGCTTCTCCAGAAGAAAGGTATGGACCGGACATGAATTTTGCATTTTTTCTGCCAGTGACCTTGAAATTTTCCAGAATGACCTTGCTTCAAGGTCATGACACACCCTTCAGTCATAAGCAATCTTTGTGTGAAGTAGAAACTTCCGATGTTTCTCCATAAGAAAGATATGGACTGAACACAAATTTTGCATTTTTTCCGCCAGTGACCTTGATCTTGTCCGAATGACCTTGGGTTAAGTTCATGACACACCCCTAGGTCATAAGCAATCTTTTTGTGAGGTAAGAACTTCCAATGTTTCTCCATAAGAAAGATATGGACCAGACACGATTGCACAGACAGACGGACGGACAGACGGACAAGGTGATTCCTATACCCCCCCCCCCCTCCAAAAAAAAACAAACAAACTTTGTTTGCGGGGGGTATAATAAATATTTATATTAGTTAGATCTTTCCACCTTTCAGGTGAAAGACCTCTTGATTTCTTTATGTGTCTTTTTTTTTTTCTAGTTACCTGGGGTTCACTATTTAGGGCTTAGACCTATTGTTTTCGTTCTGTTTAATGAGGGCTATTTGACTTTCGGTGGAAAAAACCTATTGTTATTGTTTTGTTTTATTCTTATTTTTCTTATTTTCGACAAACTTTCGTCAGCGATTTTTGTAAAACGAAAAGGAATATTGAAACAATTATGCAATAGACTAATAGCAATTCTAAATGACACGCGCATGTTTTGTTTTGGATTTTCGGTCCTGGTACTTCTGGTTTACATACATGTAAGCAAAACACTAGGAAATAAAAGAATCAATATATCGTTTTTCTTTCTTGATAAAATTCGTTGAAATTTTAGAGTTAGATTAACCATGTCAAGATGTTAAAAAAGTTAAGCAGCGGCGAGTTTCTATCTCTTATCAGTTTTGAGATTTTAAGCCTTAAAGTTGAGAAAAGGGGGTATGAAAAAAAAAAAAATTAGGAATGTTAAAAGATGCATAGATATTGTTTAAAAAAACGTAATTAAGATATATTTAAAATTGTTTTTTTTAAGTACTGAGTACTTCCGGTTTTATGAGCCGATGAAAATATTCCATGGGAGTTTCTATGTTGGATAAAATTTACGAGTGTAACGTTTTCTCAAACAGTTTTTAAGCTAATGATTTTATATTTAATATTTGCAATACGGAACCTAATGCGCAGACCGTTAAAGGTTCTGGAATAAAAATTCTGAAAAAGTAGGGTCTTGGAGGAGTCGATATTCAAAACAGTCTTTAGCTGTAACTTTTTTATTTTTAATTCGATTTTCAAAGTCTTGTCGGTTAATAATTTAGAATAAAGAGTACAATTGAAAAATATGGTCCAAAGGGGCCACTTTTGGACTCCTTATAGGGGTTTTAAGGGTCTGAAAATGATAACTTTATCAAAATTCAAAAAACAAAAAAGTCACTTTCTCAATAAATGATTAGCATTAGAGCTATTGGCATACCAAAAGTCTCGAATCACAAAGGATTAGTTTCTTACATATGAATTTTTAGAACTGTTCTTAAAGAAATAAAAGATATGTTTGGATATAAAATTCTGGAGTTGTCTTTCTTTGGGCATTTAATTTCTTATAAGCTAATGTGTGGGTATATGTTTATGACATTTATTTTATCATTTACAGTTTTTGAGAAATAAAAAAATAAAAATATAAAAAAAAAGGGCTTAAAAGGCTGTCGAAAAGCTCTTCCTTTTTGTTGAAGACAAAAACAGGTCTAGTTATAATCATTCTTCTGGATAAAGTTTAGTCAGCGAATTTTTTGAAAAAGGAACCGAAAAATAAAAATTTAATGTAAAATCATTTTTGCGTTTGTTTAATTCTCCCGTATATCCATTTTTTGACTTCCGGTCTGTATACTTCCGGTTTACACATGCAAAATACAAAATATTGAAAAGATCTTTGTATCTATTTTATTTTCTGATTATAAACTAATAAATGTTGGATTTAGATATTTCTTTGTATGATATATAAAATCGTAGGCAACAACTTTTTCTATATCTTACTGTTTCTGAGATATAAGACTTCAAACTATGGAAAAAGGGGGATGAAAAAAGTAAAAATTGAAATAACCACCAAATTTGTGAAATGAGGAATGGGAAACGTTAAAATTGGTATAATTATCATATATTTTAATTTTCGTTTAAAACAATTGAGAACTTCCGGTTTTATAAGTTGATAACAAATCTTCTACGGGTGTTTTAATGTTAAACTGAATTCATGCGTGCCACGTTTTCTCAAACAATTTTCAATTAAATGTTTTTATATTTAATATTTATAATGAGGGACTTAATATGCAGACCGGAAAAGGTTTTGGGGGTAACATTTTGATAGATAAGGGATCTAGAGGGGTCAAAGTTGAAAACAGCCCTTTAGCTGTATCTTTTTTATTTTTCATCGGATTTTTAAAACCTCTTCGGTTTTTAGTTTTGGGTAAAGAGTACAATTTAGAAAATATGGTCCGTAAGCCCACGTTTTGACTTCTTATAGGAGTTTAAAGGGCGTGAATATTGCAACTCTTTAAAAGTTGAATGATTTAGAAAGAGTTATCTCGCTTCTTTCAATGAACGTAGAACATGAATACTCTAGACAGTTTTCTATTCGAGAAATTAATAGTTACTTTTTTATGATTTTTTTGGAAATATTCTTTTTCAAATTAAAAGTATATTTATTTTTAAAATTCTGAATTTTTTAAAAAATGTCGAAAAGCCCTTACTTTTTTGTTTAAGACAAAAATGTTCTAGTTTGTTATTAGAATTATCCATTAGCAAATAATTAAATTTTATGTAACTGCTCATTAAAAGTTATGGTACCAATTTGACATTGTGTCAAAAAACTCCCAGAACTTACAGAGTTATTGCCCTTTGAGAAGGAATTGCTTTTTATCGCTACTCCTCTGAAACCATAAGATATAGCGACTTGGAACTATTACCAATGCCTTTAGTACAATTAGAAGGATCTTCAATCTTTTTATACCGAAAGAATCTGAGGCCCCCGTTTAGTAGTTATTGCCCCTGAAAGTATTTGAATTTCCATAAAATCACTTTCAACTTTTTTATTACTTATCATAGAGACTTTGGACCATTTGGAATGGAAGCAACTAACTTGGCCGAATAAAATAAAATAAAGTTTAAGGTCATTTAAAATTCGGTCAATTAAAGAATTTTAGATCTGTTTTGTTTAGGTTGGTAGAGAAAATCTTTTCATTAAATAGTAGGACATCTTAAAGCATTTAAAAATATAGCCCGTTAGCCCAAACTTTTGAACAGAGTTAAAGAGTTACAGCCCCTTTTATACTAAATACTTGATACCGCTGCTCCTCTGAAACCACAAGAGAAAGAAACTTGGAGCTTTTACCAATGACTTCAGGACAAAAAGAGGGTTCTTCAATCTTTCATACCAAAAGGATCTGAGGCCCCCTTCTAGCAGTTATTGCCACTGAAAGTATTAAAACTTTGATAAAGTAACTTCAAACTTTTTCACTATTTATCATAGTAACTTTGGAATAGAAGCGTCGACCTTCGCCAAACAATATGACATAGTGGTCAAAGGTCAATGTCATTTGGGAATCAGTTAATTAATGAATTTTGATATCTTTTGAAATACAGAAATAAGGTATTCAATCTGTCAGCCAGGTATCACATCAAGTCCTGTGGTTACTCAAGTGGAACTTGTTTTTACAGTCAACCCATTCACTTTGTACAAATACAGCAAGCCTCTAGATTACTATCTTCTATTGTTTGGTTTTCTGATTGAATTCTTGTGTAAAGAATATTCACTTGGCTCAGTTTTGTTCAGAGTAAGTGGAAAAATATTGAGAAAAGTAATTATATAGACGTTTACTATTTAAAATTAGAAATCTCAAAGATATGGCTTGAAATAAAAAAAATATCTTTAAAAATCATTTATGGCTTTGTAGTTTTTCCCTTTGTTTATAGTAGTGTGAACATATTTTATTGCATTAACATATACAAATAGTTCGAACACAAGTTCTTACAACTTACGAGGTTCTTACCAAGTTTTATAGTACAACGTTTTATAGTACAACGTTTTATAGTACAACATTAAGAAAGGTATAATAATTATGTGTATACCTTTTTGAGCAGTGTAGCGATCATTAAAGATATTAAGGTGGGAAGTGCTCTAATTGTTCGAGAACAATATTTCTACTAGTATATAAATAGTTATTTACCTAATACAAAGCTTATGAAGTACATATAAGTGCATTTCTACACATCGATGTGAAATCAATCGGGCAGCCTTAACATATCCCCGAATATGGACTATAACCATATAAAATGCATATGGGTAATGTGGACAAAAATCTCAAACTTATAATAATTCATGTGGGTAATGTGGACTAAAACCTCAAACTAATAATGATTAAAACGGGTAATAAGGACTAAAAAAAAATAACAATTTATTCGGGTGATGTAGATTATAGCCTCAAAATAATAAAATTCTATACCTGTTATATGGACTAAAACATCAAACTAATAACAATTCATTTTGGCAATGTTGACTCAAACTTCAAAACAATAAAAATATGGGTAATGCACACCAAAACCTCAAACTAATAATAACAATTAATACGGATAATGTGGACTAAAAAAATCACTTGATACGGGTAATGTAGATTTAATCTCAAACTAATAACAATGCATATGGGTAATGTGGACTAAAACCTCAAACTAATAACAATTCATACGGGTAATGTGGACTAGACATCAAAATAATAACAATATTTACGGGTAATGTGGACTAAAACCTCAATCTAAAAAGAATCTAAAAAGAATTCATATGGGCAATGTGGACAAACATCTTAAACTTATAACTATGCATAAGGGTAATGGTGACTACAGCATTTACTTCATCAGAGTAATTTTTGACTCGAAGTAATATATTTCGTACGGGCAACATGGATTATAACTGAAATGAAATAACACATCGTAAGGTCTATGTGCGATATAAACCTCAGTAAAAATAAACTTCTTAAGGACAATATGGAATAAAGATATTATGTTATAACACATCATAATGTCAATGTTGACTCTAACCTCAAAGCAATAGCACTCCAATAGCACTCCAAAGATCATAAGGTTGTTCATTGTTCTATTGATTCGTTTTTTTCCTTTTGTCAAAGGAGGACCATTGTTGACATATCTGAGAAGTAATGGAACATCACTTTCAACCAGGAAACGGACAGAAATGTGTCGCGATGTCGCCAATGGAATGGCGTATTTACACAAAAACAAGTTTATCCATAGGTGAGAAATTCCCATTGGAAAGATATGCGCATTAATATATTAGCATTATTGTTGGTTACCTATGGACCAAAAAAACTCTTTCTTTTAACTTTAACTTTCCAAGGTTTGTCAGAAGCAATTTTTTTTACACGTTACTGATTATTGCTTACCCAAGCAAAATAAATAAGTGGTGTCACAATAGAAGATAATTACGTTTCAAAAATGTCTTGTTTTCATTTCTTTTTCTTTTCGAATGAACTATTTTAAGACATATTCTTGTATACAGAGTCGTTGCATAATATCCAAAAGTCTTTCAATATTGAGAAAGAGAGAGCGAGAAAATATATATTTTATATATGTTTGTGTTTTATTTGTTTAATTTTTCCCTAGAGATGTTGCGGCCAGAAACTGTTTGGTCCATGATGGCGGTGTTGTCAAGATCTACAACTTCTGGTTAACAGAGAAAGGGGAGGAGTATCAAATAACGGAAACAACAGAAAAAGCAATACCCGTCAAATGGACTGCACCAGAGGCTCTCGTCCCAGCAGGTGAAAGAGATAGAAGAAGAGAGGGAGAATTACGAAAGAAAAAATATAGCAGAATAGAAAAAGACCAAAAAAAACGAAACATAAGGGTCTCGTATCGGTAAAAGTGAGGGAGGGAGAGAAAGAGAGAGAAGAAGAGAAAGGGAAAGAGAGAGGGGGTTGTGGAAACATCTTATTTTGACAACAGTAGGCGAAAAAAAAATGTATAAAGGCAATGCCAGGAATGAAGGAAAATTGACATTTTGAAAATCAAAGATATAATTTTATCTAATATTATAGAGAACCAAAGCAAGTGAATAGTGGTGTGTGGTTTAGTTCGTTAGCTCTCTAATATTATTCAATAACTAAATGATGTTTTGACAGGTAGCTTCACACGTTTGAGTGACATCTGGAGTTTTGGTATCCTAATGTGGGAGATATTTTCATCCGGGCTTTTGCCTTATCAAGGCTTAAGCAATAAAGAATCGACAGAAAAGGTTCTTAAAGGTAATAATATCATGTATACTATATACCATTGTAACAGAAGAAAAGAAAGGAAAGCTTAAAAAAATCCACAACTCTTAAACTCTAAAGAGGGCTTGATGGTCGCGGCCATTTTAATGGTATTTCAGTCTCCTTTTAAAAAAGAACATATTGACATACCATTTGATATGTTTACTACATTACGGAATTAGGCTAAAAAAAGGTTGGACTTCTCGCAAAACAGAGGAAATTCGAACTAAAATTTTTAGATTTTGTGTTCACTGAAATATTTTTGGAAGGACTGTAATACTCAAAGTTTAGGTTTTATTTGTTAGTCAACATAATTTTGCATATTTTCTGTTGGTTTTATTTCACTTTTTTGTTTATATAATCAAATGACAGACATTGCAAAAATATTGAAAAATGCTTAAAAACGATAAAAGATGCCATATATCAAAATCTTTATCATTGACCTCATGTAAGTTCTATTCCTGCAGAGTAAGGTCAATATACCTAGTTTATTGCTATTAATGTTTTAGTACTATCATCATTTAGTTTGAATCAAAATGGGTATGAATTTGAAAACTGTTTGAGGAAATTCGGACTAGAATATTTATAAAAATTGTGAATTAAAAAATAATGTTTTGTGTCTGTTTAGTGTCACTCTCATTCATAAACTGTATTTCATTGATAAAAAAAGTTTAGCAATTTGTATTAATTTTTCCCAATTAAGAAAATCTCTATCAAAGTGGAGAGTTTTTAAGGAATTTTTCTTAAATTTTCAAAAAATATTCAATGGCCATTATCCTAAAAAGTAGGTCATTGACCTATAAAGTGAAAATTAGCACTACCATGATAGGTGTTTGTCATACAATAGATGATTTTTCATTAGCATAAGCTGTATTCTTTTTGGGAGTTGATTTTAATCAACTCTCCTATGCAGTTACTCTGGCAAACCGAAAGTAGAAAAAGTGTTTGGACCTAAGCACAAATCATCACCACTGACAAAACTTAGACCTTGAAACTAATAGATAAAATTGGTGTTATGTATGCTGAAACATTGTTTTTCAAGGAAACAAAATTTTTTATAAATACCTTGAAAATAGTCAGATTTAGTACGAACAATTTAGATATTTTTGTAGTCGTATATATTCCTACGCCAGAGTTCTATATAATCTCGTTCAACTAGACGCTCGGCTGTCTCCGTAAGTCTCCGACAAGAGTGTCTCTTTTGGTAGTCGGAGAGCCAAGCGTCTGGTTGAACGAGATAAGAGTTCAATATGGCTTGAATCCAGACTTGTATACAATTTTTAAAAAATATTTCGATTACTGATACATAGTTTGATGGAATTAATTCTACCTTTAAATATAACACAACATCATTCATATGGGATTTTCTCAAAATTCTTGACGGAAAAGTACGAGAATTATATAAAAAAAAAAATTGCGTATTTCAAATACAGATTAGAAACAACTTACCATGCAAAATAACGTTTTGTTGATATTAAAATTAATAATAATCGATAAAACCAACTCCCGTCAGTGCCTCAGTACTTTGATTATTCTAAGTAAACGTTTGCCTTAAGAGAATTTTGATGCTTAATTTTTTCAATACAAATAAAACAGTAATAATTTTTCTAAAATTAAGACATTCAGTATAAAAATAATAGTGCCTGTTTGGGAGGGTTATACTTTAATTTGACACCCCTCAAAAACCATTCTCAAACTTCGCTTCGCATCGGTTGACAATGGTTTTCTCGGGGTGTAAATTTCAACTTTTAGCTTCCGAAACAGGCACTATTTGTATAAAATACTTTTAAAGGGTACAGAATGAAAACCCCGGATAACACGCCAGAGTCCTGCTTGAGCCTGATGCTGAAGTGTTGGGAGGAGAACCCGACTAAACGGGGGAACTTTGATGAGATAGTGGAGAAACTTCAGACGATAGTCCAAAAAAACGAAAAAATATAGAAGGAATGCAGAGGTACAAAATAACCAAAATGGAGAGAATGTGCAAATGCAACAGTGACATGTTTATGACAGAATGACGATCAAACTAACAAAATGAACTAAATAATCAAACTAGAAAACGTGTACAAAATGGGAAATACAAGGTTCATTGTATAATAGATTTGTGGAATTTAGAAAATAGATGAAAGGTCAAAACAAGGTCGAAATATGGTCAAATTGACAAAAAATGGACAAAGTGAATAGACTAAAATGGACATATAATTTAATATATAATATATATATAAAATATATAGACAATTTATTGGTATTGAAAAGTTTATCAAACCCATCAACAAAATGTTCTTATTAAATGGAGAAATTAAAAAGTTTACCAAAAGAATGATCAAAGTGGCAAACCGTTATGAATATCATTGAATAGTTGATCAATCACTGCTTCAGTATCAGATGGCTTTGTTCGATCTGATTTCATTGTGCTTGATGATGCATACCAAACATGATGGGCGTGGCTACATGTATGAGTTCCACACTGTCGGGTATCAACAAAAAATTCAAACCTCCCCGGTCTTATTTCCTCTAACCGTTTTCATAACTGCAAAAAAGAACTTACACTGTAGCGTTTGCATCTGTTGCATTATTTTTATACGAGAGCAAGAAATGTTAAATTAGTTTCTCATACAAATATTATGAAATGTTTTGTATATATTAATATCTGTTCTAGCGCCATTGATCAAGATTATTAAATTTTGGATGTATAAATATATTCATGTAAATACAAGTATATACACATGTATACATATGTAAAAAGAGTATACAGAGTATTTCGTAATTTACAGTTTTGCTCTGAAAAAATACATACAAATGTACATATACCATTCTGAAAAGAAAAATAAAAGCAATAATTATTAATGCAATTGTTTATTCCGTATTTATATTAGAACATGGTTTCGTGAGATTTTCAAACATGCCACAGATTTCATTTAACATTCCTTATTCTATCCCAATCTCTCAGAAAAAAAGGCAAATTATCAATATACAATTCACTTATCTGAAAGATCGTTTTGTTAATTGATTGATTTATTGATTAATTGATTTTGATCGTTCTATAATAAGACTGATTGACTTGGCAGACTGACTGATTGATTGGTTTATTGTTATGCTTATTTAAGAAAAAGGTATCATTTTTAGATGTATGGGTTGGTCTCGTGATCAAATCCCATAAAGCCCGAAGGGATTACGTACCAACCTGTATTTATATCCCGATATACATCCAAATATAATACCTTATTTCTTTCATGTATATTAACATGTGTTGCAAATTATGACAATAACAGTGCTCCATACTTTCTCTTTTGTGATGACCTAAGAAGCCACTTCGATTAAGATTACGTAACAAAAAATAGTACAACGGTGTTTCAAGCATTTGATTATCATGATAAATAAATATGATACTACTTTTGATAAGACAGTTCACTTTTGTTGTTATAATAAAGTGAAACAGAGAAGACAATTAACTACAACTGTAAAAAAAAAAAAAAAAAAAAAAGATTGAAGCTTGGCGGAATAGTAACAGTTGTGTTGAAGTAGCAGAGCGGTTAGAAATTTGAAAACAAAGCGATTGAAATTTGGGTTAGAGTCTACTTAGGCATGTTCAGGGGAAACTCTACCGCAGAATCAGAATCAAGAGCATAATGATTTCCTCCGAAATTATAGAGGAAATCAATTTTAACTTCGAAGTTCTTTTTACTGAACAATACAGACAAAAAAGCAGAAGGAGTTAAATTTGATTCGTGAATGGACTAAAGACGAAATGTCTGATAATGCATTGCAATTTTGATCGAGGCTTGTAATAGTCCGAAATTAATTTTAACGGAATTAACTCCTTTGACAAATTGCTTTTGTAACTTTCAAGAACGCCTCGTTACGATGTCGACCAATAAACTTTATTAATGCAGTTTACAGGCCTAACGTGTTATCAAACATGAATCATTTATTACCCGCAATTTATATTCTATTTTTAAAGGTATATGTGGCTTATTTGGAGTAAAAGAAATTGTCATGAGTTTGAGTAAAACTATACATCATGCTTTTAATACATGTAATAAGACGTTTCACAAACTCTCTAGGCCCACAAAACATGTTCTGTTTTTAGTTCTTTAATTTGTCTCTAAACTTTGCTACATGTCTGATAAATATTAATATGATCTGCCATTTGCAACGCCACTGCGCATGAGTGCAGGAAAACTTATCATTGAAAACGCGATTGCAAATCAGTTTATTTACAAAGAGAATCACGTTTTTCATTTCTTAAATTAGACAAGTAAAAAATAGTGACGCAAGCGTCAAATGGGCCACACAAAAAAATGTTGTATGAATCATCATTAGTTGTTCATATAAAAAACACACCACAAAGAAAAAATAAGGAGTTGGTTGTACTATCAACTTTATGGTAAATTTTAATATATTTTCAGCAACACGTTTTGAAGTTTAACATTTTACTATTATCATTAAGAATCGAGTTCGCTACTGCAAGTATTTCTAACGATAACTGTATGACCATTGCCATAGTATGAAGTAATATAAAACACATTGATTTTTACATTATTCTAAAACAAAGTTCAACTCATCATTATTCTCTTGGAGATTATCTTTTTCAAACTATTTTGACTCAGAACAAAGAAATTCAAATTTATCATTTATACAATATTTCATGTCATTCAGGTCTTTTGTATTTCAGGTCTTTAGAATGTCCCGCATACCGATCCCGAATTTTTTCGAATAGAATATAGTCTCGGTAAAATTGCGCCTAAACACGACAGACTATGAACCACTTTACATTAACTAGTAAAAGCAAAAAAGTATGCTATATTTTTAAAAAGCATAAAACATATTTCTACATGCAAATTCACTTTTAATTCATAAAAATAAGCATAATATTCTACATAAAAAAAAACTATCCCGCAGAAACGCAGTAACAATATCTAAATGTATATCAAATAACGGACCGCCTTCTGACGGCCCGTTATAATTCTTATATCAGATGATACTCGATGATCCACCAAGTAGGGGTATTTTGAATTTTGTCAGTCTTTCTAGTGCCTTCACCATCTTTCTTGTTTTGTATATAAACTGACGTATTGCGGTGTTTCCGTTTCCAACGGAAGACCTTATTGTTTTCGTAGTGTTTCTTATTTAGGTCTTCCGTTGGTATATCTTCTTGTTTTCGTACTGTTTCTTATTTAGGTCTTCCGTTGTTTTCGTACTGTTTCTTCTTATTATTAAGAGGCTGTCCAAGGAAAAATCAGGCAGGGCTTTCCACATGCAATGTCTTAAATTTCAATAAATTTTAGTGTATTGCTTCAGTTTAACACGAATGTACCATATGCAAAATAAAAAGTTCGTAGTATGTCTGAGAAGGCAGAAAATTGCTTTTATTTAAATTTGGAGCGTGCTTAGTGCAAAAAGGTCACCGATTGTGCACAAAATGATGTTAAGTTTAATAAGCTGTAAAACCACTTTTTAAAATTTATAAAAACTGATTAAATAAATATTTTGTTTGTCTTAAACGCACTAAACTCTTGCGATAAAACTGCTTTTAAAGTATAAATATATTTTTTATAAAAATATATGCCTCGTCTAAGTTGGCATATATTTTATAACAAATAAATTCTGGTGTTTTAATGTTAATTTCAAATTTGAATAAAATCTGATACATTTTCACCAGAAGACAAAATGAGGTATTACTATATAGCAGACAACTGACATTTTGAGAAACAAAGAAAAAATCAGTGGGAACAGCATTTATACTTTCCAAGCAGTAGTACTGAAAAATCCATTTTTAAACATTAAAAATGCAATTTTTTAAATACAAAACACAGAATCTAAGCAGTAAGAAAAAATATGTTGTCATATATATTCATCATTTTATGAAAGCCATGTTTGTTTATCACGAATATAAGTAAATATTAGATGGGGAAATGAAAATTTATCAATAGCCATGGTGTTAACTAGTATTTTAAGTTCAGAAAGGTCATTGAAAAATGAAATTTTAAAGTATGTGTTGCATTTGGGTCTTAATGTTAGACAAATATTGTACACACACACACACACACACACATGACAAATATATTAGGTTTATGCAAATATTCAATTATATTATCTAAGAACTTATAGAGCATATGAATATACATATTAAGCAAAGGTACATGTACAAGTACATTTATATGTACATGTACATGCATTTGGAAAATGTAACATTGAATATTACACCTATGCATATAATAATATATTAACTCATAATAAATGTAGATATTCATAAATATTTTCACCACTGCAAAAAGTGACTGAATCAAAATAAATTGACTAGATATACAATGATACATCTTGTGCATGTAAGATATTCATATACATGTATATACTGAGCCTGACTATGGCATCATACACGTACTTTCTCATACACAACTGATCAATGCTTTTAACAAGAAGAAGGTGTATGGATATCAAAATATGCAATTATTTCTACCATTACTCAGTGTACTTTATACACTTATCATCAATACATTTAATGCAAATTAATGTTTAAGCGGAACTGTGGGTCTAAGTACTGGAGTAAAATAAGATTTCTTAAGTAGATCACATTTTGGTACACTCCGATACTTCATCACTACCCAGTGAAAAATGTTCTACATACAAATTGATTTACCCAAGGTTATTTCATTCTCTTGACGAACAATTTCCTCAATGGCTTCATTCAAGTCCTCATCATGCTCTTTTTTTGTATCAAGTACAAAACTGGACATTTGAGGGAGTCTGCAGAATAATCTCTTGACTTGCTGTGAACTCAACCATTCCTCTGGAGAAAAAACTCGATTACCCTTTTCATCTCTGGCAGACCGTATTTTTCTTGATGCCACTACTGGGGTATATCTATGTCCTTTCCTCTCGCCTTCTTGAAACATCTTGGTCACAAAGTCTTTAACTTTTTTTGAGAATCTTTTGCTCACTCTTTTTCCTTTCAAAGCCCAGCCCTTTGTGATAATGTTTTCCACAATTGCCAAGTCACCAGTGGAAGAACTCTTGGTGATACTTCTTTTAATATCTACACATTGTTCTGACCACAACATTTTTACACGATCTGTTGACTTGATTTTGTGATTGCCCATGTCTTGGTGGATGTTGAAGTCTTTCAGGGAAGTGAAGGCAATACCACATTCACCACATGTGTACTCATTAATCTCTTCATCCACCACAACCATCACTCCATCCACCACATCTGTCATTCCTTCAACCACATCTGTCATTCCCTCCACCACATGTACATCCTGAATGTATAGAAAAATATTACAACATACATGTACAGCTGTACCAAAACTTTGTTCTTGGTCTCGTCACAACTGAAAAGTTGAACAGAATATGTCCTAGTATGTTATATGTTAGTTAAAGTTAAATCCCCAGAGCCATGAAGGCGCGTAGCGCCGGTGCCTATCCCCAGTTTCTGCGGATAAGGGTAATTAATTCCCCCTGGATGGGACAACAGTCCATCGCGAGGTAACCCCCAGCGTAAGCCAGTACCCAATTTCAGCTGAGTGGACTGAGACAATGTAGATAAAGTGCCTTGTCTAAGTGCACAACACACAACATCAAGTGACCACAGCGGGGTTTGAACCAGAAACATTTCGGTTACTGGCCTAACGCCCATAACCACTGACCCACGTGCTCCACTATGCATTATTTCACATGTATGAACATGTATGTACTGAAAATAAAATGCTTGACATGCATTAAAACACTTAATGCAATACTGGGAATATATACTTAAATCTTTAAAGATATAGAAAGCATGTTTCAAAGTTCATCAGTATATGAACTTGGTTTGTCACATTATCAAATCCTGTGAAACCCAAAGGACTTCTTAGAAGATGTGATCACATACCAACCAAAATCTTAAGTATGTTTTTTTTTGGAAATTAAAAAACCTCCCCGAAGAATTAAGATGCAACTTAGACTTTGAATTATTTCAAATCATTGTCAGAGTGACTAGAGACAACTTGATACAACTTATCAAATTACAAAACAACCATGTATTCATCATACCTCATGTATTTCAAGTGTTTCTTTGTGTTTTCTTTTCCGTTTGCTAGTTTTTCCCCTTTTAGTCACTTTTGGATGCTCCAGAATCTAAAAATAAGCAATTTGAGACTTATGAAGAATATTTGTAAAAATAATAATAACCTGTATTATACATATATTTGTACATAACATTTGCATATAACATTTTCATCATATAAAGCAAACTGAGTATATTGATATCTAACAAGTAAAAAAAGATCTAACAAGAAAAAAAAGAATGATTTACCTTCCCATTAGTATGTTTAACACTATTACATTTGTCCTAATAACTTGTATATCTACTTCTTGAAACATACCATAAGGTTTGTAGCCTCTTGTTGTGGGGACGCTGTCTGTTGCAAACTATTGTACGAAACAAATTTCCCCTCTCCAATATTATAACCCAGCCACATCCGTACTCCATCGTCTTCACAACGAAAGTTGTTAAACATATTTATATCTAGAATAGAACATTTTTTCAATGTATGTTGTTGGAAATCAACTTCAGCAGTATAAATATGTGTATCCTGTATTCCACCATAACTCTCCAGAGCTATTTTCAAATCCCTTGCCGTGGTTATATCGTGCCCTTCATTGCCATAGCGTTTTGCATGAATTTTCATTGGAGCCGTGCGCCTATCACATATGTCTTTCCCACTTTAAGGCCTCACTAATATTCGTATCGACAAATGTTGACTGCTGTTCTTTTGATATACCATTGATGGCTGCTATAAGAGGGCTACAATGATAACAGGCAGCATTATCACTTCTGAGATAAATTTTCTCATTGTGAGTCTTGATGCACCCCAGAAGATTTTCTAGTATCGAAGCAACTGCAAACCATCCCTGGGGTATACTGTCAAAGAGATGTGCATAGCAATCTGTACTTATCTCGGCTCTATCATTTTGTGACAATACAACGCTTACATGCCAGTTTATGCCCTTTTTCCCATAAAAGTCAGTTTGTTTTTCTCTGTCTATCGAGCGGAGAAATTTCATAGCCCAGTCCATGACTATAAGTACCTCATCTTCTTTAAGGTTTTCGAGTATAAATGTTTTGGCTGCTTCTTGGTTGACTGTTCTTAAAATGTGCTGTTTCCAAAAAAGATCCTTTCCTTGCAATTTTGAAAATCATGAATAAATTCTGATCTGATTTCATCAGTTGGATACAGTCCATCTACAATGAGTTGCTCAAGATCATCAATTACTGAGTAAGTATCTGAACAGAACTTATAGAGTTCATTGTGTTCGTGATGACAATCTTGACAGAGAAAGGGGCTGCTCGCATGACTGAGAGAATATTGTATACAGTGATCTTTAACCTGAGATGACTCCTCAATATGCCATCTATAGTCATGTGACAGGTATCTCTTGGCAGCACGTAGTCTGGACTCAATATCCTATAAATGAAAGAAAAAAAATTCCAACATGTTAATTGAATCATGGCTTTGATTGTACAACCTATGCAACATTTACTAAGCATAAATGTATTCAATAAATGATGTACTCTAAATAATGGATATTGTAATTGTGCTGATAATTTTGATTTAGGAGAGTGGTGCAAAGATGGAAAAACTCACCAAGTGTAAATAATTGTGTATTGCACATGAATGAATGCAGAAATCCTCAAGTTTCTATTTTGGAATGGGGTGTCAATATGAGATGATGAGGTGTTCAATTGTGTAAGTGCTGGTACATGTGTACGTATATTTACCTTAAATACAGTTTCTCGTGTATCTGCACTGTATGCCAGCATATTTTCGGACAACAGCAGGAGTTTGTCAAACGATGCCATGCCATCTGCTGTTGTATTGTCTAACCCACATAAGCTTTTCCTCTGGCTGGCTGAGCACTGCTTCAGGATATGATACAGGCTTGATCGCTTCAGAGCTTCAAAACTGACCTCTGCACAATATGCAAGGTATGCAGATATTATTCGACTACCAATCAGTGTTCTCACAACATCAGGAATGTGTATTTTCTGAACATTAGTCAGTTTTAAGATTCTTTCGCCAAATGCTACATCGTGGATAAACTGAGGCTGAGAAATGAAGCTGATGAAGTACTGAACCTTGTCCATTTGGAGCTTTGAAGAGACTGGTATGTTGTCGTCAAGCTGATCAGGTCTGTTAACAGTGGCATATTTCCTGGCAGAGTCTATTTTGTGCTTTGTTAAACCATGTATTTCAGTAAGAAGTGTCTCTCTAGGATACTGATTTGCAAATAGTGATAATATATGTTGCTTCAGGAATGGAGATCCTGCTTCTTGGTATGATGCAACCATCGAGTTGAAATATTCATCATGATCACTGTCAGATTGAAAATGTTTCTGCATAATCTCCGTCAATAACACTTCAGACTGTTGTGGTGCTATGAGTTCCACAAGATCCTTTACAACTTCATTGGTCTGTTTTTTGTAATAGTACTGTGTTCTGCTTGATACTTTACCCCATGGTGTACTCAGCTGAGACCTAGAAGTAAAATGGCTATGTAAAATAATGCATAGTGAAGCACATGGCTCAGTGGTTATTGGCATTAGGCCAGTATCCAAAAGGTTGCTGATTCAAACCCCGCTGTGGTCACTTGATGTTGTGTGTTGTGCACTTAGACAAGGCACTTTATCTACATTGTCTCAGTCCACCCAGCTGAAATTAGGTACAGGCTTATGCTGGGGGTTAACCTGCGATGGACTGGTGTCCCATCCAGGGGGAGTTAATGATTCTCATCCGCTTCGCACCACAGAAACTTGAAATAAGCACCGGCTCTATGTCTTCATGATAAGGAGAAGGATTTAACTTAACGAAAATAATGCATGGGACAGTGGTAAAACAATAAAAAGTAGCCAATGCTACACTGTTATTGACTGGGAATATATATATTATATAGCACATATTATCTGAGTGACCTAACAAGAATAACAGGTACATGGGCTTCAAGATTCACGTTTAATGGAACCCTGTTAGAATCTAGAGAACGGCAATGGTAAGATACAGAAGAAAATAAAAACTGGGGGTAATATTTTAAAATTAAAACTTAAAATCAAATTCTCTTGAATGTAAATAACCAATTGTTTGCTGTATGAATCTTTAAGCCCCCCTCCAAATCTGTAAACAGTAATCCCTATTATGAACAAGACATCTGTGAGCCAATGTTAGTGATACCCCCAATCTGATGGTAATATAAAAAATAAGCGAAGTCAACATCTTACAAGAAGATGACAGTGAATTTGTTTAAAAATTAATCCAACCATATGACATGCCTTCAAGGATTTTTATCACGTTTCCAATTTTTTTTATATATTAAAGTTTAATTACTAAAACCGTCATTCCTAAAAAATATTATAATAAAAAAATAAAAGATTGGAAGTTTCAGCTTGTCAAAGTTCAAATCTCGCTATATGCATATTTTAAAACCGGGCACTGTCCGCGCCACCGCTGTGACGTAATAGGTCTCAATTCAGTTCAAGCAAGAAGGTGAGAAAACACTTGTTGTGTTTGCATTAGAGGTGATTATCTCAGCGAGTAGCCGTTATCAGTTCAGAGTGATGAAAAGTGGATGATTGACCATCATTATGGTGTATTGTGCGGCCTACGGATTTACAAACGTGCATACGAAAGGCTGTGGAAAGAGTTTTTTCAACTTTCCGATAGATGCTCGTCGGAGGAAAATATGGTCGATTTTTTTGTAAACGCGAGAGCTTCGTCCCTACTGAAAACCATCGTTTGTGTTCTGACCATTTTTCGAAGAATCAACTTCAGAGGGACCCAACCCATTTAGAGAGGTTAGGCTACGAAGGGGCAAGGACTCGGTTGAAAGTAGATGCAGTGCCAGACGTTCCCCTCCCCATTCACGCCAAAGAGAATAATGGCGATGTGCAATTGGTTCTGCCTGCAAAACCTAGAGGAGGGACCTACGCAAAACGCCAGAAAGCTGAGGTATGTAATCCTTTTTACTATTATTATTATTATTATTATATATATATACGAAAAATAGTATGTTTAATCTCATTTCAACTCAAAATAACCAGACCACTTTATAAAGATACCCACTTTTTGTTCACATAATAATGTACAGTATTTCACACTCAAAGTCCGTATATCTATAAATTACATTGTATATCTAATTACACAGGCGCCTGATGTTATATTAATTCTTTTTACTATAGGCTACCATAATGTTTAAGTACATAAATTATTTTATTATAAAAAAATTTAAAAAGTTGAACGTCAAGTGGCTGTGCTAAATAAGTTGTGAAACTCTTCTTGTACTGAAAATTTAGAATTTTTTTTCTTTAGATTTTTCGTCAAGCTTTTCAAGAATTGGAGCCTCGGCCTTCAGAGAACAACACCTTACCTGATCACTCCATTGACCTAATTGAACCAGGGGTTCCCAATGATTAGCATCCCATTGAACCCACTGCATCAACAAATGCAATACCAGAGACCCAATCAGAAAAATGCCAGGCAACACTTCAAGTTCCACAGAGGACAAGGCGGATCCAATTGTCATTGGATAAGAAAAACATGGTGTCCACAAGTATTCAGTGCTCAAGCCTGACTGACAACATTCCACTTAGAGTAGCTGCTGGTCTGACCCCTGTCCTTCAGCAGCATGCAGTTGAGAATGTGGAGGACAATGATGATGATAGTGACATTGAGGGTGGTGACATTGAGGGTAGTGATGAGGACCTTGACTTTGACCAAGATAGTGAATATCCAGAGAGTGACAGCAGTGATGAAGAGGATGAAGAATTTCAGCTGAGCACTGATATAACACCGGAAGAGGAGAGACAGTTTTTAGTGTCTGAGGTACAGTTAGCCAAACTTTTGCAAAACTGTAGTGTTTGCGGTAGTGCATGTCACACAGTAGTGAATGGTGTTCCTAGAACCATGATTTCAACATCCTCTGTGTGCCCTAATGGACACTCCAGTACTTGGGAAAGCCAAAGATGCCATCATGGAATGCCATTGGCAAATTTGTTGGTTGCCATTGCTATTGTGTTTAGTGGAGCCAATGCCTCGAAAAGCTTCAGACTTTTTCGACATCTGAACCTGCAGATGATGTCCATGTTCACATTCAGCAGACTGCAGGCATCTTATGTTGTACCTGCCTCCATTTTCACATGGGACTTCCATCAACAGACCCTTCTTGCGGAGTACCAGGGAAAATCTTTGACCCTTGGTGGAGACGTACGGTGTGATTTTTCTGGATTCACAGCGAAATTTGGTTCCTACACGTTGCTGGAATTGAGCAGTGGAAAATTTGTGGATTTTCAGTTAGTGCAGGTAATTAAAATGATTATAATTTTGATCATCAGATCTTATATAGATAGAGAATTTCACACCATAATTAGAATATGTCTTCTCTGATACATACACTAATACATTTACATTGTATATGCATCATAGAAATGTATTTCATTTAAGTTTTTATATCTTAAATTAATTAGTGCACGTTTATTTATGATTTTGTACTTGATAGAGTAATGAAGTACCGGGGTCAACACACATGGAGTTGGAGGGGTTAAAGAGAGGGCTGAAACACCTAGAAGACGCAGGTCTACATATTGAAAATCTTGTCACTGATCGACATGGTATGATAAAGAAATACATGCGAGAGGATCACCAAGACAAGAACCACTTCTTCGATGTGTGGCATGTGGCTAAAGGTAAATTTTGATGATATTCATTAATTTGTTTTGACATATACGAGTATTAAGTAATTATTTTAACAGACAAAGCTCATGTGCATATTATGAATTAAGTAAAATGAAAAGAATAGTTTTTTAACACATATGAATATGCAATAGGTACCATGAGAGTGTCATAATGTTATTTAAAGAAACTAATGATTTTATTTAGGAATTTCTAAGAAACTGGAGACAGCATCAAAGAAGAGAGATTGCGGCAACATTAGGCCCTGGATCAAGTCCTCAGTGAACAACTGTTACTGGGTAGCTGCATCCTGTGGTGAGGACAGTGAACTAAAGGTGCAAAAATGGTCCTCCCTTGTCCAGCATGTTTCAAATCAACATGAACTGCTCAATGAGGAGAGGTTGTGGCTGAAAGAGGGTATGTTTTTTGGGTAAATAAATAAGAGTCTTACAATTTGAACTTACATATACTGACCATGTTTAATAAAAGTAACCACCCTAAAAGGCAATTGCATGACATCTTACATCTGAATATATAAATTAACAGGATCAAGAGCTCACAAACTCTTCAGGGAAGTTGTGGAAAGCAGATACTTGACAAGAGATGTAGGCAAGCTGTCTCCCCTCCATCAGACATATGGGTTAGAAATGTATCACAGCGTTGTGAACTCCTTTGCACCAAAAAACACCCACTTTTTCTACCCAGCTATGATGGCAAGGTATGTTTCAATGATCATCAGTTCAAAAATCGTCTGGGAATATTTTTCGTAAAAAAATAATTTGATTTAAATATTCTTAAATTTTTTTCAATTGTGAATTAGAGAGTTACTGTACAAGTTTACCAAAAAAATTTCCATTTATTTACAGACTATGTGTCTCTGCACTCCATTTTAATGAAAATGGACAACGTCACCAGGCCACAACCAAAGATGGGGTAGCACGTTGGCAGATCAGCTATCCAAAGGGGAAAAAAGGGACCCAAGCTGTTGTAAAGCCCAACAAAACAGCAGTTACATTTGGTATGTTCTTATTTGCCTGTCGTATTGACTTATACATTCTTTACCTATAATGTTGTATGTGTCAGTTTAAAACAGAACAAACAAATTTTTTTTAATTAATTTGTTATTCCGCTCAACACATATTTTTAATGCACTACATCACAGTTTGATAATTTACAAATTTCATTGTTGATGTGATTAAAACTACATGATCAATTTTTTTTCACAGACTATGTAGATATCCTCCGGATAAATCTATGCGAGCGACGAAGACAACACCCCTCATACACTCAGTCCAATGACGACGCCCACATGTCCCTTGGATATTGCCCGCCAGCACTGCCGTTAGGATTTGAGGGCTTTGTAAAAGAAGATCTGATAGCTACGCGTCGTTCCAGGTTCAGTCATTGAGTGTTCTAAATAGGGCGTGGATACTTGAAACCGATATACTGCTCCGACAGGAAGGTGTCCCTTATCTTGGAAACAACACATGCTGGAAGGATTGTTCGATTCCCCTTGCCTAGTCGCTGCCAAACCCATAAGACAAACCTCCTGTATGCAACATATCTGTAGACTCTGAAAGTAGAATTTTATTGTTATTGGTATATGTATTTTTTTGGTTGTTAAAATGTATATACTTAATTTATTTCAAATAACTGCAATAAACAGATTTTTCTGTTGACTGAATATACACTATTTTGAATAAAGTTTGGTTTCAATGAAATGCACAATTATATTTCTCTATTTCGTAAGCATGATCAGGTGTGAGAATATTTACTCATTAATTGGTTCATTGTCATCAATGGGCCCATCAGACTGGATATAGTCATAAAGGCTGACCTCTAAAACTCGAATGTTCAAGCAGTTGTCTATAAATGTTGGTGCTGAGTGATGCACTCTATACCGAAGGAGTCTCTGATGTGGTCAATGGCTGGTATCTCTGAGCAACAAATGCACTCTGCTTCAGTGGGCATCACCTCGCATGATCCACACTCGCACCTGTGTAAAGTTGTAAACATATATACATTTAGTTGAATATCTCTATTATTAAATGTATTTTTCTTAAGGCAAATATAATTTATTTAGGCCAGGTAAGCTTTTTTTTTTTAGCGAGAAAGACTTTGTAACTTCCTACGGCGCCATTCCCAGATTACAGAGTCCGCAAGTACTTCTATAAAACTGTATCAGTATGCGTAATGAAATTTATAACTATTTAAATTTATGCTGGAATAACGGATAATGAGTTATTGTTGTAAGTTTTAAAATAATAATAAGCACCAATAACGAAGATTAAACTTACCAAATCGTTCCGTTCCGTCGATGACCTGGGTTGTCCTCGGTGTCAGACTCGCTTTCTTCGCTACTTTGCGGAGAATTTTCTTAATTTACACACTCTGCTGGAGGTTCGATCATGTAAGGTCGTATGTCAATTACCAACGGAATATTCTCCAAGTCATAATTGCTGTCATCCATTTTTGGGATTTGTTTTATTTCTGTCAAAGTTATCTCGATCTATGTAAACACTACGATGAGCTTTTCAAGAATTTACACTAATGACGTCACACAGTACCACGTGACCCCTATCTCATTAGCGGAAATTTTAACTGCGAGAGCTCCAATTTAGGACCCTTTTAACAGACAATTGCGGCCGTTTGTAATGCTTATTTTATGCTATATCAATATTTATGTGTTATTAGAAGGTATTTTTGTTTGATTCTCAACTTTTTTGAAAATGTAATAAAAACCCTTTAACAAAGACTGTGTAAAAATTTCAAGCATCTGAGATTAATAGTTGCTGAGAAATATGTGATGAAAATTGTTGTTTTAAGTTAAAGACAGACAAGGGTAAAACAGTTTACCCCCTCTCCTTCTGAGCGGGGGTATAATAAAGGTGAATATCTTTGATATAATTGTTTAATTGTGAATTTGAATTTGATAGCAGGAGCAATACAAATCCACTATTGGCACCCCCAATTCTAAAACAACTATCATTTAAAGCTGACATGAATTCATAAAAGCATTTGGTCGCCATATTGGTTTTGATCGCTCCTCTACTGTCACTGGGGTATATATACCGGTTGATAAAGTTACGGTCGGTTGCTTTTTGATCGAGGCATTCAGGTTGCACGGACTTCTGAATGCATGAACTACACAATGTAGTAAAATGTTTGTAATAAATAATAAAGGAATAAACAATCAATAAAATAGAAAATATATTTATTCTTTGAAAGATTTTCCAAGGTATATATCCGTAATATTTTGCACATAGAGTGCTGCCTTACTTCGCATGCACATCAAACACGTGTGTCGTTCATACAGAATGCATAACGTCTGCATCATTTTTAAAACCCCAGCGGCAGTACATCCAACTCTGTAGCTAAATGATAGTCAATCCAAGAAAGTAACAACGTAACATCGTTTCCATTCGTTCCTACAATTGCAAACACGCTCTGTTTCTAAAAATCCATGCTCGATCTGCCACAGTGTGTAGTTTGCGCATGTGCGATGTTATATTATACACAGGAAAACGATCTACACTTATGGAGGATTTTTGAAGTATCTGTGGCTGGATTTCAGTCTGCTTGTTTCGTCATTCATTGGATATGCCTTGCCAGTGAAGTGGTTGTCATATTATTTTTGTTCCAGACGTATTTCTACACGTCTTTTCGTCCAAGGTAACGTGTTCGGGTGAATGACATACCTGAATGCGGTGAAGCATGAATAGTGCTCTCGGCCTTATATAGGGTGTGTGTAGCGATGAGCAGAACAATGGAAATCAACAACTAATATGGTGGTAGTCGGAGATAAAAGGGAAATAATGCGTATTTATGAATTCATGTCAGCTTTAATGTGCAAAATGTTTTTGGGTGAAATATGTGTTTTATAGGATGAACACAATTAATACCGGTAATTAAATAGAGTTGATTAAATTTAATTTTTTTGATTTCTACTGACCAATTTTAATTTAAGACTCAAACTTGATTCTTATTATAAAGCTACACAAGAAGTTTCAAACCATAATAAAACACAACTTGGGGACAGAATGTACATGCACTGTCCATGTGAACTTCCTGCGGTTTTAGATGAAATACATGTACATGCAATGGGAGACAGAAATTCTGACACTTACATATTGTGTTATATTTGCTGAGGGACTTATTTCACACAATCCTGTTAAATACTGTTAGAGATTTAAAAAATAATCAAATTACCTAAATGGTAGAATTCTTTCATTGGATATTAGATGAATTACATGGTTTAATTTCTCCAGTGCTGTTATCTCTGGCTCCCATTCTTCGTGACTGCTCTGTGTTTGGGACCCCCAAAAAGAAGCTAAAGGAGAGTTGAAGAATGAAAACATTGTTGTTAATAGCATGAAAAAATTGCAAAAGTATCTGCCTCTGCATACGTTATCAACATTTCAAGATTATAAGTATTTTTTCATTTGAATCGAGATGTCTGTAAATCTATTTTAATTTGATTATCTGATTAACTTAATAGAAAAAATCTCATTTTCTACCCATCAAGTTTAACTGGATAATTGCTGAGTTGGAAGAGGTCATACAAATAATTTTTAGAGATGCAATTAGCATGCATTGTCTAGTGTTGGCTCTTAATTAATAAGTGAGCATTTAGGCCAATTATGGTTTAAAGAAATGTAGGGGGAAAGTACTCACTGCTACAGTCAGAAAATTGGCTTGCATTACCGGTACACTGATTTTCTGTGTGACTTTCCAAATCTGTAAGAAAACATTGCTTTGTAGAATTTTTAAATAAACAAATGAAATTGTTATTGATAGTATCAAATCATCATTTAATGTTGATTTTAAACTTTTAATATTTCCAATCTGGTTAAATTCAGATCCTCTATCTGCTCCTTATTATTTTCATTGTCACTACATGAGGCATCATGAAGTGACAAGAAAAAAAAATAAAGTGCGGGGCGAGGATTTCTATTGGTGATGTAACAAAATGACAATATTACCAGGCTCTTCTTGAGTTGTGGTTGGTTGCATAGGAGATGATTTCTAGGCAGTGTCATTTGTAGTCCTTTGAGCTCCAGCTAAATTATTTCAAATCATAATTAAGAGTATAAACAAACAGAAAACAAATTCAATTTCACTCTGATAGGCAAACGCTTATTTAAAAAAATGGAGGCTTAAATCAATTGACAATCCAGTGCTTTTTTAAATACATGTTATTTTACTTATGGTAGTTTCACTACATATATGAATTTCTCTTTTTCAGATCTACGTACATTTGTATTTATTATCTTTATATCATGCTAACATCGCATACATTCCTCTGTGTTTCATTTTATATGTTTGGGCATCAAAAATGTTTAGACTATAGACATGAGTTAAAAATTTCATAAACATTATTGTTTAACCTTCTCCTTCATTGGTGCTTCTGTTGCCTCTTGATGCAAGCGTTTGGTGGTGACTTATCCTACATAGTTTACAAATTCCTATAAAACAGAAGCACATAACATGCTATTAAGAAGTTGCAAATTTTAATTTATGAATAATTCTTACATCTCATCGGGTATTTTCATTATAATATTGAACCAGGCTCTATAAAATCTACTTTACAAAATATCAGAGGAAATTCGAATTAAGGCTTACCACTTCCAACAGGAAGAATGACTTTGAAGAGAAAGAGTATATCCCTGGAAACATTAAAGTCGACCCCTCTGTCTGCTTTACAATTCCCTTTATGTATCGGATATTTGCATTTATTCTTGGCACTGGGTTTCCAGTAGATGCCAAGTGAATCTCGATGACCCTGGCATACCAAGAGTAATCGTCTGCATGATTCCTCGACATCAAACAAACCCGATCTGTACAGAATAAGGTCTGCTTCTTTCGCACAAATCCTGTTACCCCCAACTTTCAAATATCTTAAGTGACCGGTAATATCTTTTTGGCAATTGTAAAGAGTTAGCAATGCCCCAAAACAGGAACCACAGTTTGCAAAGCTACACTTTTCCATAATAGTCAGCCATGTTTGTTTTGGTAGTCCGGGATAAATATATTTTGCGGGCAAACAAAAATCTGAATTCTTTTTCATTGATATTTATTATTAAATATATCAAGATAAATTATATGTATCAAAATATATATTATTTATATCTGAAAAACAATTATGTAAATTTTATGCAATTAAGATAAATTTTATTCAAAGGGAGATAACTCAAATTACTGGTTTTCAAGCTTTTTTAATTAGCATTTATTGCATGTTATCATCGTTTTCCCAGCTGTTTTATTTTTTCAACCTCAGAATCCATTATTTTTTTAATAGTACAAACATTCATTTTTTTACAAAACACAATGTATTAGAAATTATATTGAATTCTAAGATACATGCTTTCTACGTAATATATAGAAGCCATTCATGCACTAAAATAGTCAAATTTTGGGCCTTTAGTAATTAAAAAAAAATTAACTTTCAATCTTATAAAAAGGTCACATGAACTTTTTAATTATCATGTAAAAATAAAATTCTAGAAAAATGCATGTGCGAGCATTGCTATGATAACTGCCCGACACTTGCTTGGACAGCCTCTTAAGGTATTCCGTTTCTGATCTCAGAAAATATCAGAGATATGACTATGAAATTTTCAGGATAGGTAGTCTATAGTTTGAAGTTGTGCATTATTATGTTGTTTTGTGCCAGTGGCGCCATTTCTTGGAGCTCGCCTGGGCACAAAAATTGGGTACGAATTTTTATTTAAAATTTTCATACGTTTTGATCGGTATCTTTTATCAGTTGATGTTTTGTTAGGACATATATATCAAAAGTAGTAGATAATCAAAGGTTCTTTCCAACAAAATCAAGAAAAAGGGGCTGGCCCCTTTTTTAGGGGCCAAGACACTTGTAAACTCTATTACAAATAACTTAAAAACGATAAAAATGTTGTAATGCATTATAGAAGCAAAGTTGTTGATCGTAACAATATCTATCAGAAGAAAATCATTGCCACACCCATTTATTACGTAATTAAGGATTTTAAGGGGCAAAAGTAATAAAACTTTGACGCAATATATCTAGAAAATGAGACATATTTTGTTAAGCATGGTAGAAGAGAAAATGTTTGCATTAATAATTCTAATCGATTACATTTATCAAAGCACAAAAGTATGTTCCCATTAAGGATCTAGAGGGCTGGCCCCTAAACTATTCAATCATTTGTATCTAAAAAATGAACAACAATTCTAGATAAGTGTAAGAACAAAAAATGTTAGTATTCGAGAGACCTTTCGAATGAACTCAGGAAAAAGGGGCTGGCCCCTTTTTTAGGGGCCAAGACACTCGTAAACTCTATTACACATACCTTAAAAAGATAAAGATTTTTTAATGCATTATAGAAGCAAAGTTCTTGATCGTAACAATATATATCAGGTAAAATCATTGCCACGCCCATTTATTACGTAATTAGGGATGTTTAGGGGCCAAAGTACTTAAACTTTGATGCAATATATTTAGAAAAGGAAACATATTTTGTTAAGCATTGTAGAAGAGAAAAATGTTTGCATTTATGATTTTAATCGATTCCATTAATCAAAGCACCAATGTCTGTCTCCATTAAGGATCTAGAGGGCTGGCCCCTAAAATATTCAATCATTTGTATCTTTAAAATGAACAATTATTCTAGATAAGTGTAAGCAAAAAAAAAAGGTTAGTATCCGTGAGATCTTTCGAATGAACTCAAGAAAAAGGGGCTGGCCCCTTAAATTAGGGGCCAAGACACTCGTAAACTCTATTATAGATAACTTAAAAATGATAAATATTTTGTAATGCATTACAGAAACAAAGTTGTTGGTCGTAGCAATATCAGTTTGTAAAACTCATTGCCAAACCAACTGATGACGTAATTAGGGATTTTAGGGGACTAAAATCTTAAATCTTTAATGTGCTGTATGTGAAGAAGCAAAACTCTTTGTTAAACATTTTAAGGGATATTGACAATCGTATGCATTATCTGAAAGGGAGTGGTTGAGGGGGGATTCTGAAATTTCATTGATATCTTAATCGTATCGTTAAAAATTGAACGGAAGACCTACTCGTTACTCGTAACGAGAACGTATCTAGTTATTATTATCTTTTTTTCCAAATTTTGTGCACGCGATTTCTCAAAAACTATTTGACCGATTTTAACCATTTTTTCACAGAAGATGGGATTTGCTCTAAACATAATACTTTTTTGATATTTTTTCTGTCGTCGCTTCCGGTACCGATTTATCGGCCATTTTGTAAATTTTTACGACCTATTTTGTGCAGAGATGATCTCAGAAAATATCGAAAATATGACTATGAAATTTTCAGGATAGGTAGTCTATAGTTTGAAGTTGTGCACTATTTTTTGTTTTACGCCAGTGGCGCCATTTTTTTTTATAGTTTACCGAGGCACGAAAATCGGGAACGAATTTTCATTCAAAATTGTCATACGTTTTGATCTGTATCTTTTTATCAGTTGACATTTTGTTAAGACATATATAACAAAAGTGGTAGAAAATTAAAGGTTCTTTCCAAATCAATCAATAAAAAGGGGCTGGCTCCCTTTTTTGGAGGGGGGGGGGGGCAAGAGACTCGTAAAGTCGATTACAAATTACATAAAATCGATTAAGATTTCGTAATGCATTATAGAAGCAAAGTTGCTGATTGTAGCAATATCTATCTGGAAAACGCATATGCCACGCCCATTTATTACGTAATTAGGGATTTGTACACATTATCTGAAAGTGTGTGTGTTTGGGGGGGGGGGGGGGTAATTCTGAAATTGTATCGATTATTCATGGTATGATTTAAAACAGAAATCGCCAGGAAGACCTACCCGTTACTCGTAACGAGATCGTATCTAGTTTTTCTTATTTTATTTTTCCAAATTTTGTGCACGCGATTTTTCGAAAAGTATTTGACCGATTTCAAGCATTTTTTTCCCAGATACTGGAACATCGTTTGAATTTTAAATGTTTTTAAATTTTGTTATCGTCACTTCCGGTCCGGATTTACGGCCGATTTTGTAATTTGTATACGACCAAGTTTGTGCACTCATAAACTCAAATACTATCAGAGATATAATCATGAAATTTTCAGGATACCTAGACTACAGTTTGAAGTTGTGCCTATTGTTTTTGTTTTACGCCAGTAGCGACATTTCTTGTAGCTAGTCTATGTCAGAAAATTGGGTACCAATTTTTATTGTTTTCTTTTCAACAAATTTCAACCATTTCTTCACGGGTGATGAGAGGTAATCTGAATTTTATACGTTTTCAAAATTGTTGTTGTCCTTACTTCCGGTACCGATTTATCGGCCATTTTGTACATTTTACGACCCATTTTATGCAGATTCGATCTCAGAAACTATCAGATATATGACTATGAAACTTTCAGGATACTTAGTCTATAGCTTAAAGTAATGCACTATTATGTTGCTTTACACCAGTGGCCCAATTTCTTTGAGCTCGCCTAGGCACATAAATTGGGTACGAATTTTGATTCAAATTTTTAAAGCATTTTAAGCTGTATCTTTTAATCAGTTGATATTTTGTTAAGACAGATATAACAAAAATGGTAGATAATCAAAAGTTCTTTCCAACAAATTCAAGAAAAAGGGACTGGCCCCTTTATTTAGGGGCCAAGACACTCGTAAACTATATTACAAATAACTTAAAAACGATAAAGATTTTGTAATGCATTATAGAAGCAAAGGTGTTGATCGTAAGAATATCTATCAGAATAAATCATTGCCACACCCATTTATTGCGTAATTAGGGATTTTTAGGGGCCAAAGTACTGAAACTTTGACGCAATATATCTAGAGAATGAAACATATTTTGTTTAGCTTTGTAGAAGAGAGAATGCTTGCGTTGATTATTCTAATCGATTCCATCAATCAAAACACCAATATTCTGTCCCCATTAAGGATATAGAGGGCTGGCCCCTAAAATATTCAAACATTTGTATCTCAAAAACGATCAACAATTTTAGATAGGTGTACAAACAAAATATGTTAGAATATGTGAGACCTTTCGACTGAATTCAAGAAAAAAAGGTTTGCCCCTTAACTTAGGGGCCAAGACACTCCTAAACTTTATTATAGATACCTTAAAAATGATAAATATTTTGTAATGCATTAAAGAAGCAAAGTTGTTGATCGTAACATTATCCATCAGGTAAAATCATTGCCACGCCCATTTATTACGTAATTAGCGATTTTTGGGGCCAACGTACGGAATCTTTGACGCAATATATCTAGAGAAAGAGACATATTTTGTTAAGCTTTGTAGAAGAGAAAATGCTTGCATTGAATATTCTAATCGATTCCATTGATCAAAACACCAATGTCTGTCTCCATTAAGGATCTAGAGGGCTGGCCCCTAAAATATTCAATCATTTGTATCTCAAAAACGATAAACAATTTTAGATGGGTGTAAAAACAAAAAATGTTAGTATTTGTGAGACGTTTCGATTGAATTCAGGAAAAGGGACTGGCCCCTTAAATGAGGGGCCAACACACTCGTAAACTCTTAAATAAGGAAGTTTTGACTTTTCTCTCAACAAATAGTTATGGAGTAGACAATAATGACCTCCTTTCATATGTTCTAACAATTTAACTCAGTCTTTAATTTAGAGCTGAAGCTCCGGGTTCTACGTGATGAATAAAGGAATTGTTCTGTTATCGTATGCGTAATTTTCATTCAAGAAAATGTTGAATGTCATATTTATTTCTGACAGTTTTAATTAGTTTTTGGTAGTAACAAGCCGTTGTAACGAAGACTTTTGACCCGGGTTGAAAATTGACCCAGGTGTCATATTTCAACGTTGAATATTGATCCAAAAGGAGTTGAATGTAGACCCTGTTCCGTTGAAAATTGACCTGCATCGTGGACTTTTGATCATAAAACCGGTTCAAAATTCAACAGCAAATAAACACAAATTAAGGAATTGATAATAGTTTTATAACTTGGATTTGTGTCACCCCAAATGTACAGTTTTATTCATATTCATTCTTGAGATTTACATGTTAAAGTTTACATCTTTTATCGGTCGGAAGAAAAAATGAAACATTTGACAGATTATTTTTCGAATTTACATATCAACCCTTCTAATGAATATATATCGGCTATTCTAATCATAGCGAAATGTTTGCGTACGAAACAGGGATTTTAAAAAGAATATTTTCTGGATAGGTGTACAAATATAACTAATATATAAAAATTTCCAAAGAGATGCTTCACATGAAAATTATTATACAGTTTGCTAAAACAATCAATAAGATTTGATCTTAGCATCATCATTAACCTAGAACATAGTGATTCCAATTTTTTAAAATAATGGCTAAAAATAGCAGACTATATTTTCCATTTGTTTTTTATCATGATGGATATGTATTCTTGAGTTAAACTTAAAAGTCTTATTTTTGGTTTGAAATTTTTTTACAATTTCAAAGATTTCTTTATGTTTAAGATTTTTTCCAATATAATGATAATTCAATATTTCAACAAGAACGATTTCAATTCTTTAAAATAATGGCTAAAAATAGCGGACTTTATTTTCCATTTATTTTTTATCATGACGGGTATGTACTCTCGAGCTAAACTTAAAAGTCTTATTTTTGGTTTGAATTTTTTTTACAATTTCAAAGATTTCTTTATGTTTAAAATGTTTTGCCAATATAATGATAATTCAATATTTCAACAAGAACGTGCGGATCTAAATCTTGAAAAAAAACTAAACCAAAACAAATATTGATTTCCTACTCATGTCTGGTATTGCAATAATAAATATACTATTATCCAGAAATTCCAACTAATTTGAATTTTAAAAGAGAGTACATCAATTTAACTATTTAATCGTTCATTTTGTTGATGAAATACCACATATGTACGTCTTATTTTAGTACTTTTTTTCCAGAAGTGTTTGGAAGGTGGGTTAAATTACAATATATCGAAATTTAATCACAATACAACATTTGTTTTAGCTTTTTTTAGTTTTATTACTGAATCGTATTGTTGAGGTTTCAAGAAAAAATTATATTATCGTAGAAAGAAAAAAATGAATTATTTTAAAAAGCTGAATGATTAAATGATATCACAGTATACTTCGCTTCCGTCCATGTGCCTTTCCTATAAACCTATAGAAGATTTAACATATATTTCCATTATTTGGACATAAGATAAGTTATTTATGTTTTGAAATTTTATTTTTTCATTGTTTTTATTTATTTTTTTATTTATTTTTTTTTTTATTCATTTATTTTTTATATCTATTATTTTATTATATTATCGCCAAAACTCTTAAGTGTGGTAAGTCTTGCGTGTAAGCCGTGCGGCATCATAAGATAAAGCATTTATCCAGTCTTCATTTACAACATAATTGATATTCATTTCTGAAAAATCAACGTGCCTATTAAGTTAAGAACTACATTGGCTTACCGTGAACAATACATTTCGTAATTACTGATTGATGTTTGATTATTAATATGACAAATGTCAAACCTAATACCAGTAAATCCGATATCTACAATATGACTCAACCCTTTGCATAATTTAATTTTGCATAGTCATTAAGTGTTTCTTTTTTCAACCATTATAATATGACGATACGCTAACAGTATTCTTTTCAAAGAAAAACTCGGTAAAAAGTAATCATTGCGAACATCTTTTTTTGATATTTTCCCCCTAAAATTCTAGTTTTTCGGGGTTTAGAATTTTTGAGTATGCAGATTCATTCCTGAAAAATGATGTAGTACCTTTATCTATCTCAAAAGTCGGTATTTTCAATGTTCTATTCTGTTTTAGAAAACAATTAATTATGATAATTCAGAACGCAATTAAATATTCATAATGATACTGATTAAAACTCGTCAATTTGTTTAGGCATTATTACTTCTGCAACATAGAATACAAGTTAGCAACTCAATGTTTTACAGGATGACAATAACGTAATTTTCATTTTATAGTCTCTACACATCTTTCATTACAAAAACTTGACAACAGAAGTTCATCAATTATAATTGCTTTCATCACTGAAGTAACAAATTACACTTTTTTCCTAAAATAAAATTCCTCAAAGAATATGAAGTAGACGACAATCCAATGCATTACGAGTAGATGATGGACCTTCCTTTTGATTTGACAGTAATGTTAAAACTGAAAAAGAATGGGGATCAATTGTAATCATTTCAGAACTATGCATATGCACGGCTGGTCCTTCAAAAATAATCTATCTGGCAAGTTGACAAAATGTTATCGTTACGTTTTACCCCCAAAAAATGAAAAACAACATATGTCTTTTCATATGACAATATGACTATTGCTCATTTATTATACCGTCATTTATTAGAAACCTAAATGCAACAACAACAAAAACCAAAATGGTTTAAAATACATAATCTCCACTCAGCTATGTTAAGGGCGTCCATACAAAAATAGCGATATTTATCACATAAAATGCTAGCCATTGAACAATTTTGGTATTCTACTCCAAACATTTGTTAAACAAAGTGATATTTTATCGATTATACAAATTAAATAATTTGTTATCGGATGAGCAATTTTTGAGTCTCTTGGGAATACCCTGTCACGTGATACTGCTAAAAATAGATGAACCAGGAATAATACGAAAAAATGCAAAGTGCAAGGGCATAACATGAACAAATATAGTTATTTCTGTTTCTAACTTGTAAAATGAACCTTCAAAATTTCGAAAAGTGCTGGGAGCTTAAAATATTCAAGTAAGAACAATTATTAAATTTAATGTAAACAGTGTATGAACAGCAATTTACTGGGATTTCCCGCAATTAACGCTTATTTATATGAAAGGCGTAGCGACTTCATACAACTCCCAGCACTTTTTGATATAATAGGGATACAATGGTAAGACATGGAAATTTTCAATATATTTGATCAAGTGTATGCCCTTGCACTACTGCATTTTATCTGACCCACTTCACTTTCAGCGTCATTTGCGTGAAATTCAAACGCAACACTGACTAAGATCATGATTTTAATTTTCATTCTTAAAATAATTTAACGCTGTGAATTTCACTAAAATAATGTTAAAATGTTGTTTCTGTTCACACCAATCATCATTATAAAATTGTTGCAATTTGAAAAACATAACTTCATCAGTTGCCTTTATTTGGGGGGGGGGGGGGGGGGGGGGGTGTAAGTGTTGAGTGTAAGTGTTGAGTTTGTAATGTACACATTTATGTTTCATAATAATTTATGTTACTATGCTGGTGAATATATAAGTTCTTTTAATGTATAATCAGTTTTACTTGTAATCATAATTGATATTTAAGTACTAATTAAAGAAAGCAAGAAGAAACAATATATCAATATTATCAAGAATTTATTTTGATAATCAACTTTACAAATACTATAGAGATTGCTTTTCGGTGACAAACTGTTCAACAAGACTAGTGTTTTCTGATTTTTAGTATTTTTCAGTCATAATGTGTAATTTATGGAAATTGACAATTCTTCTTGCACACATGTTCTTCTCTTCTGTCTTTTTGATATTAGGAGGTAGTCCAGTTGATAAGAAAACCAATACCTGAAATGATGAATATATATCAATTTCAAATTACATTTCAATAGATATGAATGCAAATTATAATAATAGGTTACATTAGTATCATTATCAATATGATAATAAAAAACAACAAACTATGCATGAAGTTGAAGTTAGTGAGTAAAAGAAATATTTATATACATTTGTAGTACCTACTTTTTATCAACATCCCAAGAAGTGTTTTCAATGGACCATCTACTGCCTAAGTAACCCTGAAAATGAATATGTGTCATAATTAGCATTAAGCTATTGTGTTAAAGATAACATGAAAATGAAACATTACTCTATTATTGGGCATATCAATGGCGGTTTCAATTTCAGTGATATTACAACAGGCATAATCAAATGTTTATTTTTTAAAATGTGTGGAAATTCAGTTTTAACACACTTTAATTTTGTCTTAAATAAAATTAATAAGATCTTCATAAAAGAAGGCTGAATAAAATAACACATTTCGATTTACTTAAACAAATTACAATCTTGTCTATAATCATTCCAGATCCTCACAGTAATCTTTGTAGTGCTATGTAGTGCTAGCACATACAGTGTTTGGCCATGGACTTTTTATTGTGTACTTTGAACATGGAGGAAATGCGATCTAATGTTATCGCGATATGAGACCAGTAAAAAGCTACAATGAGCCTCAACGCTCTCTATGATCAAAACTAGCGAAACGCAGAACAATTACTTTGCCTGACTGAGTCACCAAACTGATGTTTGAACACAATATTACATTAAAAACAAATGTAAACAAGTAAACAAAATCGAAGCCGAGGAATTTCATTTCGTTTCCGTTCCATCCAACAATATTAGGTAATATAAAACAATATCTAGGGGAAGTACAGATAAATCCTACCTTGTTCAGTTGAATCCTATGCCGATTTCTGTCCACGCTGGTTGTAAACGAGTTAAATTCCGAGATATATCACTGAAGTCCACATGCTTATTCTGATCACAGCTGCAAGCGCCGGTGTGACGTAGTCAACCTCGACACGTCATCAGACGACTTAGGAATTTCATGATTTCGCGAGATATAAAGAATACTTTATGATTTTATTTCAGTACACCTTTCTTGAACCATTCAAACCCAATAATTAATCATATTCATTTTGGTAGATGTTTGTTAATTACCGAAATACCCATATCTCGTAAAATCTCATGAATAAGGGGCGGGGCTTATGCAAATTTTTCTAAATCACACGTGGTAGAATTCTTGGACCTTCCTTAACATAGCTGAGCAAGAGAAAAATGATGAGTTGAACTTTGTATTAGAGTAATGTACAAATCAATGCGTTCTCCATTACTTCTTACCATGACAATGATCATACAATTGCCGTAAGAAATGCTTACAGAAACAAACTCGATTCTTTATGATAATAGTAAAATCTTAAACTTCAAAATGAGTTGCTGAGAGTATATTAAAATTTACCATAAAAATTAGTACAACCAACTTTATTTTCCTCTTTGTAGTGTGTTTTTATGTAAACGACCAATGATTCATACTGTAACAACAATTTTTTTTTATATATATATATATTTTGCGGCCCATTTGACGCTTGCGTCAATATTATTTCTTGTTGAAAGATTTTTCACAAATCACAGAGTTTAAATAAGAACATGGTCGATCATTCCATACTCCATCTCTTAGCAAATCGATGCAATCCTTATTAAGTGCTTGGTTTGGGTTACCAAGGCTTGGCTCGTGGTAATGCCAATTAGTAAAACTCATGAGTGTGTTTGAATGGTCCCATTTATACTGGCCTTCAGCATCTAGGTCATTTCCTCCTGTCCATGCCGTGCAATCAAAAAATGGGTCAGACTTACAGTTTGCTATAAAAACAGGAATGAATAAGAATCGTTTAAGTAATTAAATTTTGATCTAAGTATCACTATTTACTTTTAAATTAGTGACTCCAATTCGTTAGAAAGAGGCAAAAACAGCGGATTATACCATTAATTTGTTTTATTTCATGACAGGTAAATATTCCTAAATAAAACTTCTGTCCCTCTTCTTTAGGATTTGAAAAGTGTTTACAATTTCAAAGGTATTTTTCAAAATTGAATTATATTCCATATTTCAACAATGTGTTTTAATCCGTGACCGAAAACCAAATTTAAAAAAGAAAAAGAAATACTGAATTGCTTCTTAAGTGCAGTATTTCTTTAACATATAAATATACCATTATCCAGAAATGTTGTAGCCAGCCAATCAGATTCCTCTTTACTTTCAATTTCCACCAAGTATGAACACATTTTCTGGCATTCCAACTATTGTTGTTTTTTAAAAAAGAAAAAAAGGACATCAAACTTATTATTCGATCGTGAGTTGAAGTGAAGCTTTAGGATATAAAGCGAATGGTTTTATTTTTTGTATTTTGTTTATTTCTGACCTTGGGGGGGGGGCTACAGGGTAACATTACAATTACCCCGCGTTTAATTATTATCGAGGATTCGCGATCGAAAAGTAGTATTATCGTGAAACGAAAAAATCAATACTGAAAGCGTAATAAACACATGTACCTTTGCATTAGCCCACGTGGCCTTTGATGAGCTTTTCTTGTAGCAATGACCATTAAACGTTAACCAACCATTTTCACATCCTGGAAAAAGAAGGATTTTATATTTGCATATATTGAACACTAAATAGGTAATTCGTGTTTTGAAGTTTTCTTTCCTTTTTAATACTTTATTATATCATCATCATCATCATCATTATTATCTTATTATTATCATTATCAGTTGAAAATGATATTAAATTTTTAAGTGGCTATATCATTAAGATAAATGATGTAATAATGTAAAATTATGCTTTTTAAACTATGCTAATTCATTCGTTGTTTATAAACAGTCTAGCTGTGTTGACATTATGAATGTTGAACTGGCTTTTGCTTATACTTGTAATTGTTTCTGTACCAATTACATATTTGAATTTGTTTACAATTAGTTATATGCAGGTCCTTCTTATAAACCCTTTTGTACTATCTCAAAAGAATGAACTGTTCAAGGGGGGGGGGGGGGGGGTTGTACCTGAGATTTGCACTTAGAGATATTTGAGCAATCATTACCTAATGTTTATTTCATTTTCAAATGATTCCATCAATTCGGATCAGCGGTATGAACGCCCGTCAACATAATCGATATTCATTCTGAACAATTACGTACATTTTAAACTTAAGAACTATATTGGTTCAATGTTAACGATACATTCGTAGTTAATGATGAATGTTTAATTATTTATATTAATAATATCTCTTTATCGTCGAATACAAACAAAGCTCTATAGAAATTTGTATTACCGTAAATCCTGACTTGGTTGGTGTAAAAATTACAATATGACACTTTGTAAATACACTAGATTAATACTTTCAATTATTGCCATCACACAACCCTCTACATCCATTTTTTTGTTTGTTGATTTAAAAAATTCTTTTTATAATTATTATATGAGATACTTTAACAATATTCTCTTTAGAAAAATACAGGAAATAAAGAAAAAAAAATAACTGCGACCAACTTTTCAATTAATTTCCCCCAAAATTATCAGTTTTAGCTATTTAATCAGAATTTCAGAAATTTGATGTATAATTTAATATATTTTAAACATCAATGGTACTTGAAGATTACCAATTTGTTTTGTTTTGTGTTTTGTGGGGTTTTTTTCACAATCAAGCTTCGCTAATTAATAATCAACGAAAATTCCTTTTAAAAACTCCGAAATAATCTGAATTTTTTGGATTTTACAATCTTGCACATGTACATTGCATTTACCCTAAATCACGGGAGGCTCTTTAGTTTATGTTTCCACAATATCACGTTTGCATGGATAAACTCAGAAACGATAATACAAATACGTGTAAATCTAATTGAAAATGTGTCATATATTCTGTTCATCAAAGGAAAAACGGGAGAGAACTCTAACTCGATGAGTTTGATATGAAAAATCCCGAGAGTTCCGAAAGGCAGCATGGTGTGTAAATTCGAAGCAAGTAAAAAACGTTGGTAAAAAAAAGTTAATTCTTCATTAATATGAATTAAAGTTTTAAATGTAAGGTATTTACAGCCTCAAAATGGTTTGTTATGAATAATTTAACTGCTATTTTCAATGCAGCTTCATTATTTTTTCAAATATCGTTTCGGAGCGATTCCGTAATTTTCGCTACATTACGGGTATATGAGACCAGGGAGGCATTTTAACTGTTGTGAAGGCTTGCCCTGAGACACAGTTAGATTATTCTAACTAAGCAGAATGCAGTGAAATTAATTGCATTATTGTAGGCTGAAAGCTTGGTTATGTAAATGTCAACAACACGGTGTGTCGATGTATCTTTTTCGTAAATATCCGATATCATATGCAATGTCAACCCGTGCACGCACGGGTCAAAGTGTAGTATTTATACATTTAAAAAAACCCGTTCATCTATCTTCACAGCAGTCAACAATGATTGTACTACTGTTCTGTCATTTACAACTTCTATTTCAAAGATTTTTTTTATATTCTTGTCTTATAGCGGGTATCTAATTGAAAGTATATAATCAGTAAGTCAAATTAATACAACAATTCGTTTTAATTAGAACGTTTGGCATTAAAATCGTTAATCAATTATGCATACATATTTTTGATATAAAAAAACAAATATTTATTATATCACAGAATTGCATTCAACCACAAAGAATGCAACATAAAACTTTATGAGGTATATAAAATATAATTCAGGTTCTTACACTCAATCTCATATTAAAATGATTTTTTTTTTCTATTTACCATTAACGAAGAAACAAAGAAAGTTCCGTTCAGCCACACACTTAAGGTAGTTTTAAAAAAAACAATAAAAAGATACTTGACCTTTTTGATATGCCAACATTCCTTCAAACGATGAAAATGCCAAAGCAATAATTGCGCTAATGCTCTGAAAGTCCGCAAAATGGACCCCAATACACCGTTGATTATGTCTACTGTATAGAAATTTCTTACAGCACTGATTCAAGAGACATAGGCTGCCGCAATTTACAAGACTCACTTCCAGGAGATCAAAAATGGAGAGGGACGAGTTCGTCGATTCAACGATGTCATTTTGCAAGTGTACTATATCTTTGTATTGGGCCCGCGTATGGGCCGTCAATTCTAATAGAACATAAACCATAGTGATAATCATCGTTATGAACACAAATTTATCCACTTCAGGAGAGTCTTTTCTAAAATATAATCAAACTTTCAACGAAGATCGGATTGTATGTAAGGTAAGCTTATCTCGCTGTTTAACAATCATCAGTCTCACGTGATTGTTGATTCAGACGTAATCAATAACTCAATCATCACTTTGCTTAATTGTTTATTGGAGGACTCATTTCCTTCTTCAAGTTCAACTAACAACATTCTAAGTTAATCCATATTTCTTTTCTCTGATTTTAGCAATATCAAATTATATATAACACATATGAAATAATATTGAACAGACAATGCATATTCAAAATAATTCTTTATACTTTATACAGAAATCAATCGTTGATATGAAATTATTAAGTAACAAACAAAGTAATGCTCATTTCACACGGGAAAGAGAAAATTTCAACTTATTTTTTTTAATTTCAATATCTCGTTATTTATTATCAATAAAAAAGACTGCGTATCAAACAATGTACCTTTTTCAAGCTGTCTCTTTTACAAGATACAATACACTAGTGGAGATATTTCTCATTTCATTCATAATTAATTTTAAAATTTTAACTCCATCTCTATATTGAAATGTCTATACTGTGGTTTAATCAATATTCGTTGAATACCAATTTTCGTGGATTTCGTTATTAAGTGGACCCACGAAATTAAGTCTTCATTGAAGTGCGATTTCTATCAACATTTTGTATTGATAGGGTCATTGGCCATGAATTTACGTATCCTTAAAACTGTGATTTTCACTTTATCCACAAAAATTAATACCCTTAAATATTAATGAACCACAGTATTATTTTTTTTACATTACTTTTAGAATAATTATTTAACGAATAAGATAATTCGTGTTTTGGAATTATTGCTGAAATATGTTTGCTTAACAATAGGCAATTTTCAACTGCATTACAACTGGAAAGGATTTGGAATTAACTGTTTACTTTTCAACTCGGCTTAATGAAGTAAGTTCACAGACAGAGCTAAAAAAAAACTATATTCATTTTCTCATTGCAATATATTCAATTGGTGAGACACTATTTTATTCCATCTCCATTTATCTAGCATTGGGTATTTCTGGTTACTCTGGTCATTTTCTCATTGCAATATATTCAATTGGTGAGACACTATTTTATTCAATGTCCATTGAAAGTAGCATTGTGTATTTCTGGTTACTATCAGTATGAACTTTTGCCCTGTTTGATAAGACTAGACTGAAATGTTAATGTACTTTCTTCTTCTGTTTTGTCATTTTTCATGTAAGCAAAGGCCGCTACTTGTGCATACCATGTTTGCTTTGCTGTTTGGAGTGGCAAGTTGGCGTTTAGTAAAATATATCACTAGTTATTCATTCAGAATACAAAATAAAGAAATAAAAATTAAGTCTTTATCTATTCACGTTTTCTGCTTTATTAAGATTTGTTTTGTTTTTGTTTTTTTGTTTTGTTTTGTTTTTGTTTTTTTTTTTTGCAGAGGACTTCATTTATTGACTTAGACAATGAAAAAGAATACAAGTACACACAGCTTACAATATAACAAATTGTCTCTTAAAGTATATGAAACATACAACCACTGTCAATCACGGGGATCGAACTCAGGTTGTAGCGGTGATAAACGAATGCATTTTTAAACATTTTACATATATCTTCATGTACTTTGTTATTCATTAAACGAATTCTTCAAAGGTATAAAAGAGAAATGACAAAGTGTAATGTACGTTTTGAACGTAAAAAATAATTATGAAAGATTGTAAATGAAATGCCATTTAGTATCTCCTTTCCTGAGGCTAAATAAGATATTTTGGTGAAATGTCTATTAATTAATCAAATTAATTGATAACCGATAATTGTCAGCGTTGAACAAGTATACAAAATAGAATACAAAATTCTGTATAAGCATAATTACCTATATAATTTCCTTTTTTTAATAATAATAAATTGTATCAATTAACTCCATTATAAAATAAAGGAATATGAATTAATATACATAAATTTCCTCAATCACATTTCCCATATGAGAAGAAATTGGGGGAGGTAACTCATGTTAAAAACAAGAACAGTTTTCATCTGAGTCTTGTTTCACGGTACCGCGACGGTGTGGATAAGGTGAAAAGCTGTACTGCGAGGATGCACGGTTTTACCTGAGTTACCTGTGCTAAACCGCTATCAATTTCAAAACACGAGGACTCGCCGTAAATACGCAAACCGTGTTGGCCGTAGTATAGATGTAAATATATACTAGTTAGTGTCTTTACTCTGTAATTCACATCTGTAAGCCATAAGCGGAAATATACATATAAAAATTCATTTTCACTTAAAGGAAGAATAAAATACCACTAAAGAAATAGATTTCATGTTTGTTACAAACAAGTAACTAAGGTGGCCATCTTGAATTCGATACTTAGCATAACATATTTAGGCCACGAATATCTACGTAGCGGCTAGGCTAGCTTACCGTTCAACTACGTAGCCCTACGTAGCAGCTACGATCTTGAACGCAGCCCTGGTGTGCGGTCGTGTTGCAAGAGGGGCACACGATTTATCTACTAGCATCTCTATGCATATATCTGCTTGACTTACTTTATAACACGGGCACGGAAAACAGACCGTGGTAAGTAATGTACAGAGCATTCGATATGTAATTTTGTTATTTTTGCATATAAAGTAAAAGTTTGTCGTTTACATTATTTCTAAATATAGCTTGGCTAGCATTCAAAAAACTTACCGGTGTTGTTCATTCAGGTGTGACAGTGAAGAGAAAGTTTAAATTCCCGATTCTTATTTCTATCGATAACTTTAAACGCCTTTTGTATTTGTATTTTTCGTCTCCTTTTAAACGTATTATTCTACTGTGGTTATATTTTTACTGTCTTCTTTGAAAGACGGTATAAAGAGTTGAAATAATTTACAGTCTCCGGGTTGGGCACTTCCATTCTTTTGTGATTGGTAGAAAATACATGATGTGAAAATTTACATTCATTTCATTGGTTGAAATACTGTTCGGCGCAAGGGAGATAATTTTTTGATGATCTTTTTAATGTACGGCTAAACAAATTTCATAGATTTCAATATCTTAAAAGTGAGAAAACGAAAAAGCAATACAAAATTGCTATGAATGAAATTCAGCCTTTGGTTTTCAGGTCCAACTAGTTAAAGTAACATTCTATAATATCTATTGAAATTATATGTTTTCTTTTAGCATAGTTTATTCAAATATTTATACAAAATTAAAAAACAATTGAAGATGCGGTATGCCTAATATCGGTAAAGATATATGCACCTTATATAGATAAATGCAGTGGGATAACTTTGATTTTATAAAATAATACGAGTCTACGACCTATACCCAAGTCTCTTTTACCCTATATTCGATCTCAACTTACAAGCTCGGGTACGCAGTTCTCAATTTTAGACACGAAGGCTTAAACGAGTCATGATATAAAATGTTCCACTCGCCATGCTATGTAGAGGAAGGTGACATTTATATAAAAAGAATTAAACCGTCTTTGATAACTAAATACTGTTTAGGGTTTGTCCTAAACACGGTAAGTTTAAAAAGCTAAACTTGTTGGTAAAATGAATTAAATGTGTTGGGCGGAGGTGAGTTCCCGGAAGTGGAAGCCATATTGGTTTAAACTTTGTTTACATGTTACAATGCATATGTATTTTAATCATTATAGACAGCTATAAGATACAGTGTGTTTCAATAAACATGTCCCAGCTTTGGATGTCTATATCTTTGCACAAACATGAGATATTATCTTTACAATAACTGCATCTGAAAGCGTTTGTTCCGGAAAAATGTATTACAGTGTAAATAAAACATACTATGATGTCATGATTAATTTTATATACTATAGTAATATAATAAGGTTGCCTATGGTTGTTGCCTACATGGATTTATAAACTGTGCCAATATAGATACAGTTGATGTATTAGTGTTGACTTTGTAGCGTTGTGACAGTGGTCGATGAGAATGATGTAGCACACGTTTGGATCCGATTAGATTGTTTCACTACCACACCACACCACAACCAGTTCTAGGACTACAGCCCCTAAAATAGTAATGAGGGTGGACTTGTGATTGTCTTTATTTAGCCATCAGCGCAGACGTCCGTATATAGATGTCGATGGTTGAAATAAGTGGAACCCTATAGCGATAGGACTAGTGGACAAGAAGTGTTCTTGTGAACGTTTGGCAACTTAGATAATATAACCATTACAGTATAATTGTGTTTGCAAACTAAACTTTATTAGTAAGATCATTTAGCTGTCAATTATTTGTACTAGTAATTGTCAAGAAGGGAATTTAATTTTGGGGGTTAGATTTAAGCATTCAGCTTTTGAACGGGGGTGAGTGTGAGTGAGGGCGAAAGTGAGAAAGAATTTGTAAATACTTTCTACTGATTTATTTTCTTGTAAATAAATTCATTAATTGAAACTGTCTTGAGTGTTATTTGGAGATCGCCTGGCTCAACCACGTTACAATATGTTTCATAACTGTGTAAACCATGGTTAAAACACTGAAATCAAAGCATTTCATAGTTAAGATGATAAGAACAGTTCTGTATCAGTTGGCAAGGGACCTATTTTTAGAACAAGAAAATTCCAGTCAATTCATAGAACCCCAGTGTCCATGGAAGAACATTGACGTTATATTTTCATCGAAAGAACAATAAAAGTCAAATCAATACAATCTGTGTTGTATGTGACAGACATTTCTTTACACGATCCAACGTTTTTCTTTTAGTTCTATGAATATAAATTTAATTTAATCTTTTTAAAAGTAGGGTAGGTGTCCAAAAATATAAGTGTCTTAAGTTTAAAATATGCGAAAATTTTTCAATAAAAATATAACGTCAATGCATTTTAAGAAGAGGGTACCTTCTTTGGAGATAAAGTTGCAAGTTAAATTAGGATGCTTTGACCGTTCTCTCAACAAATAGTTATGGAGTAGACAATAATGACCTCCTTTCATATTTTCTAACAATTTAACTCTTTAATTTAGAGCTGAAGCCTCGGGCTCTAAGTGATGAATAAAGGAATTGTTCTGTTATCATATGCGTAATTTCCATTCAAGAAAATGTTGAATGTCATATTTATTTCTGACAGTTTTAATCAGTTTTTGGCAGTGACCCGGGTTGAAAATTGACCCAGGTGTCATATTTCAACGTTGAATATTGAGCCAAAAGGAGTTGAATGTAATGAAAATTGACCCGCATCGTGGACTTTTGATCATAAAACCGGTTCAAAATTCAACAGCAAATAAGCACAAATTAACGAATTGATAATAGTTTGATAACTTGGATTTGTGTCACCCCAGATTTACAGTTTTATTCATATTTATTCTTGAGATTTACATGTTAAAGTTTACATCTTTTAACGGTCGGAAGAAAAAATGAAACATTTGACAGATTATTTCTCGAATTTACATATTAACCTTTCTAAATAATATATATCGGCTATTTTATTCATAGCGAAATGTTTGCGTATGAAACAGTTTTAAAAAGAATATTTTCTGGATAGGTGTACAAATATAACTAATATATAAAAATTTCCAAAGAGATGCTTCACATGAAAATTGCAAAATTGGAAACAATTGGGCTTGTAGTTTTTAAGAAAAATTTAAAAATGTAAAGTTGTTAACGCACGATGGACGACGAACGACGACGGACAAAAACTAAAAATTGGCTCGTGATAATGCCAATTAGTGAAACTCAGCAGTGAGTTCGAATGATCCTATCTAAACTCGCCTTCAATATCGACGTCATTTCCGCCCGTCCATGCCGTGTAATCAAGACTTACAGTTTGCTAAAAACAATCAATAAGATTTGATCTAAGCATCATCATTAACATAGAAAATAGTGATTCCAATTCTTTAAAATAATGGCTAAAAATAGCAGACTATATTTTCCATTTGTTTTTTATCATGATGGGTATGTATTCTTGAGTTAAACTTAAAAGTCTTATTTTTGGTTTGAAATTTTTTTACAATTTCAAAGATTTCTTTATTTTTAAGATTTTTTCCAATATAATGATAATTCTATATTTCAACAAGAACGTGCGTATCTAAATCTTGAAAAACAAGTAAACCAAAACAAATATTGATTTCCTACTTATGTCTGGTATTGCAATAATAAATATACCATTATCCAGAAATGGTGTAGCCAGCTAATCAGATTCCTCTTTACTTTCAATTTCCATCAAGTATGAACACATTTTCTGGCATTCCAACTAATTTGAATTTTAAAAGAGAGTACATCAACTTAACTATATAATCGTTCATTTTGTTGATGAAATACCATATATGTACGTCTTATTTTAGTACTTTTTTTCAGAAGTGTTTGGAAGGTGGGTTAAATTACAATATATCGAAATTTAATCACAATACAACATTTGTTTTAGCTTTTTTTAGTTTTATTACTGAATCGTATTGTAAAAAATGATTATCGTAGAAAGAAAAAAAAATATTATTTTAAAAAGCTGAATGATTAAATGATATCACAGTAAACTTCGCTTCCGCCCATGTGCCTTTCCTATAGCAACGACCATTAAACTATATCCAATTATCTTCACATCCTATAAACAGAAGGTTTAACATATATTTCCATTTTTTGGACATTAAATAAGTTATTTATGTTTTGAAATTTTATTTCTTCATTGTTTTTATTTATTTTTTATTTATTTGTTTGTTTATTTTTTATATCTTTTATTTTATTATATTATTGCCAAAACTCTTATTATATTATCGCCAAAACTCTTAAGTGGGGTAAGTCTTGCGTGTTAGCCGTGCGGCATCAAAAGATAAAGCATTTATCCAGTCTTCATTTACAACATAATTGATATTCATTTCTGAAAAATCAACGTGCCTATTAAGTTAAGAACTACATTGGCTTACCGTGAACAATACATTTCGTAATTATTGATTGATGTTTGATTATTAATATGACAAATGTCCAACCTAATACCAGTAAATCCGATATCTACAATATGACTCAACCCTTTGCATAATATAATTTTACATAGTCATTAAGTGTTTTTTTTTTCAACCATTATAATATGACGATACGCTAACAGTATTCTTTTCAAAGAAAAACTCGGTAAAAAATAATCATTGCGAACATCTTTTTTTTATATTTTCACCCTAAAATGCTAGTGTTTCAGGGTTTAGAATTTTTGAGTATGCAGATTCATTCCTGAAAAATGATGTAGTACCTTTATCTATCTCAAAAATCGATATTTTCAGTGTTCCATTTTGTTTTAGAAAACAATTAATTATGATAATTCAAAACGCAATTAAATATTCATAATGATAATGATTAAAAATCGTCAATTTGTTTAGGCATTATTACTTCTGCAACATAGAATACAAGTTAGCAACTCAATGTTTTACAGGATGACAAAAACGTAATTTTCATTTTATAGTCTCTACAAATCTTTCATTACAAAAACTTGACAACAGAAGTTCATCAATTATAATTGCTTTCATCACTGAAGTAACAAATTACACTTTTTTCCTAAAATAAAATTCCTCAAAGAATATGAAGTAGACGACAATGCAACGCATTACGAGTAGATGATGGGCCTTCCTTTTGATTTGACAGTAATGTTAAAACTGAAAAAGAATGGGGATCAATTGTAATCATTTCAGAACTATGCATATGCACGGCTGGTCCTTCAAAAATAATCTATCTGGCAAGTTGACAAAATGTTATCGTTACGTTTTACCCCCAAAAATGAAAAACAACATATAATGTCTTTTCATATGACAATATGACTATTGCTCATTTATTATACCGTCATTTATTAGAAACCTAAATGCACAACAACAAAAACCAAAATGGTTTAAAATACATAATCTCCAAGAGAAAAATGATGAGTTGAACTTTGTATTAGAGTAATGTACAAATCAATGCGTTCTCCATTACTTCATACCATGACAATGATCATACAATTACCTTTAGAAATGCTTACAGAAACAAACTCGATTCTTCATGATAATAGTAAAATCTTAAACTTCAAAATGAGTTGCTGAGAGTATATTAAAATTTACCATAAAAATTAGTACAACCAACTTTTATTTTCCTCTTTGTAGTGTGTTTTTATGTAAACGACCAATGATTCATACTGTAACAATTATTTTTTTTTATATATTTTTTGCGGCCCATTTGACGCTTGCGTCAATATTATTTCTTGTTGAAAGATTTTTCACAAATCACAGAGTTTAAATAAGAACATGGTCGATCATTCCATACTCCATCTCTTAGCATATCGATGCAATCCTTATTAAGTGCTTGGTTTGGGTTACCAAGGCTTGGCTCGTGGTAATGCCAATTAGTAAAACTCATGAGTGTGTTTGAATGGTCCCATTTATACTGGCCTTCAGTATCTAGGTCATTTCCTCCTGTCCATGCCGTGCAATCAAAAAATGGGTCAGACTTACAGTTTGCTATAAAAACAGGAATGAATAAGAATCGTTTAAGTAATTAAATTTTGATCTTAGTATCACTATTTACTTTTAAATTAGTGACTCCAATTCGTTAGAAAGAGGCAAAAACAGCGGATTATACCTTTAATTTGTTTTATTTCATGACTGGTAAATATTCCTAAATAAAACTTTTGTCCCTCTTCTTTAGGATTTGAAAAGTGTTTACAATTTCAAAGGTATTTTTCAAAATTGAATTATGTTCCATATCTCAACAATGTGTTTTAAAGAAATACTGAATTGCTTCTTAAGTGCAGTATTTCTTTAACATATAATTATACCATTATCCAGAAATGTTGTAGCCAGCCAATCAGATTCCTCTTTACTTTCAATTTCCACCAAGTATGAACACATTTTCTGGCATTCCAACTATTGTTGTTTTAAAAAAGAAAAAAAGGACATCAAACTTATTCGATCGTGAGTTGAAGTGAAGCTTTAGGATATAAAGCGAATTGGTTTTATTTTTTGTATTTTGTTTATTTCTGACCTTGGGGGGGGGGGGGGGGCTACAGGGTAACATTACAATTACCCCGCGTTTAATTATTATCGAGGATTCGCGATCGAAAAGTAGTATTATCGTGAAACGAAAAATATCAATACTGAAAGCGTAATATACACATGTACCTTTGCATTAGCCCACGTGGCCTTTGATGAGCTTTTCTTGTAGCAATGACCATTAAACTTTAACCAACCATTTTCACATCCTGGAAAAGAAGGATTTTATATTTGCATATATTGTACACTAAATAGGTCATTCGTGTTTTGGAGTTTTCTTTCCTTTTTCATATTTTATTATATCATCATCATCATAATTATTATCTTATTATTATCATTATCAGTTGAAAATGATATTAAATTTTTAAGTGGCTATATCATTAAGATAAATGATGTAATAATGTATAATGATGTAATAATGTATGCTTTTTAAACTATGCTAATTCATTCGTTGTTTATAAACAGTCTAGCTGTGTTGACATTATGAATGTTGAACTGGCTTTTGCTTATACTTGTAATTGTTTCTGTACCAATTACATATTTGAATTTGTTTACAATTAGTTATATGCAGGTCCTTCTTATAAACCCTTTTGTACTATCACAAAAGAATGAACTGTTCAGGGGGGGGGGGGGTTGTACCTGAGATTTGCACTTAGAGATATTTGAGCAATCATTACCTAATGTTTATTTCATTTTCAAATGATTCCATCAATTCGGATCAGCGGTATGAACGCCCGTCAACATAATCGATATTCATTCTGAACAATTACGTACATGTTAAACTTAAGAACTATATTGGTTCACTGTTAACGATACATTCGTAGTTAATGATGAATGTTTAATTAGCTCTATAGAAATTTGTATTACCGTAAATCCTGACTTGGTTGGTGTAAAAATTACAATATGACACTTTGTAAATACACTAGATTAATACTTTCAATCATTGCCATCACACAACCCTCTACATCCATTTTTTTGTTTGTTGATTTAAAAAAGTCTTTTTATAATTATTATATGAGATACTTTAACAATATTCTCTTTAGAAAAATACAGGAAACTAGATCTCGTTACGAGTAACGAGTAGGTCTTCCGTCCGATTTTGTTTTCATATGATACGATGAAATATCGATATTCTCTGCCAAATCTGCGATCTTGGTGAATCTAGGTTTTTTGTCTCGAGACCGAAAACGGACGAACAAAAGAGGTTTATGAAAATAAAAGCTAGTTTTTTTAATACATTTGTTTAGTGTACACCACTGTTAATCATGGAAGATGAAACACCAAAGATAATCAGTTAAACTTGTGAAAAAAAATGAATTGTTTGAACTCTTCTGGTGAGTACCGGAAGTGACGGTTGACAAAAGAAAACCCGTTAAATATATCTTCAATCGATTGTCTATCATTTATAAAAGTTTGTGTCTCAATCACTTACAGTGACTAAATTCTCGCTGGTATCAATTTTGTAAAAAGGCTAGGTACCAAAGATATTTGAAATTTTGATTGTTTTCAAGTTATCTGTAATATAGTTTACGAGTGTCTTGGCCCCTCATTTAAGGGGCCAGCCCCTTTTTCTTGAGTTCAATCGAAAGGTCTCACGAATACTAAGATTTTTTGTTCTTACACCCATCTAAAATTGTTGTTCATTTTTGAGATACAAATGATTGAATATTTTAGGGGCCAGCCCTCTAGATCCTTAATGAGGACAGACTTTAGAGTTTTGATTAGTGGAATCGATTAGAATAATCAATGCAAACATTTTCTTTTCTACATTGCCTAACAAAATATGTCTCCTTCTCTAGATATATTGCATCAAAGTTTAAGTATCTTGGCCCCTTAAAATCCCTAATTACGTCATAAATGGGTGTGAAAATGATTTTACCTGATAAATATTGCTACAATCAACAACTTTGCTTCTATATTGCATTACAAAATTTTGATCGTTTTAAAGTTATTTGTAAGAGAGTTTACGAGTGTCTTGGCCCCTAATTTAAGGGGCCAGCCCCTTTTTCTTGATTTTGTTGGAAAGAACGTTTAATTATCTACCACTTTTGTTATATATGTCTTAACAAAATATCAACTGATAAAAAGATACAGATGAAAACGTATGAAAATTTTGAATGAAAATTTGTACTCAATTTTCGACCCCAGGCGAGCTCCAAGAAATAGCGCCACTGGCATAAAACAACATAATAGTGCACAACTTCAAACTATAGACTACCTATCCTGAAAATTTCATAGTCATATCTCTGATAGTTTCTGAGATCAGCTCTGCACAAAATAGGTCGTGAAAATGTGCAAAATGGCCGATAACTCGGTACCGGAAGTGACGACAGAAAAAATCTCAAAAACGTATGAAGTTTACATCAAGTCCAATCTTCTGTGAAAAAATGATTGAAATCGGTCGAATAGTTTTCGAGAAATCGCGTGCACAAAATTTGTGGAAAAAAATAATAATAACTAGATACGATCTCGTTACGAGTAACGAGTAGGTCTTCCGTTCAATTTTAAAATATCAATGAAATTTCAGAATTTCCCCACAACCACTCCCTTTCAGATAATGTATACGATTGTCAATATCCTTTAAAATGATTAACAAAGTGTTTTGCATTTTCACATACAGCACATTAAAGATTTAAGATTTAAGTCCCCTAAAATCACTAATTACGTCATCAATCGGTGTGGCAATGAGTTTTACAAACTGATATTGTTACGATCAATAACTTTGTTTCTATAATACATTACACAATTTTGATCGTTTTAAGGTATGTGTAAAAGACTTTACGAGTGTCTTGGCCCCTAATTAAGGGACCAGCCCCTTTTCTTGAGTTCATTCAAAAGGTCTCACGAATACTTACATTTTTTGTTCTTACACCCATATAAAATTGTTGTTCATTTTTGAGATACAAATGATTGAATATTTTAGGGGCCAGCCCTCTAAATCCTTAATGGGGACTGACATTGGTGTTTTGGTCAGTGGAATCGATTAGAATTATCAATACAGACATTTGCTGTTCTACAATGCTTCACAAAATATGTCTCCTTCTTTAGATATATTGCGTCAAAGTTTAAGTACTTTGGCCCTAAAAATCCCTAATTCCGTCATAAATGGGTGTGGAAATGATTTTACCTGATAAATATTGTTACGATCAACAACTTTGCTTCTATAATGCATTACAAACTTTTTAATTGTTTCTAAGTTATTTGTAATATAGTTTACGAGTGTCTCGGCCCCTAATTTAAGGGTCCAGCCCCTTTTTCTTGAGTTCATTCAAAAGGTCTCACTAATACTTACATTTTTTGTTCTTACACCCATCTAAAATTGTTGTTCATTTTTGAGATACAAATGATTGAATATTTTAAGGGCCAGCCCTCTAAATCCTTAATGGGGACAAACTTTAGTGTTTTGATTAGTGGATTCGATTAGAATCATCAATGCAAACATGTTCTTTTCTACATTGCCTAACAAAATATGTCTTCTTCTCTAGATATATTGTGTCAAAGTGTAAGTACTTTGGCCCCTTAAAATCCCTAATTACGTCATAAATGGGTGTAAAAATGATTTTACCTGATAAATATTTCTACGATCAACAACTTTGCTTCTATAATGCATTACAAAATTTTTAATTGTTTCTAAGTTATTTGTAATAGAGTTTACGAGTGCCTTGGCCCCTAATTTAAGGAGCCAGCCCCTTTTCCTTGATTTTGTTGGAAAGAACTTTTAATTATCTACCACTTTTATTATATATGTCTTAACAAAATATCAACTGATAAAAAGATACAGATCAAAGCGTATGAACATTTTGATTGAAAATTCGAACTCAATTTTCGAGCCCAGGCGAGCTCCAAGAAATGGCGCCACTGGCGTAAAACAACATAATAGTGCACAACTTCAAACTATAGACTACCTATCCTGAAAATTTCATAGTCATATCTCTGATAGTTTCTGAGATCAGCTCTGCACAAAATATGTTGTAAAAATGTGCAAAATGGACGATAAATCGGTACCGGAAGTGACGACAGAAAAAATCTCAAAAATGTATGAGGTTTACATCAAGTCCCATCTTCTGTAAAAAAATGATTGAAATCGGTCGAATAGTTTTCGAGAAATCTCGTGCACAAAATTTGTGGAAAAAAATAATAATAAGAAGAAATCGTACGAAAACTATAAGGTCTTCCGTTGGAAACGGAAGACCTTAATAACTCGACACGATCTCGTTGCGAGCAACGAGGAGGTCTTCCGTGTGTTTTCGAACATGAAATACATGTACGACCTTGGTTTTGCTATTTAACGGCTAAACGTGATTTAACATATAAGACAAAGGTCTACATTCTAAGGGCAATATACTATTTTGTTTTAGATGTATGAGCTTTGGTTGAAAACATTTAGATCTCTAATTCGAGGGGCAGCCTCTTTTTCCTCGTATCAAATGAAAAGTCATTTACTTTTAAAGATATTTTGTTCAACAAGTGTATAGAAATTTGTTACCATTCTAGAGATATCTCAGAAAAAGCGTTTTAAGGGCCGATCCCTTATCTCGTTATTGGGGTCGTTTAACGAAATTTTGAAGAATCCATATTGTTTAGTAGATCATTTTGTGTATCTTTTCTTCTATACTGCATTTCAAAATATATTTTTCCTTTCTAAGATATCGGTGATCAAAGTTTTGGATATTTGACCCATTAAAACCCTTAATTACGTACCACATTATAAAATCATGACACTGCTTGGATACATAACTGTAAGATAAACATATTTGCTTCTATAATCTTTCACAAAATATATCTCTGTAAAGGGTCTATAGATGAAAGACTTGAGAGCCCTTTGGTCCCCTAATTTTAAGGGCCAGCCCCTTTGTCTTGATATCAAATAAAAGGTCTTATAAATATAAAAAAAATTAACATTATATGTTTTAACAAAATATTATTCAGAAAAGAGATAAAAAAAAAAACCCAAAAAATTATGATATTTGTTTAATCTCAATTTTTGGGTCCAGGCGAGCTTCGGCGCTTTTTGCGATAGAAATGATTTTAAACCTTTATGCACAATTTCAATCTTCCGTCTACCATCACTGAAATATTTAAGTGTATGTCTGCTATAGTTTAAAAGGAGTACTGCCGAAAAAATACCTCTCTGAAAATCGACAAAACGACTATATCTCAAAACCTGAAGTGACGTCATCAATAAAAAAAATTTGCAATTCGGTTCACATCGTCATCTATTAGATCGACAAGTTTCATAAAAATCAATTGAGTAGTTTTCGAGATCTTGCGTGCACAAAATTTGTAAGAAAAAAAAATAATAATATAGAAGAATAGGTGTCTTTCCACTTAGCTAACATTTTGAAGAAATACAGGTAAAATACAGGTAGATTTGTGTTGGCTAAGTGGGAATGGGGTGCAGGTGGAGAACAAAAGAATTTAATTACAGGTAAGCTATAGTCTGTTTTCAGATGAAAGTAGGAGAAATTATATTTATTTGTTAGCCTACAGAAGAATACATATAAATTGAGCTTCTGTCCCGTACTTTATTTTATTTATTTAATGCAGATGAAAATGTTAATTATTAAAAATGAATTGTTACATATTCCCCTATAATTAATGCCCTTAATTAGGGTACAAATATCATGGTTTGTCTATATATTTTCATCATATATTGAGATAATTATATAAGCTGACTTAACTTAAACTTTGCATTGTAAAAATTTTGTAATTATAAGAATCACGTTTGAAATTTTAATTATACATCATATGGGTCATATTTCATTTTTTTCCAATTTTCTTTGGTGTCTATGATTATTTTGATTAATTCCAAGCTACAGTATATGAAATTAACAAAACACAAAAAGCTATATTAAAGTGCTTACATTTTAATGGTGTATAATGCGTGATCAATACATCATTAGTTATGAAGATAAAATCTTCCTTTGTCATTTTCTATAAAGTTGACCTGCACCTGAAGATTGGGCATTTTGATTTTTTATATCTTTCAACTAACAGTTCATAAACAATTAAGAACTCATAATTTTCAGGCTTTAGATTCTGTAAATTAATGGCCTTAATAATGCTTCTCAATTTCAATTTGTTTATTCTCTCAAACCATTAAAATACACATGAACATGAGATACAACATTGTGTTATTTGCATTAAATTGTAATGTCAAGGGTCTTATTAAATATGATATCATATTACAACATAGTAATACGTGTTTCTAGTCTATTCTTTAAAAACCGTGATCAATTTTAGTGATGTATATATATTTTATACATCCAATTTAAACAGTTTAAAATTACTTACATAAACGTTTTAATCATGCAAGTGCCCGTATTGGTTTCAACATATAAAATGTTTAGGGCAATGATCTTGCAGAAGATTACTGATCTATATTTTTAAAAAAATGATTATTTTTATTTATTTATTCTGAATATCATCTTATAGGCAAATGAATGCTATTTTTTGAATTTATTTTCAACAAACTATTCTCGGGTAATTAAATACAAATACATAACATGTGAAAACAGACTATAGCCTCCTGATCACTCAGGTGTGAAAATCAAAATGTTGGCCAGGTGGGAATTGAGAATTCCAGAATGTTGGCTAAGTGGGAATAAACCGAAGAATAGGGAAAAAGGAACAAAGCAATAACAATAAGGTTTTCCGTTGGAAACGGAAGACCTTAATAATAAAAAAAGTGAAAAAGAAACAATAGAATAATAGAAGAGTCATCCGCTGAAGACGGAAGACTCTAATAATTAAAGAATGTTTTTGTCAAAATCTTAATGTACGAGTGTTTTCAACTTGTACTTCAGTCCAACAACCCCTTTATTTTGAATATCTTAGTTAGAAAGTAAAAAAAAAAAATGGAGAGAAGGAAATAAAGAGAAAGAACAAATCTTGGCTCCGGCGAGATTCGAACACACAGCCTTTGCATGTGTCATAACAGTATTTCTTCGTAGTCTGGTACTCTGTCTCTATCGTACGAAATATATATCGCACATATCAGACAGGCATTGCCAGTCTATATTTCATCATCGAAGGTTCACGTCAAAACATGGCTGACGCGAAATAATTCCCGATTTTCTCTTTGAATTTGGGGCGTTTCCGCCCGGGACAGGAGCTGAATTTTTGTAAGAGATGAAAAACAACGTGTAAGATGTCTCACTACTCAGGTTTGGTAACAGTGCGAGGCCATTTGAAATATTGATGCGTGTTTGTGTCTGGAGGGGGATGAAAAGGACCGAGCTTGATTTTCGTCGTAAATAAATCGAAAGTAGAATTTTGAGGTGTGGATCTCGGATTCGGTAAACGACAATTAGGGGAAGTTCTAAAACAATGACTGATGCATTTTACACATGTATTTCAGAGTAGAGATTTTTTTTGTGTCGTTTACTATTATGTTTGACTGTTTTATATCAACAGGATTGATAAAATTCTTATAAATGTAGAAATAACGAAATCAGTAACACGTAAATTTATTAATAAAAAAATTGATGACAGTAATTTCCACAGTTCTAACATTCATAAGTAGTTCACACGCTATCGTAGATATAGACTAAACGGAAAACAAGAAATATACATGCAACAGAAATATTACGCGGCTGCTTACATCCCTTGCACTGTGTAAATTTTAAGTCCCCGTACAGGCTATACTCGCGGCTTGATATCGGAATTTCTCCTTAATTGTTCAACCCGCTGCAAATTTGGCAGAAAAACAGAATGAGGTCCGAGGTACATTTACACAAAATTTCATGAGGATTGAGTGAAGGGCTCGGGAGTTAAAATTTTTTTCTACATGACATGTCAAACACGAAAATTAAAACTCAAATGCCAAACAGTTCATAACTCTGTTAATAATGAACGAATTGGTCTGGTAATTAGTGCGATAATCTAGAATGGTACTAAGTTGAAATTAAAGGTCCGAGATCAAAGATCAAGTAAAATCGGGCCAGAAAAACTAAATGATTTTATGAAGGGTGGGGGGGGGGGGGGGGGTTGTCGGTGACTTCTATATTAAACGGAAAATACTAAATTCCCAATATCACTAGAGTTTGAGATACATGCTTGACCTTTATTTTGCTATTTACCAGCTAAACATGATTTGGAAATAGAATGAAAAATCCTTTGATTTTAAACAGACTCTTTTCTTCAATTTCTATATCCCCTTTTTCTTTTACACATAAATCATAAATGTATTGGACTTCTCGCCCTTGTTTTGTTTCTGATATATGTATAAGAGCTTTGATTGAAACATTTAGATCCCTCTTATCATGTAATTTGAGGGGCTAGCCCCTTTTTCTTGATATCAATGAAAGGTCCCTTAATATTAAACACATTTTGTTCAACAAGTGTTTAGAAATTTGTTACTGTTTTTGAGATATTAGGGAAAGATTGTTTTAGGGGCCGACTCTTTATCTCCTTATAAGGACCATTAAACGAAACTTTGGTGGTTGAATATTATTACGAATATTATTCTGAGTATCTTCTCTTCTATAATGCATTTCAAAATATTTCTCCTTTTTAAGAAATAAATGATCAAAATATTGGACTTCTAGCCCCTTTAAAATCCAAATTATGTAACATCAGAAAACTCTTAACAAATATAGGTAGATAACTGGAAGATACACATTTTTGCTTCTTTAATACATTACAAAATATTTTTCATTAAAGAGATATAGATAAAAGACTTTAGACCCCTCTTGGCCCCTTATATGAGGGATCAGCCCCTCTTGCTTGGTGTCAGTTGAAAGATCTTTTTTAGATTAATTTTTGATGCTCTACATGTGTTAGCAAAATATTGATTAGAAGAAAGATATTCGTGATCAAATCTCAAATTTCGTTAAAATTGTCAAAAAAATTTAACATCAACATTTTCAGTTCCGGGCGAGCTTCAAGGATGATGACTTCTGGTCATATCTAAAACAAGCAAGCAAATCTACCATAACCACTCTATCTTGCATATAAATTTCAAGTCCCTAACTATAACAGTTTTTGAGGAGATGCGTGAACAATATCATGTTCCAAAATACATGAAAAAGGGAGATAATTCAGAAGCGGAAGTGAATTTTCAGACAGGAAGTAAGATGCAAAGAGATATTCACCTAAGACATCATCCCTGTAAAAATCATTAAAATCGATTGAGAAATGGCTGAGAAATTAAGGGTGACTACCAAGAAGAAAAATAATAATATAGAAGAATGAGAACGCGTAGAAAAACAGTAAGGTCTTCCGCTGAAGACGGAAGACCTTAATAATAAGAAATCGTACGAAAACTATAAGGTCTTCCGTTGGAAACGGAAGACCTTAATAAAGAAAAAAAAAAATAACTGCGACCAACTTTTCAATTAATTTCCCCGAAAATTATCAGTTTTAGCTATTTAATCAGAATTTCAGAAATTTGATATATAATTTAATATATTTTAAACATCAATGGTACTTGAAGATTACCAATTGTTTTGTTTTGTGTTTTGTGGGGGTTTTTTTCTCAATCAAGCTTCGCAAATTAATAATCAACGAAAATTCCTTTTAAAAACTCCGAAATTATCTGAATTTTTTGGATTTTACAATCTTGCGCATGTACATTTCATTTACCCTAAAACACGGGAGGCTCTTTATGTTTCCACAATATCACGTTTGCATGGATAAACTCAGAAACGATAATACAAATACATGTAAATTTGATTGAAAATGTGTCATATATTCTGTTCATCAAAGGAAATACGGGAGAGAACTCTAACTCGATGAGTTTGATATGAACAATCCCGAGAGTTCCGAATCGCAGTATGGTGTGTAAATTCGAAGCGAGTAAAAAACGTTGGTGAAAAAGTGTTTAACTCTTCATTAATATAAATTAAATTTTAAATGTAAGGTATTTACAGCCTCAAAATGGTTTGTTATGAATAATTTAAGGTAGCTCCCTACTCGTAAAATTCTCTGAGGAAAGTTAAAAAAACCGAACTGATTTCGACTGAATAGACTTAAGGTGGAATGTCCCTCTGATAAGAGAGATAACTTCTGTAGAAAATAATATCACTTTGTTTCTGTTAACTCACAACTTTTAAGGCATGTAACAACAAGGGAGGTGGTGCTGGGTCCTAATTTATGTTGGAAGGCGATACACTTATTTAAGTTCAAATATAAAAAAAAAATTGACCGAAACGAATTGAACCCCAGGGCTTTTTTGAAGCAGGGGCAAAAAAGTAAAGAAAACTTTTACAAAATATTACAAGAAATGTATCATAATGATAAATTATTTATGAGGCAATACATGTATCTACATGACTATTTCTCCCCCTCCCAATCCCGATGGATTAATTCTTTTTTTAAAATAAAACAAAATTTTATGTACTTGTTTAGTACATGTATAGTTGATGGTTGATGTTTTAAGCCAGAGAATATTTGGATGGAATGTTTTTATTTCTCTATCTATAGCTCGTTCACAGAGCTGAATGAATTATAATTGCGAAAAATGGGACTAAGACAATTACAAATTCTATACTTAGTCATAATCGTTTAAAACTTATAACATTTCAAATGTTTAAAAATAATAAGGCTTTTCAATTCTGAGGGAGCAGATTTGGGAAAACAAAATTAAAAAAAAACAACACAATGTCTCATTTGATTCAAGACAATAAATCCTTATATTGATATTATAGCAATTACTGGAAGATTATTCGCCTTATCCCCTTGTTGTGTAAAAATTATAACAAAATTTATGCTCTGGTTTACATTTTTAGGATTTCTTAATATATGGATCCATTTACTATTATCTTATCCAAATTTGAAAACAGAAAACTTTTTTCCTGAAAATTTAGAAACTGTGGCAATTTATCATACAGTGTAAGTAAACCATGTATGTAAAACCTTCAAAAGTCTATGATAAAGAAAGATAATCTTGCTGATTGAAGAAATTTTTGTTGCAAACCTATACAACAAAGTGCTATTCTGAACTAAAATGCAGCGCTTCAATATGTTTTGTAATTTGATATGAAAATGTATATAACTATATATTATTTTCATATACATTTTGAATTTTTAATTTTATGCTGCGATTGTAAAATTTTGCTTTTTCTAATCACTATGTCTAGTTTTCTTCATATCATGATAAGACACATTATCAATTTTTGAAAAATCTAGCAGCGCTTCATCACTTCATTTTTGTTTCATATGAATCGATTGATATTGACTTTGATGAAAATCAATATGAAATTTTTTTAAAAATATATAGCAAAATAATAGCAGAGGGATATTACACCTTAAATGTCATCAATTGTTTGAAAAAAATTTACATGTCATCACACTTTTTGAGATGTCAGATAAACATAAACTAAAGCATATTTTAGCATTAGAATACTGTATTTTTTTTTTGGTTAAAAGTAAAATCTTGTAGGCAACAATTTGTTTTTCTTGTTTAATTTTAACGTCAACACTATCAGAAAACTAAAATTACAAAAACATTTTAAAATTAATCGTTGAAATAACAAAATAAATAGCATTTAGACATACAACTGAGAGAAAAGTCAGAAAAAGAGTTATTTCCCCTTTGCATAGTTAAGATATACAAAAATTTGGAAATTTAGGATAAAATTAAGTGCGAAAATATCTTGAACCTACCAATAATTCTAATTACATCCATGTGATAAAATTCACATAAAATAAATAAAACTATCTTGCACAATTTTGAAAGAACTCAAAGTTTTACAAAAAAGTGTGACATCACAGAACACTGGATCTACTTTAACTGCTATTTTCAATGCAGCTTCATTATTTTTTCAAATATCGTTTTGGAGCGATTCCGTAATGTTCGCTACATTACGGGTATATGAGACCAGGGAGGCATTTTAACTGTTGTGAAGGCTTGCCCTGAGACACAGTTAGATTATTCTAACTAAGCAGAGTGCAGTGAAATTAATTGCATTATTGTAGGCTGAAAGCTTGGTTATGTAAATGTCAACAATACGGTGTGTCGATGTATCTTTTTCGTAAATATCCGGTATCATATGCAATGTCAACCCGTGCACGCACGGGTCAAGGTGTAGTATTTATACAAAAAAATACGCTCAGCTATCTTCACAGCAGTCAACAATGATTGTACTATTCTTCTGTCATTTACAACTTCTATTTCAAAGAATATATTCTTGTCTTATAGCGGGTATTTAATTAAAAGTATATAATCAGTAAGTCAAATTAATGCAACAATTAGTTTTAATTAGAACATTTGGCATTAAAATCGTTAATCAATTATGCATACATATTTCTGATATAAAAAAACAAATATTTATAATATCACAGAATTGCATTCAACCACAAAAAATGCAACATAAAACTTTTTGAGGTATATAAAAAAACATTCAGGTTCTTACACTTAATCTCATATTAAAATGATTTTTTTTCTATTTACCATTAACGAAGGAACAAAGAAAGTTCCATTCAGCCACACACTAAAGGTAGTTTTAAAAAACAATAAAAAGATACTTGTACCTTTTTGATATGCCAGCATTCCTTCAAACGATGAAAATGCCAAAGAAATAATTGCGCTAGTGCTCTGAAAGTCCGCAAAATGGACCCCAATACACCGCTGATTATGTCTACTGTATAGAAATTCCTTGCAGCACTGATTCAAGAGACATAGGCTGCCGCACTTTACAAGACTCACTTCCTGGAGATCAAACATGAAGAGGGATGAGTTTGTCGATTCAACGATGTTATTTTGCAAGTATACTATATCTTTGTATTGGGCCCGCGTATGGGCCGTCAATTCTAATAGAACATAAACCATTATGATAGTGATAATCATCGTTATGAACACAAATTTATCCACTTCAGGAGAGTGTTTAATTTCTATGATATAATCAAACTTCCAACGAAGATCGGATTGTATGTAAGGTAAGCTTATCTCGCTGTATAACAAGCATCGGTCTCACGTGATTGTTGATTCATACGTAATCAATAACTCAATCATCACTTTGCTTAATTGTTTATTTGAGGACGCCTTTCCTTCTTCAAGTTCAACAAACAACATTCTAAATTAATCCATATTTCTTTTCTCTGATTTTAGCAATATCAAATTATATATAACACATATGAAATAATATTGAACAGTAAGCACAGGCAATATATTCAAAATAACTCTTTATACTGAAAGGAACGGACAGAAATCAATCGTTGATATGACATTATTAATAAACAATTTCAATATATCGCTTTTTATTATCAAAAGCAAAGACTGCGTATTAAACAATTTGAACGTACATTTTTCAAGCATTCTCTTTTTGATGAAATTTTGATTGGATATTAAAGGTGTGGAAACCTCCAATCTTTTGTTTAGCACTGTATCACTCTCACTCATTATTAGTTTTGAATATTTAACACCATCTCAATAATTAGTGAAATTTTTCTTTCATCTTTTTTTTAACATTATCTTAGAAATATATCATGATATAATGTTTTTGAATATTATTGCTGAAGAATGTTCGATTAACAATAGAAAAGTTTCAACAGAATACAACCAGAATGGATTTGCAATGTTATATATTTACATTTTCCAGTGCCTTTGCCTGTGCTAACACTACGTATAGATTTTGTACTATATAACTCATAAAGGCAAATTGAGGCGCCAGCGGGGTTTGATTTTTTATATTTGATATATAATCGTACGATGTTTTAAAATTATATAGATATAAGGAATCATTCTTTGAATATCATGAGGTAATAATTTCGGTCGGGGCGTGATCAAATCTGGGCTTTATTGGATTTGATTACGCCCCGACCAAAATTATCACCTCATAATACTCTAAGAATAATTCCTTATTCCTTAATTATCTGTTGAATTTCAACTAGGCATAATTACTGATTTTCACAGACTGAGCTCACAAACTTTATTTTCTCATTGCATTATAGACAACTGTTGAGATAATGATTTATTCATGTTCCATTTACCGAGCGTTGAAAGTAATCTGATTACTATTATTTTTTACCCTGTTTAATACGTGTAAGAGTAGATTGAAGTGTTTATGTACATTAAAACTCGATTATTACGAAACGTTATTTAAGAGACAGGTGAACTTTTTTGTTATATCCGTAACTTGTTATATTCATATTTCGAACTCGTTAAATATTTATAGCGAATACGTAGTTAACAACTGTTGCTACCTCAATACCGGAGGTCTAACCGGGATACTAATTACAAATGCCACAAGAAATACTAATCGTTTCCGTATAATAAACTAAAAAAATAAAATAAAAAAGAAGTCACTAAAATTGATTTTATTTCTGCGGTAAAATATCTTTGAAGTGCATAAGGAATACATTATTTTATTACTGTTTGTAAAAAATACAAATTCATACGATGATAATCATGGTAATGCATAATTCACTTCTTAGAAAAAAAACAGTTTTCAATTGTTATTTGTTTTTGTTCATGTGCAATTTCACTCATTTCGAAAAATCGTATTTCGCTGATATTCTGTCGCGTTTCCAGTCCGCGACGAATGATATCGAGGCTACGTCACGTAATGTTGGGGGTTTTTTCCTCAGGTTCCGAATCTGAGATAGACTAGATGTGATATTTATTTTTCTGTAGAAGCTCAGTCACAATGTCATCGTCTGTCATTTCTTCCGTCACAATGAGGTCAGTGTCAGCTGTCACGAAGTCGGTGAAAGTTATTCCTGCGGGCGTCTTTTGGCGAGTTCTGCCAGCGGAATGTCGTCGTCAGAGTCGTTAGCTGAAGATGCGGATAAAGGTACAAGGCTTGACAGCGGCATGTCATTTTCCGCGTTGAAGCCATATCACCGGGATTTAAAGACAACGAGAAACCGGGATTACTTAAACACGTCAATACACGGCAATACAAACACGTCCACTAAACATATAACGGAGCTTGCTCCTTTTATTATCTCCGACTACCGCCATATTAGTTGTCGACTTCTATTGTTCTGCTCATCGCTTCAAACCACCTATATAAGGCAGAGGGCACAAATGCCTCACCCCATTCAGGTATTTTATACACCCAAACACGTTACCTTGGACGAAAAGACCTGTAGAAACGCGTTTTGAACAAAAATAATATGACAGCCACTGTACTGGCATGGAATATCAAATGTGGGACGAAACAAGACATACTGAAATCCAGGCACAGATACTTCAAAAATGTCTCGATAATTGTAGACCGTTTTCTTGTGTATGTAATAACATCGTAGTTGCGCAAAACACACACTGTGGCAGATCGAGCAATGTCAATGGTCGCATGGATTTTACACACGGAGCGTTTTTGTAGGAAGGGATGGAGACGATGTTACGTTGTTACTTTCTTATTTTTTTTTTAGCTACTCTGCTGGAAGTGGTGCCGCCGGGGTTTTCAAAATGGCTGCAGACGTTATGCACTCTGTATGAAGGAGTCGTCTTGTGACTTTAATCGGCCGTAAGCTTGCGTTAAGCCCCTTTCACAATTGGCGCACAACCACTTTACACCACTTTGCTTCGCACTAGCTCTCGCATACGATGCACGAGCCCTCGCTTTCGTTGCACGAGCTCTCGCATTCGATGCATACATTTTACTGGTTGCATCAAGTCTCCTCTAAATAGTGGACATGCACACTATTTAGACGCGACCAAACGCGATCCAAATTATCGCAGTGCAACGCACGAACATTAGTACGAACGTTTTACAACATTTTATGTACTTGTAAGAGTGTTACACACGATTTATAAAAATCGTAAGATAAATCGCTGGTGTTTATGCGTCTGTTTTGCGACCGTGAGGCTGTTGCTCAACGTGTCTCATGTAATCTTGCAACGTTTCACTATCATTGCACGAATTATCAGCCTCAATATGCCATGCTTTGCTACTAGTATATATATACCCTGTTTCATATATTCTCTGTTTAAGAATAAAATTTACAATATACATTTATTGCATGATGGTGAGGGAAATACATGTATGAAGATTTATTTCCTCAAGAAAAATCATATTTCCCGAGGGCTTCGCCCGAAAAAAAATTGTTTTTTCTGGGGAATAAATCTTCATATTTCCTGAACATTATTTCAATAAACTTTTTATTATACCAAGCAACATATGATTACACAAAATACGTTGATTTCTAATAATGTTTGACTTTTCAACAGTCGCAACTTTAACGTCGTGATTGTTTGATTTTCCATGTAACTGTCTCACTTTTCCTTCATAAATCATAGATAGTTAAGTTGGTTCTGAGATATAAAGAGAATCATAATGATTAAATATTTTTAATTGAATCATATTTGTCTACATCGTATGCTCATATCGGCTTTTTCATTCCTATGACATCGCCCTGTCACGTGACTTTCTAGACCAATCAAATATAATAGAATAATCATATTGAGGTATAGGGCCTAATAAAAATGCTGCTGCAAATCTGTATTTTTCTCACTTTCAACTATGTCTACTGAACATGGGCGGTGTATATACCCCCTCTGACTCGCACGATCATTCGTACCGTGGAACGCATAATCGCACGTCCAATCACATTGGCGCACGTTCAATCGTCCGATCACCTAGTCTCTCGCGCGTTCCTATCTTATTGTCTTTCAATGTACAACAGTCGCATTCAGACGCAAGATGTATCGCAAGATTCAATGCGTTTACATCACACAACGCTCGCTTAGATCGTGCGAAATTCGTACGAGTACTTTTTCCATATGCGATAATTTCGGCAACAATTAACGATTCATATCTAATTTTTTCGGTCGCACGAATATTCGGTCGCCTCTGCTCGTGCGCCAATTGTGAAAGGGGCTTAAGCTTTAAAGTTGGAGTCTTCAAGTTTGGTAGTGAAATCTTTTGTAGAGGAATTGGCCAGGCATATTTTGGGCACATTTTTCGTTGAACCACTTATAAAGTGCACTGTCCACACTCTCGTGTTTTCCAGACCGATGCCGTTTCATGATTCTTAATTATTTCGGCATTGTTCTTCAAAATCGTACTCAGCATTCATGGCAATATTTCGAATTTTGCTGCGAGTTCCTTCTTAAGAATTTTGTATTCTTCTACGCAAATTATAATTTCAAATTTTGTCCCCAATGATATTGCTTCATGTTTCCGCGACGGCTAGACCACTGAACACAAAAAAACTCTCGTAGGGGAAAACTAACCATGAATAATTATCATTTAAATGTATGTGAATAAAACTCAATTAGAGGAACAAATTGAACTTCTGTAAACTAAACTGATTTTCATAGGCAACATAAACAATAAGACATGTAAAATTAACTAAGGTATCCTTTTCTAGCACGAAGAATGCGCTAACAGAACGTTAAATCAAAAAAAGTTTACGGGCAATTTTTATTATTTTAATCAAACAGAAAAAATTCGCTGTAAACATTGTCAAATTCGTATTTTACGCCTGTCGGACATACATTCAGCTCGCCATATCCGTAAATTCGGTATATCATAATTCGTTTTATCCGTAATGTTTATAAAAGATTTATCAACAACTTTGCCGCAGACACAAAAATACTTCAGTATATCAGTGATATATCCATGTTCGTTATAAACGAGTTTTACTATATATTTTTTTCTTCAGTTTTATCAATTTTCACGTAAGTAAAGGCCGCTTCCAGTGTTCGTCATGTTTGCTTTAAGAACTTTTTAATATTTGAAAACTAGCTACAATTATCACTGGTGTATTTATCCAAAATGCAATACAGATGAATACATCTGATTTACAAAAAGATCTTTCCTTTGATCATAGTTTGGTTCTAAGTTAAATAAATTAACTTTTTTGCATGTATGAATATCAGCGATTTCAGTACCACACTTGTCTAGGTGGATTTGAAGTTCTATCTAGTAAGGTACAATAATGACTACTCAACGTATGATTTAAAGCATAAAATATCAATTTTTTTATTTTGTAACACTGACACTATCTCATCCCATTTCAATACTCTGTATATTAAAATCCTTTTAATAATTGTTATCGTAAATGCGTATTCAACGCATCATAAATCAATAATTGCTAAAGTTGAAAACACGGAAATAATTTAAGTGAATTGGGTATGATTTACATTTTGTAAAGAAAAATGCGTTGCCTAGCAAAGTTTAAATAAAAATAATTTTATGAGAGAGTAGCGGCGTCTTTCAAAGGCAGCAAACCAGGTTTCTTGTCCTCTTTTGGAATCCACAATGGAATATCTGCTGTGTAATAAATAATACCAATAGTTTTTAGAGGAAATAATAGAAGTGTAAGATATGTTTTTACTATACAAAACTAAAAATAGTTAAATGAGAATTGATAAGTCTTTTTTGTCTATTCGCTTTTTTCTGCTAGATTTAGGTTTTTGCACCTGATTTTCAATAAGATAATTCCTTTGAACATTATTTAGTTATTGGTTGAATAAATCAACCTTCTCGTGCGTATAAAGAACAGTGATACCACATTCGTCCGGGTTTGAAGTTCTATATAGGTAGCTAAACACAGTTTCGTATAAAATCCAGGGGGGTTTTCTCTGGGGAAAAGCATGATGGGTAGGGATTTTCCTGCTATTTTTATGCGGTATACATGAAAATCAAATTTTTAAACTCTCAGTTGCATAATATAGTGAATTATCTTTCGAATACATGAAAAAAGTATGTAGAAATTTTTTAAAAATTAATTCTGTGAGACTCTAAAATAAAGGGCGGTAACTCCAAAAACATCCGGATTTTACACATGCAGAATTTCATGAATTTTTTAGCGGGTGACATAGCTCTTTAAAAAGCTGGCGAATGTACCCAGAAAATACTATGAAATGATGACTAAGGACTTGTTCTTGAAAATGTACAGAAATAAAAATGGCTGATTTGGTTGCATTCTGCTTTTAGGGGGAGCCTAAAATACATGGGTGTACTGCATTTAGAGGCACCCTTTTGTCTATTTTCCGCATGTTTTGAGTGCCAAATAAATTCTAGCATTAAGTTACATGTGCATTATTTTTAAATATTTATAAAATTCACGACTTTATCTTTCTATTGATACATAGATATATATGTAACATGTTTTAACAATTTATTTTTATGGGGGTCAGTTTTGCTTGCCCCTCATCTGAAAACGTCCTTATAACGTTACATATAAAACTGTGATTTGCACCCATAGTAAAGGACAATGATGGCGTACTAAACGTATGTTGTAATGCATAACGGATAAAAAAAAATGTTGTTACACTGAGTGAAATACCTTATCTAGCCTATTTGAACACTGTGTATTCAGAACATCTTTTAATAATTGCCTCATTGCTTCGTAAATTAGTGCAAATGAGTGTTCAATGCATCAAATATTTATAATTGTTGCCAAAACGGAAAATATTTAAGAGAAACGTGCATTATACATGTATACATATTGCCAAAAAGTGCGATGCCAAACAAAGTTTAAACAACTCTAAATCTATGAGATAATCATACATAGTAACAGTATCTGTCAAAGGCAGCAGACCGGATTTCATGGGCTTTACTCTTTCGAAATCTACCAAGTAGAAATACAACGGAACTTCTGCTGTATAATAATCGATACTAATAACTTCCTAAGAAAATTACAGAGATATAACATATGTATTCAACTTTTAAAAACGGCAGACCACACTCTCCTCAAGTATGCTGGTCCATACTACAAACCCTTCTCTCTTTTTGGTCAATTATATAGATTGATGTTGACGTCTACTTTGTATGTCCTGTAGTTGAGAGAGAGAGAGAGAGAGAGAGAGAGAGAGAGAGAGAGAGAGAGATGGTTGATTGAGAATTAATAGGTAAGCCAAAGAAAACATTGTATTTATGAGTCATTTTTTTATGTATCTTCAAACCCATTTACAAAAAAAAGAAAAAATGATTACAAAAAGAATCTTGTTATGTTTAGTAACAATACGGAATAATTATGCTAGTATATAGAATAATCTAATTAAAACAAAGCAGGTATAAAGTGTAAATCTCGAGTAGGCCTGGTAATTTTATATACATCCTTTACGTAATCTTGTTCAATTATTAATATATCTTCCATTTCTTTCTGTAGATTGTTTCATGGGCATCAACATTCTTGAACTTGCTGACAATTACTATTTTGCGGATGCATCACACTAGGCTTGGGGCGAATTACATTGTAAAGTATTGCATTGCATTACCATTACTTCATGAATTTGGGCATTAAATTACCATTACCAATACTTGATTTTCTTGAAGTAATGCATAACATTACCATTACATGAGTAAAGTAATGCATTACCATTACCATTACTTTTTTTTTTTAAAGTAAAGGTAATAAAGAGTTTTGCAAATGTTTTAAATATACAACACTCTTTAACATATCTACAGCTTCATGCTCAGTATCAGGTTCAAATTCAATGAATAAACAAGAGTCATTCTTTATTTGCTCAATATATAATCATATTGTGGCAATATGAACAAACATATTACAGCAAAACTCGTTTAGTACGAACACGGATATTGCGAATTTACGGATATAGCGAAGTCATCTTGGATCCCCAGCTATGTAAATTTAATAAATTTCTTATACGGTTATAACGAATAACGGATATAACGAAGTAATTTCATAAGTCCCAGTGACTTCGTTATAACCGAGTTTTGCTGTACATAAGTAAAATGATATTTATAGACATTTGGCATGATACAATATCAGATATGAAATAGAGACACAGGATAACATGCCTAACAAAAAACAATTTATGAAATAATGTTGCGGTTTTTAAAAGCTTAATATAGATATATCCCCAGATTACACAAATCTTTATAATTTTGGACACTTAATTTTATTAATTTATAAACAGATGATTTTTCCCAGTTATATTTCTTAATATATTTTAATCGTATTTCTTTTTACGGAGGACACTTTAAGACAAAAGATTGCTGTTGCACTTGATGATCGAAGTTTCAAAGGGTTCATCTTTTAAATGCATCCATCTTCCGGGCTATACTAAATATATGTTTTGCAGGAGCAGTCAAAGCTTGGACTGGAAAATACTGTTTGACGATCTTTATCTTAGGATATATTAAGTGCAATAATAGATTAAATACATAAATCTTGTATTTTCTATCAGTCCAAACTAATGTACAGTATAAAATTTTAATATACAAGAGAGACAGACAGACAGAAAGACAGAGAGAAAGAGAGAAAATAAGTAAGATTTTTTTCCAATGGGTTATAATATTGGAAGTGATATTGATTTTCATCATGGATGGACAGTGCATTCATTTTGCTTTTAAAGGTACATGTCTGTCTCCTATTCTATTGTGACATAGCGAAGGGAAGGGGATTGGGGTGTTTAGCACTTCTTATAACAATAGATTGTTTTGATACTTAGATTATCCTGGGGGCATAGTGTGTTGTTGACACATTTCTTATTGAAGTGCAAACTAATTGGAGTAAATTGTTTAAATGATTAAAAACTCTTAATAACAACACTCTTTAAAATGTTATGAAGTTGTGCTGTTATCTTTAGTAATATAAACAATTCAAAAATGAATTTTAAAAAACCCTTTTTAGTAAAACATGTACAATTAAAACATTTTTTTCTTTATTAGAATTATTTCTTTCTTCTTTAAAAATAAATTTAATCAAATTCAATTTCAACTATTCATTTATTCATCACATTTTTAAAAGTGAACATGCATAAATATGCATAGTAATGCAAAGTAATGCCATGTAATGCCAGCATTACACTAGATTTTGGAAAGTAATGCATTACATTAGCATTATTTGTAATGCTAAATTTGTGGCATTACACATTACCAGCATTACTTTGAAAACATGTAATGCATTGCAATGCATTACCATTACATTTAGCATTACCCCAAGCCTGCATCACACTGTGGCCAATGACTGCATTAATTTGCTATATGATATAAGATCTAATACTGCAATTAAAATTGAATTTTGAAGATAGGATCAAATAAAAAAAAATCACACTCATGAATTCGACAAAAATCACACTCATGAATTCGACATTTTTTCCGTCTAAAAAGACAGATATATCTTGAAAATGTATGCATACAAAGGAAGTCGACAAAAAATACACAATAGTCATATATAAGGTTCCTATATCGGACATCAGTTAGGATAATTTGATAATTAGAATTTCACTGGTAGCAGACAATCAGTCTAACCAAACTTTCTTTCTATTCGTGCAAGGGCTGATAAAAAGTAGTTGACATGAAAGTATGTACAGATAACATAATGGGTTAATTTGATATCATTAAGCTGGGGAAAATCCCATGTCTTTTATAATTTCAACATTATTTTAATATTTAAATACTCGAGCCTAAGGTTTTTGCTTCCACCACTTTTGCTTGATTTTTTGATAATGATAAATATTAATGAGAAAATTCAACAAATTTTTAACATTCTATGTTAAATCATGGAAAAAGAAATCCCGATAACTATATTCAATTTGACATTATTTTAAATGGGAGGTCAAGAGCTTGTTTAAAGCCGTTTTTGGAGAGATTGTAGATATTCTACATATATTTCATTATCAAAAATGGACAAAACATCGACAATTGTTCCTATTCCCTTAATTTTTCATAATGTTTACCAAAATGTTCAGCCCAGGTACACCATATCATTTTAACTGTTGTAAAGGCCTGTCCCGAGACACAATTTGCAGATTATTTTAATTAAGCAGAAATCTTTATTATGTAAATGGCTACAATACGGTGTATGGATTTATCTATTTCTAAAATGTCTCATATCATATACAATTACAACCCGTGCACACACGGGTCAAAATCTAGATGAAAGAATTTATATCTTAACTTTTACAAACCTGTAGGCATTTTTCATTCACTAGATCTTGACCTTAATAATATCTTAAGGCTTGAATAATAATGATATCTAAATATCCATGGTACATGTGCACCTGTTCACCACAAAGCCTCCATACACAACTGATACTTTTCAATTAATCTTATAAATAATCAAACATAATTAAAGATTTTGTAAAAATTTGAATTTCATATACGACAGCCAACTGTCAGGCACCATCTGCTGACTGCTACTGCCAACAGCCAAATATCTTGTATCGGGAGGAATGCAGTACTTTTGATTATTAAAGCATAGATAAAAAGGTTCTTCATAACATCATAATTTGATAATCTTTGCATGCGTACGAGATACTGTAACATCCACAATATAACGAAGGATGTTTATTTTAGCATTGTCACTTATTTCACACCTAGCTGAACAGATTTGTAAATAGTTCTCTTTTTAAAAACAGACACTGGTACAAAAATTAAATGATGATTGAAAAAGATACCTCACGTTATATGTTTAAGTATGCAAAGTATTTAGTACTATAGGGCGAGGTGTGTGAACGTGTTAGTGTGTTATCAAACAGGTGGGAATAAATTATGTATAAATCCGCAATACATGTCTTATCATGCGATTGTTGAAATCATTGGTAGTAATAAATAATGAAATAAAATCATTATGAGCATTAATATTTCTCGAGTATTTTTTTAATTATCACAACATTAAATGACAAATAAATTAAAGATACACAACACTATAAAAAACATAATGACGGTTTAATGCCAATAAAAATACATGGTGATAATCATTGTTGTTAGTCATTTATAGTAAGTAACTTACATTGCTCGTACCAATCAGCTTTAACATTCGCAAACTACATGATTATATGATTATGGGGTTTTTTTATACAATAAAATTTTTACAAATTTTTCGTTATCTTCAATAACTATCAAAGGATCATTGAGACTATGCAGACAAGCTTTTAATTAAAAAGAAATATAATAAAACAAATTATACATGAATCATTTTTCTTACAAACCTTCTTTAATAAGAAAGTTGGATGGTCAGCATCAATTAACAATCAGATCTGCCTATTTTTACCATTTGTTTAGCTTAAAACTATCTAAGGAAAGACAAAAGTCTATAAACTTTAATTATATTTTCAATTTGGTTATTTTCATATCAAAATATCTTTTAAAGGAGATTAATAAAGTCTACAAATGAACATCGAACCCTCTTAATTACAATTATGGAATTGGCTGTCATATTGTGCAAAATTCTTTCCTCTCATGAATTATTGGTTGTTTTTCATTTTGTCCGCATTTTATAACTATTCCTGGTGGTGTTTAATTTGAAATATAATGGGTAATCCTCGGTGCGTCTTTTTACCCCAATGAACCCCAATGAACCCCAATGATACCCCAATGAACCCCAATGAACCCCAATGATACCCCAATGAACCCCAATGAACCCCAATGATACCCCAATGAACCCCAATGATACCCCAATGAACCCCAATGATACCCCAATGATACCCCAGTGAACCCCAATGTTACCCCAATGATACCCAAATACACCTAATGATACCCCTATGATACCAAATGATATCCCAATAAACCCCAATGATACCCTTATGAACTTTGAAACATTAATACCCCAATGAAACTAAATGTGTGCATAGTTAAAAGATCTTCCGCGCAAGCGTGTGAATAAACACCGTGCATGTATATAATTAATATCAAGGGGTTATTTTTCCTTTTTGTTTTTATTCATTTTTGACCTAAAGTTTTTCTTAATTCTTTTTTAAAAACTATTCTTTAAAATTAAAATAAAAAATCCAAACCATGGCTGAATATTTAGTGGAGCTGGCAGGGTTTTAAAAAATCCACACTGAAATGGATGAAATATAAAATTTGTTCCAAGGTCAAATTTCTGTATAATTTTTTATTACTGTCCCAAATAAGAGTATAAAGCAATTGGGGAGCAAAATTAAAAAGCAATTGGGGAGAGAGGGGTTATCCCATTCAACTTTCCCGTTTTCTGCATTCATCATTTATTCGTTAAGACGTATAACACAATCCGTTCATTGTTTACAAATAAAGTATAGGTATTAACTACCAATCCGCTGTGCATCTTCCCAATTCAAGGGTTTCTGATCCGCAACGCTTCTCAAAAATCGGTTTATATATAGCGGAGCGGATCAGAAAATCTTGAACTGGGAAGATGTCTGTCATGGTATAAAAATGAAATTATAAAACGCTAGCGTATGCGTGTTTATTTTCATCAGATTTGCTTGATCAAAAGTATCAGTCCAATTGTTAACTCGCCTTAAACATCCGCGTTCATGAAAATTTAAACACACCCCACCGACAATCTTCAATTGTTATTACGCACCCCTTTCCACTAAGCATTGGCTATTACGACGTACAGTTCGGTATGCGACGTTCAACTCCGATCTCCGACTGTATATGTCGTCAAGTTATTTTAAGGTCAAGATCTAGTAAATGAAAGGTGCCTACAGGTTTATGAAATTCAAGATATAAATTCTTTTAATGATGCTTCATAACAATATCTTTGTTTCATAGGGTGTACCGGGGCTTAAATTTTTGGTAAGCGCAATAAAAAATCTTGTTTTAAACAACCATTTTCTATGAAGGATAAAAGCAACATATTTCGGAGTTTTGTCCATTTTTTACAATTGAAATGTATCTAGAATGCCTACAGTCTCTCCAAAAACGGCATTAAACAAGCTCTTGACCTCCTTTTTAAAATGATGTCAAATTGAATATAGGTACCGTGATTACTTTTCCCGTGATTAAATATCGAATGTCAGAATATTATTTTCTACATAATTACTTTAAAGCCGTAAAATACGGGAAAAGATTCATCAAATCAATTATGACGTCATAATGGTTCTAGCACCAAAAAGATACTCGGGAATCATTTACTAGATCTTGACCTTAGAAGTCGACGTCAACTTCCATTGCAGGGCGGATCCACGATTTGAAGTTGGGGGGGGGGGGGGTGTCAGTTTTTGGCAGGGGGTTTGGGGCTGCATTGACGCTGGAAGCTCCTGGATTATAGAAATTTTGTACGGAAAAGTCTTCGAATTTTCACTTTTTTTTAAATGTCTTTATTAAAAGTATTTAGAATTTTTAAAGATTTGTAGATTCGCCCTTGGAAGCTCTTGGATTCTAGAGATTCGTAGGGCGGAAATGAAGTTTTCAATTTTGACATTTGTGTATGGTGGCATTTCTCTGCCCCTTGTGTGCAAGTTATTTTTCTATCAAATATGTCGACATGCAAGATAAATATGTTGACCAAAACCCTCTGCCGTGCAGAAATATTAGAAATATTCTTACGAATGGCTGTAAATTAATCTGTTTTAAAGAATCAAGTTTAATGGTACGGTGTAAATGAAGTTTTTAAAAAAGATAACCATAATAAACATGGAAGAGTCTTTAAAAACACTATCTAGAATAACCAATTACTTAAAGGTGCATGTGTGACTGTTCAGATTTAAAAGAGCGTAACTAAAATGGGCAGTTATGGCAGAGAATGCTTATGCGTGTATTCAAATATGGGCAAATTGAATTAACTTGTTTGTTCGTTAATGAGTTATATAATATAAAACAAAATCGGATGTTCGATAAAAAGGTTATCATGAGAAAATATTGAATGAATGTAAATAAAAAAGTGTTACAGTAATTGATATCCAAATGTATCCCACTGTACATAATGAACCCCACTGATGCTACAATAAATCCCGATATGTACCCCAATCAACCCTATATTAGCAATGGACAGAAATATGTTAAAATGTAGTTAATCGCCCAATGAATATTGTGTTCTCGATTACTAATTGTCGGTCAATTACTTTATCCAATGTGATCGTTGTTGTACATTTTTATTGTAAATATTAATTTTCTTTGCATCTTGTGAAATTTTCCTAGTTCAATTCAATTTCTTTATTGCAAAAGACATACGTCTTATAGCACATATAATGGTGAACAATACAAAAATATACTAGGTAAAAATGACACAGGTGCTTAAGGACAGGATCGCCCCCCCCCCCTTTCAACCCCCATCCCCAAGTATATAGATCCCCTGGACTTCTTCTAATTTTTTAAAAATGTTTCTTTTAGGTAATTGTGCAATGAATGTACATGTATAAATTAGAGAGAGAGAGAGAGAGAGAGAGAGAGAGAGAGAGAGGGGGGGGGGCGGCCAGAAAAAGGTCACTAATTGTGTTTTTCGTTAATTGGGTGAGATCAGGAGCTGTTAATGAGGCGTGACAACCTGACGGGCTTGAATGCTGAGTCTGAGCCATAGGTTTCAGATGCTGGATATGGTTAAGTTTTTTGGAACAGGTCACATGTTTAATAGATAATGGTACTATTTCAAACTTGCATAGTTGATTAAACTGTTATATGAATGAATCACAGAGGAAGCTTCAGATGCAGAGCTTGATCTCCATTATCAAGGATGCTAAAAAATATATCTTAGTTATTACAGGTCCTAACTTCACCAAACTTAAATGAATGGTGTGTCTTATGATACAGATGCACCTGACAGGCATGGATGTTGAATCTGAGCCATAGGTTGCAGATGCTGGAGCAGGTTAAGGTTTTAATTGCTAGTGCCCTCTGATGATGATATCTTACTTATTACTGGTCTGAACTTCACCAAACTTGCATCGAGATGCGTCTTATGTATACTGATGCACCTGACAGGCTTGAATGCTGAATCTGAGCCATAGGTTTCGGATGCTGGATGAGGTTTAGTTTTTTTTGGAACAGGTCACATGTTTTATAGATGATAGCTTGCATAGTTGATTTAACTATATTATAAATGAAACGCAGGGGTTGCTTCAGATGCAGAGCCTGATCTCCATTATCAAGGATGCTAAAGAAATCTCCTACCTCATTCAAACCTGCTCGATAGATAGATGTGTTTGTTGATAAATGATATAGCATGATTCCTATGATATAGTATTGTATGGTATGAAACAATATTGTTTAATATGATACAAAATAATATCATATGTAATATTATAAAAAGTTATATGATACGATATGATATTGTATCAATATTTTTGATATTTTATGTTATGATATTGTAATATGATATTGTTATGTATAGTATAATTGTATATTATGATACAATATTGTATAATATTATATTGTATTATTAATTTATTATTTTATCACATGATACTATTACATAAGATATTGCAAAATATAATATTGTATCATACGATATTGTATAATATGATATAAGTTTCTGAAATATAGAATTATATCACATGAAATTGTATAATATGATACTGTAATATTATAAAATATCGTATCATACGATATTGTATAATATGATATTGGTTTATAATATGATATATTATCACATCACATGAAATTATATTGTATGATATTGTAAAATATATTATTGTATCATATGATACAATATGTATAATATAATGATGTATTATATATTTTACTTTATCACATAATATTGTATCATTTGATATGATACAATTATGTATCAAATTATATTGTATCATATGATACAATATCATGTTATGTTTCAAAAATGATACAGTATCATTCAATATAATACTATATTATACAATATAATATCATATGTTTCAATGTTATGATGTAATATGTAGTATGATATTGTAATATAATGCTATATTGTTTTATATATTATGCTATTGTATTATGTGATCAAATACAATAACGTATAACACAATACAATGTCATATCATACGTTACAATATCATATCTCATCATTGGTTATTATGGTATTTTATTGTATTATATGATATATGTTGTAAATATGATAGGATGCAATATTCAATTTTATATTATTGTATTGATTAACATATGAACATATGATTATCATACAATGTTTTAACAGATGATATATGATATTGTGTCAAAACAGAAACCATGAATATCCAAGATCATAAAGTATGATTTTCATTTAATATGATAAAGGTGGTCTCGTAAAGGTGAAGTCTCATAAGGGTGATGTCTCGTCTCGGTGAGCTTTGTAATCTGTGATTACCTATGTTTATAAGAATTATAAAGTGATTTCAAATCGTTGCTAGGGAAAGAATAACTCATAAGTAAATTCTTAAGTAAAACCTGTTACAAATGTGTTCGTGAAAAGCACTTAAGATATCTAGTAAGATATTCTTATGTTAAAATCTTACGCAAAATTAGCATGAAAATATTTTGTAAAAAGGGCTACAGATGATGATTAAATGTTAATGATGGTTGAATATTCAAAAGCTGGAACAATAGTGAATAACACAATATAGTTTCTAAAGCTTTTTTTTTTGTTTTTTGTTGCAATGCCCACTGTGAGGGAAATCATGAGTTTCTGTCTGCCCCTGGGGATGGGGAATTGGAGGTTGTTTTAAATAAAATATGTATTTTAGCCACCTTCTTTTAGTTTATCTATGAAAACATATACACATAAAAAATAAACCTATCTTGAAAGTTGAATAGGGAAAATTAATATCTATCAGAGCCTTGTACCTTTCAATAAGAGGTCATGCACTTTATTATGATCTTTAAGTTTTTCACTAAAATTATAGGTTTCATGGTCCTTTTTGAAAGATTTCAGGCAGGAAGGTGGTCGTCATTACAATATTTTGATTTTTCTACTCCAGAATGAAACATTAAATGCATTAAATTATTTTGTTATACTTTCATGTTAAATACTGAAATCTGATTGGTTAAGACGCAGTTAATAATATTTACTATTACCCTCAGCGTTAGCAACGCACTTGGCAACGGGTAACATTAAAAAATGTTACATGCGCGAAAATTATGCGCGTACGGTTCGCTGTAGAATTCACGTTATTCCTATATAAAAGCAGTAAAATTTTCTTAAAATTTAAAAGAAAGACATTCAGTATAACAAAATAAATAGTGCCTGTTTGGGAGGATAACAGTTGAAATTGACACCCCTCGAAAACCATTGTCAACCTCCGCTTCGCGTCAGTTGACAATGGTTTTCTCGGGGTGTCAATTTCAACTGTTACCCTCCCAAACAGGCACTATTTATATAGTATTTTCAACCGGGTTTTCCAACGGAAAAATCCAGTTATTAAAATGGTGAAAACGGCGGATGGGTGGGCGGCTGCCAAAAGGGTACCCTCATTGTACAGATAACTCCTCCTACAGTTCTTAAGATAGGAAGTTGTTCTTTTGCAGATCAATTGTACATATATCAGAGGTGTGCATATTGCTAGGATTTTGATTTCCGATAATTTCCGAAATAAATACCAGCTTTTGAACTTAGTCATTTTTTGGCAAAGTATTGCATATAGGGTACCCTCATTGTACGGATAACTCCTCCTATAGTTTCCAAGATAGGAAGTTGTTCTTTTGCAGATCAAATGTACATACATCAGAGGTGTGCACATTGCTAAGATTTTGATTTCTGATAATTTATGAAAAAAATACCAGCTTTCGTGAAAGCACTTAGTCATTTTTTGGCAAAATATTGTATATAGGGTACTCCATTTCACTGGATACGGATTGACATGGACTATGGATACAGTTTAAATAAAAGAAAACGCGGTGTGCTGTCACATTGACAGCTTTTCACTTGTATTATAATAATTGTCACCTGGTACCATAGCCCATACACAAACTTGTTGGGGAGTCCCATATATGCATTTAATTTATCTCTGGCTCTGATTAGCAAACTTCCAAGAGATTTAACTTTGTAATGGGACGGTTTGTTATGGTTCCGTTGCTAAGATGTAAAAGCATGGATCTTGTGATTCCATCTGTGCCAGTTGTGAGGTCTACCATTAGAGCAATTTTCCAGTTGATATGTTTTGTGAAATCATCATGGACTTGGACGACATCTCCAGTTTTGATCTTATAACATGATGTTCCTGTTCTGTGATGGTATTGTCTCAGAGAAGTAAGATATTCCGTCTTCCATCTGTTCCAGAAGTTCTGTAGGAGCTGAATTTGTTGTTTCATAAATTCATTAGCTTTCTTGTGATTTAATAAAGAGTGATTTTTGGTATCCACTTCACCAGAATAAGGTAGAGATGTTAATCTTCTTCCATACAGCAACGGAGATGGTGTAAGAGGCTGCAAATCCTCCAGATCTGTTGAAATGTAAGTCAGCGGTCTCTCATTCAGCATTGCTTCTATTTCCGTTACTACGGTGTGAAGAGTCTCCTTATTTATCTTTGAACATCCAAGAACTTTCAATAAGAAAGTCTTTGTCAATCCAAAGAGTCTCTCCCACCATAGTTTATTGTAGTTCCTTGCTTGATAGTTTTCTTATGGTTTGCTACTGCAACAAAGTTAGCAGTTGGTATGAACTCCTGTGGTTCTTGGTTAGATCTTGTACTGCTAGCATTTCCAGCATCCTTAATGCAAAATCCGTAATTGCTCTCCTCAATGAGTTTAAATCCCAGTTGTCATCTCCTTTGTCCCAATAATGTTCTTCCGAATGTCTGCTGGGAGCTTGTTGTAAATCATTGGTCTCAGAATCGTTCAATACGTGGTTTTGTTAGTTCCTAAAGACTCCAAACCTCTAGAAATGCAGCACTCCATTTTGTCATAGAAAATTCTTAAACAGTCTGGATTGGATTTTGATAGTTATCTGTTAATAAGAGCCCGTATGTGCGCATTAACGATTTTGTGATTTTGGCCATATCTTTCAAATAAGACATTTGTTGCCTGTCTGTACATGTTGTTTCTATTGGTTAAACTAATTCCTGAGATAATGCGAAGTGCTTTTCCACTCAACAACGATCAAAAATAACAAAAAAATTTATACATCAGATAATCTGTTGATTCCATGAATAGTTGTGTTAAAGCAATGAAAAATGACAATTAAAAACTGTCAACCATTTCAAAAATCCATAAAACAATATACAAATTCAAAGCAGAGCAACACAGTCCTCTAGAAAGATATGTCAAAAACTAAGTGTATGCAAATATGTGTAAAATTCGGGTACAGGTATTTATTTTTTGTTTTACTACCAAGGGGCCATATGGCACAATTCCCTTTAATCTCCTTTCAAGGCAATGTTGCTCAGGTGAGCACTGTGCTCTCCTAATATTTTAAAAAGAAAAAACAAGAATTGTTACAGAAAAAGATGACATCCCATACCACTTACATGTCAGCAGCTGCTTTTTATATACCACACATATTGTACAATGAATTAGAAGCAATTCTTCAATGATTTTGATAATTTTCAAACAAGTCTTGAGGAGTAATATTTTACAGTCAGCTTATAAGAGGTTTGATATTTGAAATAGGAAAAAGATTTATTTGCTAAAATATTTAAAAAGATGGCTCTACCTTACCTGATTTTGTGATTCATTTATCACAATCGCTTGATTAACGTCTTTTTCAGGACTCTTTTTGGGGATTAACACTGACTGTATCCGTGTGTAATTTTGGATACTTTAGGTATCCACTAAAACCTTAACCATTGTACCTAAAAACTGCATTTACAGGCACTGTTAATTCTTAACCCAAAGCTAGGCATGCTATTGGTAAAGTAATAGAAGCACATGTAAGATAGACAGAACCAAATACAGAATAAATATGGGAAGGGTAATACAGGCAAACATTAGCCTGAAGACTGAAATGGCTTAGTGGTTAGAGCACAAACTTTTTGGGTAACCTTATAAAACTAGGCTTTATGGTGGGTTTGATACCACTAAAAATTTCTTTTTTATCATTTGTTAAAATAACCAATTGGGAAACTGAATATAATGATAGTTAAACATTGTGCTTTAATTTGCAAACTTGTTATATAAAATTATCAAATAGATTCAATTGAAAAAAAATGAAATTGTAACTTTACAATAAACCAATGGGGATTTGTGCTATCTTATTCCTTCATATTTTTTGTGAAAATCATAAGTATAGATAGGCATATGTGCAAGAAGTTTTGATGTGATGATTTGTCGTGAGTTTTTGAGTTCATTTGTTCATTGGAGATGAAAGCTTAAGTGAGCTTTCTGATCACTTTTTGTCAAATTAACGTCTTTCTGTCTGTCTGTACTTCCATCCATCGATCCGTCTGTCTGTAAACTTTTTACATTTTCGACTTCTTCAACAGAACCACAGGGCAGTTTCAACAGAACTAGTACTGGTACACAGAATCATTAGGGAAGGGGGATTCAATTTTGTTTTAAATGAAGAACCACACCTTTTTTCGAGGGGATATAATTAGGAATGAATAAAAGTTGTTGGTAATTTTTTCAAAAATCTCCTTCTCAAAAAACACATGAATAAAAAAGCTGAAATTTCTGTGGAAGCATCCCCAGGTAGTGTGGATTCAAGTCTGTTCACATCATAATCCCAGGGATTGGATGGGGCAAAAATGGGAGAGGATTTTTAACATATGAATGTGGAATTTTTTTAAAGGTTTACTAGGAATATATAGAGTAAATCTTTAAAAAATCATCGTGTAAGAAACTTATCAGCCAGGTGATTCTTTAAAATTGATTAGACTTTTGCCCCTGGACGATTTTAAGCCTCACAAGGAGTTCAGAGATTGATGTAGGTTTATATCCCATATATAAACAATTGTTTAGGGTCTTTTTCAGAACTGCAGTACTCATCGTGTGATATGACTATAAAATCATCCTTTTAGAAAGGGGACTAATAATTTTATTTATACAGGATCTACATGTATTACTGTACATTGTTCAGATACTTCGTATTATGACTCCATTAAGCTGATTTTATCATGCCTATTGTTTCTCAGGTGAGCAATGTGGCCAATTTGCCTCTTGTTTTTAAGGTGTTTACAAAAACACACTGTTGTTCATAGATACAAGTATTTTAAACAAGATTCCCATTTCACTTTTCAGCATACTACTTCATTGATATCACATGTTTGTTCTCCAATTAACTCTGTAATTTTTAACTTGTGAGCACAGCTTTACTATAAGTTTTCTTTCATGGACATTTGTTTCCACATGTTTTTGACATGCATTTGATAAGTGGACGGGTGTACAAAAATGTGCCAGTCAGAATCTTTCTTGCGAATCACAGTTGAAATTCACAGCAATTCAAAAGTGTCATCACTCAACGCATCGTTTTTTGGCCGAAGTGTATTCCTACACGTTAGATTTGTGATTATAATTAAAGATTCAAGTTCATTCAAATCATGATCTTTGAGGCAGGGTGGGGTTACAAAGTAGGGAGTTAGGTTCAAAGAGCTAAAGCCACGAAGGGCCAATATCGGCCTATTTTTTCATGGAAAATAAAAAAAAAGCGGAGAGGAAAATAAAACTTATAGGTATTGAGCGTAAAATATGTCTGCAAAAAAAATTCTGTCATGACGTCATAGCTATACTGTAGACGTTTAGACACACGCTCTCTAGTGTTTTCCCCTGAAATTATCAATTTTATCTCATTTATTCAAAATTTTCGTGATGGTCACACCCGTTGAACAAAATTAAATATATGTCATTTGGAAGAGAATAGAAAATGCAAAAATATTGCATACTTTTATTTTGTTCAAGAGGTGTGGCCACGTCTAAAATCGAACTTTACTATCAGTTTCACACTCACTGGAACAGTAGAATCACGGGGAATACCCCTCAAATATATGAAAAATAATGTCTCTACATTGCTTATCTGATTACAGAAATGTTTTGAAATGCAAAAATATTAATTTTATTTTGTTTGATTAATTTTTCTTTCGTTAGTTTAAACTGAAAAAGAAAAACACTCGTTTTAATACTGGGCGTATGCAGCTATGTCGTCTTAATAATTCAGATATAGCTCGGCTATGACCGTGTATTTGTAGTAAAAGACAAAGCTAACTTATCAATATGATGATTCTTGATATTAAAAGATAAGTTGATAATATGTAAACTCCTACCGTTTTTTTTGTGCTATGATAACTGCATAAATTCCATTATTATATAACACTCATCTCCGTGTCGCCATGGTCACTGTTTACAAAAAGGGCGATAACTCGAACATGTATTGATTTATCGATACATGTTTTTTACGCAAAAACATGCACAATGAAAACAAAAGTCGGCCTCCTTAAAATAAAACAAAAACATTTTTGAAGCTTAAATAATCCATGAAATGTAAATGAATGTAAAATGTTTTACTCTGGTGTTTATGTTTAAGGAATTTTACAGTGTAATTGTGCACTGATTTTATATAATTTCAGTAGTTTGAATTTGTTCATAAAAAACTTGTGTCGCATTTAATATGACGTCATAAAGCGTTGGTAAACCTACGTTAAACACGGGCTCTTTCCATGAGTCCTACACCATTGATAGGGACCAAACCAAGCCGATGCTTATATTTTTGTAAAGTACATTGGCCTGAGACTGTTTCCTGGTAATATTGTTAAATTTGGATATTGGCCAATTTTGACCCTTCGTGGCTTTAGCTCTTTACAGAGGAATATATAGAAGAAAATGGAATAAGGCAAATCTTTCAAAATCCTCTTCTAAAAAAACAATAGGATATGTCTATAAAATCACCCTGTCACAAAAGGGGATGTATGTTTAACATAAAAATATCTGAAACGAAATTCATAAAACCAATTTATACAAGCATCCATTCTTCTACATTGTCCAGATTTTTGTATTTGACCCCAAAAAGCTGATTATATTATGGCTATTGTTGCTCAGTTGAGTGATATATATAGCTTATGGGCCTCTTTTTATACAATGAATTGCATAACTGTTAGCAATTTTACATAAGACTTTGGTAAAGGCCTGTGGGCCTCTTGTATATGAAAAGTAGGCTTTGTTTGGTTTCAAAACAATTAAAGTAAATGCATATATTATGTAATTAATTTATAATAATTATATTTGTTTTCATTTCAGGCTGCCAAAAGAGGTCGCCAACATCTACAGGACGCAGTACAGCGAGAGGCTTTACTTCTAGAGGACAGATATGTAAACAAAACCTGCTCTGATTCTATTCCATTTGATGAAGACAGTGTGGCACAACATTATCTTGACAGATACCATTTCAAATCAGGAACAACCCTTAGAGCAACTGGTGATGGAGACTGCCTGTTCAATGCTGCATCCATTATACTCTGTGGTGATGAAAGTATGGGAACTGAGCTCAAGTACAAGTGTTGCATTGAGATGGTATTGAATGGGAAGGAGATACAAAACCACAGAGACAGGGCAGCCATAGTTCTCCTTTCACCGGACTATGAAGATGCTGTTCTCAAGTGTGTCAGAAGTGGAGGATATTCCTGTGTGTGGACAATCATCGCCCTGAGTAACGTCACAAAACATAACATTGAGACATTGTATCCCCTGATAAATGGACCTAAAGATCTGGCAGCAAGGACAATGAATACCATGATTACTCCATCTTCAGGATTGACAGAGGATAAGCCAATGAAAATCATGTGGACACACACCTTGTCTAAGACCCCGTCGGCAAAGAAATCCTGGACTCCAAACCACTTTGTTCCTCTCATAGATGATCCAAAGATTCTTCATAAAGGCATATCAGCAAAGACATCAACACCAGCAGATAAAGCTGCATCTGTAATCTTCATTCCAAAGCATCCAACCCAAGGAGATAGGCCATGGAGAACACAAAGAAAGAGGTCCAAACCACTATCACCAATACGTACTGTGGAGAGTGACATCCATTGCTTCAACCGTTTTGAAAATCTCAGTGATAGTGAGGACTGTAATGACCCTGATTTTCAATGTTCAAGTACAAGTTCCAGCACTGACAGTGAAAGTGGATCAGTAGGACAGCAGCAACCATCCAAAAGAAGGAAAACCAATAAGAAAAAAAGAACGAAACCACAATGCCCACCACGTTCAGTTGGAGAAGAACTCATGGACACCAGTATTCAAGATGAGCCAGATAATAGCCTTCCTAGCCCAAGACAGAGTCATCATGATACCTTTGTGCAGAAAGACACATCTGTGTCTTGTGCATCGAATTCTGGGGAAGATAGCAGTAGAGTTGAGCCCAAGTTTAGTAAGATTACTTCCAGTATGATGCCCCTTCCAAACCCTGGAAGATTCCTTTCACCTGAGGAACAACTTGAGATTCTAAGATCAACAGAAAATGTGGCAACAAAGGTTCCCCCAGGAAATAAATCCAACTCCTATGTGATTGTGGACGATAGTGTGAATAGAGAGAAACGCAGTAACAACATTCGATCAGATTTTGTTGATGACTGTGGAGTTTGGGATTCAAGTACAGGAAATACCGTCAACATTCACTTTATGATAACCGATGAAAAACATTGCAGGTTAAGGACCATATTTCTGAAAGATGGAATATTCTGCACTGAAAAACGATCAAAGTACGGCAACAAAACAACACAACTTTGGAATCCAATTCATCCACAACCAACCGAACAAAATTTAGTGAAAATCCATAGATACTATACAAAACAAAAGGGAAACCACACGTTCAAGAAACGGGTGACTACATTTGAAAAACTACCATCTAAATTTGAATCAAAGACAAACTTTGCATTTATTGAATATTGTGGGCAGCAAGAAAAAATCAGCAGACCTCATGGAAATTCACAGGACAAAGATGAGCATTATACTAGAACAGATCCTTTGATATTGCACCAGGCCAATCAGCTAACCAAAGACAAAAAACCTACAGAAATAATGAACATGATGGGAGAAGACAATTCATTTATGGCACCGAAGAATTCCAAACAGATTAGAAACAAAAAGTACAGGGAAACGATTAAAGAGGAACCCCTTAAACCGACAAATGTAGCAGACGAAGTATACCAAGTGTTGTGTTCCCTACAAACTTCTGACTTTATTCAACAGTTAGTTTTTACCAAGAAGAAGAGACCTATTATCCTCCTTTACTCAGACAACCAAATTAAGGATCTGAGAGCAAACTGCCTAGGACAGCATGGCAGCGTGATTGGCATTGACCGAACCTTTAACTTAGGATCCTGCTATGTCACGGCCATGACTTTTAAACACCAAGCAGTTGTTCAGCGAGAGACCAAGGGAAACCCAATAATGCTTGGCCCAATAATGTTGCATTATGAAAGCGATTTTGAAACATACACTACCTTCCTTCAACATATTCATCAAAAAATAGGAGACAATTCAGTTATCCTTGGAAGTGATGAGGAAAAGGCTTTATCTAAAGCAATTCACCAGGTGTTTCCTGCAGTAACCCATTTGCTTTGCACAAAACATTTGAAAGATAACATTCGTCGTAATTTACAAGACAAAATTGAGTGTTCAAAAGAAGATCGTGAAAAAATTATTAAAGAAATTTTTGGACCACAAGGCGTTGTTAAAAACTGTGATGACTCGACGTCTCATGAAACCACCTTCTATAAGTTGAAACCATATTTCCAAAAATATCCATCTTTTCAAACTTACTTTGACAAACACTTACGTGACAACCTCATCAACCATGTCATTAGGCCTATCAACGATGGAATTATACAAGAGCTCTGGACAAATAACAACACAGAATCAATAAACAACAGGATGAAGATGGAATGCGATTGGAAAGCGAAAAAACTACCAGCCCTTATTGAATGCCTTGAGAAGATTACCAACAGTCAGATGCAGAACTTGAGGAGATCTTTGTATGGTTATGGAAATTTTAAGTTGACCACCCATTTTTCCAAATTTCGATTAAGTCAATCAACATGGGCAGGAAAATCTACAAGGGAAAAACAAGTTCTATTTAACAAGTTTTTAACAACCAGGAAGGTGAACATCTCTGAAGAATTAGAGTCTTCAAAATTTGATTCTAAATTTACCATACCAAAAACAAAGACATTAGCCAAGAAACCAAACCAAAGAAGCAGACCCCGTGCTGAGAGAACTAGGTCATTTTTTAAATTAAAAAAGTCCAAAAGGAAATCTGCATGTTCAACAGATGAAGATTAATTCTCAAATGAGCATTACCTCGGCATACAAGACAAACTTAGTTGATATTTATTGTAAGACTCTTGGAAGTGACATATTGTACGAGATTAAAATAATTATGAATAGTTCTGTGGACTAATATCTTTGCATGCAATATATTATATGTCTATACCATCAGCAAATATATTGAACTTTTTGCATCACTAATGTGCGCTGTGAAGTGTAATGCTTGACTTGGACTGATTAGCAGAAACCATAGTATACCCATGTCATTGTTGAATTTATGTCATTGTTGAATATGTGAAAATATCATGAGACTGCTATATAAAATTGCATAAATGATTATTATTGATGTTTTGTTATTATTCAATTATATTCCAGTATAAAATGGAATCATTTGTATTCATGATGGCTCAATTTTGGTTGCTTTTCTGGATATATCCATTTACCTTGACAAACATTTAAGAAATTTGATCCATGAACCTAAAAAAACCCAGTAGCAGTTCACCAAAATTGGTCCTCATGAAGTCAAGTGTTTTTTAATAACATTGAAAGATGGAGTATAAATATCCTCCTATAATTTTGATACAAAATTAAACTGGTCTGTAAACTGAAGATTACTGTGGTTCAAAATCAGTGTCAATGTGGTAAAGGATAAAAAAAAATATTTGGCAAAATGTTTGCAAGTACACACCATCATTTGAATATATCATTAAAAGTTCAAGGTTCAGCTATCATAAAATCACCACCGGTGATTAATAACCTAACTGTATAAGCCACTTTTAATTGGCTAATGAATATTGATAACTTCCATCGGGACAATATTGCAGTAACCATGTGTTATTGGATTAATCTACCGTGATAAAGGCATTCATAGGATTTTAATTTTCAATTCAAATTTATTGTGATCATTCATTTGGGATGTTCATCAATTAACACATACCAGAAAGCAAAGAATATGTGTTTGTGTGATTGAGGATGTGTGTATGTTTATTTGAACAATAAAATGCTTTATTTGGTGATTCATTCGGGATATGAAGGTAGCGACATTGCAGAAAAAATACATAACCCCGTTATCAGTTTCTTGTCAGTTTCAGCCGCTGCGGATTTCTACCAATCATTCAGGGCGTGTAGATTTATACAAGGGTTGTTCGGAAATTATTGAGACAATTCAAATATTTCCCTTTTTAAATGAAGAATTAGTGTTAAAGTTGGAATAAAAATCAAAGAAACCCCAACAAGTAACTAAAGAAAGTAATATTAAAAGAACATCAAATGTTTCGTTTACGGCGGTAGATAAACAAGTCGGTGGTCGGGTTACCTGGCACAGGCATAAACTCTGAGATTAAAAACTTGAACATCCAATTTCTAAGTGCCCGTATACCTACAGTTAATGTTATAAGAAATGAAATAATATATGTTCGTTTTACAATTTTTGCGACTACATTTTGACCAAGTTTCACTGATGTTTGAGTTGAAATACGAATATGGTACAAATATATTTACCAAGCAATAGAAAATTCAAATCTGACAACGACTTTACATTGAATTTTGACGTCATGGCGGTGCAGCGAATATACTTCAAACTGGTTAAAATATCTTAAATTTTATTTGGCTTGAGTTAACTGTTTTATTCGATTACTTACTTATAATGTCAGTAGTTGCCTGTTATTTTATTTTTGCATTGATTGACTCAGAGTTTCATAAAAACAAAAAGCAATTTCCTGTATCTTTACAGCCTTACATTAATTGCATTTCATAACATTCACAGTAATGTCTAATAAGCATTAACATGTTATAAAACGTGTTAAACAGCTAGTCTTGTCAATAAATGCATTTCAATTTTGGTGTTCTAAGAAGTAAGGAAATGATGACGTCAGGCTAACGTCGTAATGAAAATATAAGGTTTTGAGAAATCTTTTAAATCTTTAAAGTTTTTTTGCCAAAAATTGGCCGAGAACACATACTAATGTTTTTTTTATGAATTGATTCATAATTATCTCCTCTGTTTTTGTGTTGAGTATGATTAATTTCGTCTGATTCGTTTAAAAGTTTGGAGCATAGTTTTGTAATGCGTTTCTCGGTTAAAATGTGCATTTTACTATATATTTCATTGAAATGGCGTTGCTTGATTTTATTAATGACACTGTATTTGAAACACGATAACATTATTACCGCGCAGACGAATCTTAAATAAATTTTAGAAATAAAACTATAAAACCTATGGATCACGTGGACAAATTTTCAAGGTAGGTTTTCTCACAAGCAGGTAAACCCGCGAGCTACCTTAAGGCCACGCAATTGCTTAAACAAAAACTATACGATGACAAGGATAAAGAGCTTCAGTTCGTCATATTTTTTTTACTGATGGTTTTACTAAAATTAAAACAAAGGGACTAAATATCAAGCTCTTTTTACATGATAACTTTTATCAACAGTTCTGAAATACAAAATGACTGAAGGAGACATTAACAGTAATTTGACTTTCGTGTAAAAATAACCCGAAATTTTTTCCACAAAAACTCAAAAATGAGAGAAAATATAAATGATGACATCTTGAAATGGAAACAAAAGATGAGAAATAAAGAGCAAGTCTTATTTCTGTTCGTCTGTAAGGTGTTTAAAACACAGGAGCAATGAGAAGCGTTAAAATGACGTTGTGAAAAATTTGCAGAACTTGCGCCGGGTCACTGGTAGAAGGCACGTTGAACAGCTAACTAGGGATGATCTAATCATGCCGTAGACAGAAAACCTTTTACTTCAATAAACTATATCCTTATTTAGATATTTGTGAAATTGCAAGGGTTATTCTTTGTTCCTAAACGAATAAGAGAAAATGTCTCAATAAATACTGAAAAACCCTCGTATATAAAGCACTAAAAATGGCTAGCGACACGAAAAATTGAAATTGTGAAAATTCGCGTTGTTAGCCATTTTCAGTGCTCTGTATATTCAATTTACTGGTTTAGTATCTATACATAGACCCGATACGTTAAAGGTGCCTTGTGTTATTAATATTGGGGATATGTTTTGTATATTTTAATACATGTATACAATGTACTTTGATAATGTTTGGGTTTTTTTTTTTTACGAAACTAGAGGTATTGCGAGCAAGCTCACAAATGAAAATATCGAAACTGAAGTCTTTCTCTAATGGAAAAGAATCGATATGTCTCTTTTTCTTAAAGTTATGTTGAACTAGCACAAACTCAAATCAGGACATAATTACAGGTCACAAACAATTTAATCTTTGAGTCAAATTTTAGCTTAAAAAATTCTAATCATTACCCATTACAAGATATGGCCCAATCGGTGAAAAAACGGCACATAGTTGAAATTTCATTTGTGTAACTTGTTGTTACAAAAAATTCACTAAGTGTATTAATTATGAACATACTTAGTATCATTTGAGTATTTACGAGTTCATTGGGGTATCATTGGGGTTCATTGGGGTATCATTGGGGTATCATTGGGGTTCATTGGGGTATCATTGGGGTTCATTGGGGTTCATTGGGGTATCATTGGGGTTCATTGGGGTTCATTGGGGTAAAAAGACGCACCCGGTAATCCTCGGGACATTTTTTTGAAGCTGAAAAGAAAAATATAATGCACATGTATTAATATACCAAAGTTATTTTTAAGCAAATCAATGAAAATAACACAATATAAGAAATTTAGTGATGCGCGTGTAAAAAAATTGGCCAAAACATTAAGAATAAACAATAAAACATTATTTGCATCGTTAAATGATAAGATATATACAGTATTTCAGAGATGTAAAGAACTATATATGATATGAGTAAAATTTGGCCCCCATAAATCGTCATTTCTAAGTGTTTCAGGTACATTAAATTTTTGTTTTATCTTTTAGAAGAGTTGGTATTAAATGTATTTTTACCCTTTTGTTTAAATTATTTGCACTCAATGGCAGAAAAGGGACAGTGATAATTTGACATTTTTCTTATCGCTTTGTCAATGGGAAGTCTCGCATTTATTTGTACAAAATTCAAATATAACTAATTAAAAAGTGAATATGAAACCAATTGCAAACACAGTATATTGTTACCTAATGGGACTTTGTCATTTGATAGAGACAAAACTGTTTATCAAAATCAGTTTTAAAAATCCATCAATTTTGCTGTCGTGCATAATGCAATACCAAAAAACTTTGCCTTTACAATTCCTAATTGTCAATGCATTATTAGAATGAATGAAATGTTGTGGTCATAAATGAATACATAACAAAAGTAAACTTATTACTGTCACTTAAAGTGTTGTTTCGTTTAGTATCCTCCGAGGATTCTGTAAAGTAGACACACACGTTCGGTATAAAAATATGTCTGGGTTCAACGATCATTTTTCTAAAATAAATAAAAGAAGAAAATTTATGAGTTTGATTGCAATGGTCTCTAATTCTAAAACTTAATAAAATATATATCACTTCTTCAATTCACCTTTTAATCAAATCTTCCAGCAGTTTCATCTCAGCTGTTAGTAGTTCTTTGTTGATCAATGAAAGTAAAACAAACAGCAAATATATAACATGTATGAATTGTTATCATAAGCCATTTTAAATTGTACCTGTCGAATAGAAAAACAAACATATTTTCTTTTCTATTTATAAAATATTCACTACCTGGAAATCTGAATTTTCTTTGTTGGAAGTAAACAGGACCAACACCAATAGGCAGCAGTGGTTTTTCTAAGAATTTGAACACAAAATATTATTTTTAAAAAAATCATATTTGTTCCTATTTTGTGATTTTTTTAATATAAAATATAATATTTTATAACAAAAGGGAGCAAAATTATTCTAAACGTAAATTTTTCACTGAATTTAAAATAACTTCATGATAATTGCATAACGCAGCAGTGATATCTTATGATTTAAAAGTTCATAAAGCGATGCAACTGTATTTTACAACCTTCTACGACCTTCGCTTCATGTTTTATCAATTTGTCCTTAAGATTTTTTCAAAGCAGCAACACTTCTTTTTTAATAAAAAAAACATTTTCCGAACTTCTATTTAAAAAATCATAATTGTATGCCCTTGTCACATACATTGAAATGAAAAATAAATTGTTTGAAGAATATTCTCCGTTTATTTATAAAGTGATTTTTCCCACGTTAAAAGCGTGTATTGCCTCAAGCTATGTTATCTCGAATATCATAGATTGAAATTAATTCAATCCCTTAAATACTATTTAAAAAATCAAGAAAGGATAAAATTTAAAAACATGTTGCCGTAATTTTTTCTAGCTGAGATAAAATTGACGAATTCAATTTTGTGCAAAAAACTATTTTTATATACAGGGTTATATACTAAGAATAAACTATTGCATGTAACAATATTTTCAGCAGTTTTGATGACTTCATGTTTTCTGAAATGTCATAGTTAACATCTCCAATGCTTTTTAGTCGGCGCTACTATATAGTAAACCTTTCTAATGCTGTGTGAATACAACTAATTTAAAATTGATAATTTTGTATTTGCTACTTACCCAATTCAATTACTCCTTGCAACAACATTGGATATTTTGGAAATAACATCTTACAACATTTCAAATAAGTCAACGCTGACTGTGGTGATTTCACACATAACACATTCTTCCACCGTGCCAACGCACGGTTTTTAATTTTTTCTGTCAAGCCCATATCAAATGTGCTTTGTATGCGTTTTTCCTGGCTGGTAAGTTCTATCGTTGGCAATTTCTCAATGACATATTCCATGATGGTTGACACCCTGAGCGTTGCTTTGCAGTGATGTTTCAAAAAATCCATGTTATTCATCTTGAAATGATGTGTTTTCTTTGCGGATAATAGAAACTTTATTGGAACAATTGATGAGTGTTCGTATACATGTTCATAGTTTTGTATACTGGCTATACATCTTTTCATCATAATTTTCTGTTTAAAGCATCTGATTTTAGGAGGAAAATTATGCAGCAAGCTGCGAATGCAGCGCGTAAGATTTTTGGATTGAATTAGCAGCTCTGAGTTTATGTTTGTTACATTTTCAGGTACGATTTTAAATTCTAAATCGATATCAAACCAGAGACCACAACAAAATATTTCCTCTTCTTCAATCTTTTGAATCATTGCCTTCTTTTGACGCCGCTTTGTTTCATACGCGGTTCCAACATTAGTTTTTTTGTGTGTTCTATGCTCAGTGCAGTCAGAACAGATTGGAATGTTACAAAACTCACAATAATTATCATAAACACTGTTTGGATGTCTCAAACATAGCTCCTGATTTTTTAAACATTTGGATTTTTCTCGGTATTGAATCACATTGTGGATTTCACCTATCGCTGCCATTTTCAACACATGCTTCTTTCTGCATTGTAAACACAGATCTCGAGAACACGGTACACAAAAATATTCCAAGCCATCTGAACACTCGGAGCACTGGCGTATTCTATATTTGGTGTTTGATGTATCCATTATGTCTAAGGTTTAGCTAACGAATGAACAACCTGTTTAAAGAACAGTAATAGTTACATAAGTGTATAATGAATAATAAATAAATACTCAAAAATTAATGTCATTACCGACAACACATAAATGTTAACACATGTTTTGAATAGATTTATTATTTGTATAATAAGTGACTATGATGGGGGAAAGCATTGTCGCAATTTTTCCCGATTAAATGTAGCTGTTGTCATTGCACTGAACTTTACATAGGAAATAAGAACTGGTCAACAATCTGTATCAGTACCCTAATGGAGGTCAACAAGGGACGAACATATAAAGTACTGATATACTGCCGAAGTAGAATTACCTTGACATAGTAATATAGGACACCCGTATCAGTGTCAGCGCATAAAATTTGGAATGCTGGACAATATAACCTTATATACGACAAACTCTTGTATATTTTATTTATCAGAAGAGAATGTACGGAGGACTTGATTAAGTGGAATGTCCAATGCCATTTTAAGTGGATATTGATTTCCTAAATAAGAAGATATATGTAAAAAAAAATTAAGACAGCACTTATATTCTGGAAATGTTCTTTATCAAAAGATAGTTTATAGCCATGCATGTCGATTGAACATTAAAAATCATAATCATCGTCTACACTCTAATAATATTAACCCTTTAACCCCAAGAACTTTTTACAATTCAAAGCAAGTAATTAATCTCGTTATGCATGTAATATAAAAGTACGTCCATTGGGATTAAATGCGTCATTGGGGTTTAAAGAGTATTTTTAGGCAAACAACTTTTTTCAACTAAAATAAGTTGGTATCACGGTCAAAATATTTTGCTTATTTAAAACATGGATTCACAAAAAATGTTCTAGTCACCCAAACACTTTAAGTTTTAAAATTTGATGCGATGCTGCAGTTTTGGATGGTATGTAAATAAGGTTTTATCAACCAAGCACTATATTTAAGTTCACTATTTCTAATGTAGTTAACTTATATGACAATACTTAAATGCCGTATGAAGTTAACATTTTGCAAATTCAATTGTCGAACCCATGACTAAAACTGACCTTAATGATAGTCCTTTCAAATAAGTTCGTAGGTTATTTTTTAATGCATGTTAAATGACTACGATTCTACTACAGTTATTGCCGAGGTCAAAGAGATACTGCTGACATTATTCTCAAATATACTACGAACGTCATCAGTAAATTATCAGATCAATTATACCTTTTTCTCTCGAACTGATCATGAAAATACAACTTCAAACCGTAAAAAGTTTTAAAACCAAGTCAATTTCACGTGTTAGTTCCAGTCAAAACGATGTGTGTTGCCTTAAATGATTATTTTAAGAGATCAATGCGGCTGTTCCAAGGACCTCCCTAGCACATTTTCACTGCGTATTTTTACATAAAATATATAACGTGTAATAGTTATAATCGTATTAAATTGCCCTTAAATATTAAGAATATTTTTTCAAGATATTTTATAAATAAGAGAAGAGTATTAAATATCCAAAGAAAAATTCTGTCGTCTGCAAGTGATTCCTTTGTTCGCTACACATGTAAACATTACTAACAAAACCGTTGGGGTTACACGCAACAGCTGTCAAAATCACTATAGGAGCAACGATCTGTAGAATTACTGGGCTGTTAGTAGAATCGAAATAAAGTTTTTGTTTTCTTGAATGTTGAAGGATAACCTCCTCAGTCTCGAAATGTTGTTTGAAACATAAAAGCCTGTTGCAACCACTATTGAAATAAAACCACTATTGAAATACATTATTTTCACATAAAGACAACCTTGTCCCGCTAGTTTTTGCATCTTCAGCATAAAACAGCTTGTTTTCAAGCATTTTTTTTTCTTTCAGAAAACATAAAGCGCATACTTGAACAAACTAGATATTTTAATAAGAAATGTAACTAGCCAAGACTAATAACTGACAAAAAAAATTTCCTTGTTCAAGCATGCGCTCTATATTTCCCATTCGATAAAAGATGAGAAAAATGTCAATATTTGACTGATTTTGATTGAATTTTAGAAATAGCGTCACTTCTGACGTCATATACTGCAAGTGAGTGCAAAAAATGAAATAAATAGGCGAAAAATATATTTTACATCAACTCTTCTAAAAAGTCACATTACAATTTATAGTTCTTGAAACACTTTAAAAAATGGCGAATTCTAGGGGCCAAATTCAACTCATATCATATATAGTTCTATTAATGAATAGTTATTAACAAGTGTCAAGGACTGACATTAAATTTATGACCATTATAAAATTGAGCCATATTGCCATGTTTTTAAATACTGCATGATGTAATTCAAATATGAATAAGTATGAAAATGCATTTATATACAGTATATAAAATTGCTTAAGGATATATTTTTTACAGGCATGAACATTTTTTTTATCTACAAGTGTTTTAAGGTACATGTAAACATACAGTCATTTATATAGCTTGGCCGGCGATTCCTCTGTCAGCGCCTACAAAAAGTCATAAGTGTTATACTACCCCGATTCTTTTGAAAGATGAATTTGGCAAACATCAAAAGCATATGACATAAAATACCTAAAATTACTTCAAAGAGCGACTCAATTCCGGTAGTAAAAACATTCCTTTGAAATTAGTTTTAAATATGGTTTTCTTTAAAAATAAACTTTTTTAACGACCATAATATCTACGATCATAAAACGCGGAGTCGACAGAGCTGAACACCGCTCGTAAATAGGCACCGTCACACAAGTACCTGGTATGTAAACCCCTCGATTTCGTTACACCCGATTGCACACCTGAAACTCGTGACCGACGTGTAGTATTCCTTTCGTGGTCTTTGGAATTTATGCATTTTATTCATATTTTATGTGAATATTCTGTTTGTAGATTATGTTTTTGTGATCCGCTTCGTGTCCAAATGAGGCATCCGGCAAATGCTTCCACGTGCGCACACATTCCGCTTGCATAAGTAGTTCTTATAAATAGTTAAAGCTTTGGTTTAGTATTTATATAACATTTTACTAAGTTTTATTTAAACTCATTTACCTTAAGAGATGCAAACATACATTAAATACAGTTCGACCTGTTAATTCAAGAATGCACATTTTGTCTCACGCGTAAGAATTTCGATCGAAAGATTCATTCAGTAATGCAGTTGACCTCGATGAAATGACCTTGATCATAAGAAGATGCTCCATGAACAGACCTCGATCTATTGATGTTGCATAATAGTAGCTAGGAAGACGGCTTGATTTATAAACAAGGTTACGTTATATGCAACCTCAATAGCAAGTTATGATGGTATTCAATGTTTTTCAATCGCATTAAATTATTTTAATACAACTATTTCTTTGTAAACGTGTTAAGTGAAGAGTCCTACTCAGTATTCTAAAGAAGAAGAAGAAGATATTAACATTTAATAATTCCGTAAAAAAAAAAATAAAACTAGACAAGGAGTTTACGAACGGCTTTCCCCAACTTTATTTCAAATTTGAATATGTTGACGGTTTATAATGATGAAACAGATGTGTACAGATTCAAAAAATTCTATATTTTGTAAAAATACAGTACTTTTTTAATTATTTTACATCAAACTGATCATGTTGATTGCTTCTAGCTATCTATATATCTTAATTGCCGATCATTCCTTTAAATGGAATATACTTGTTACCAGTTTATATATTTTGATAAATAAAACAATAAATTACGTGTTATCGGAGCCGTAACAGTCAACAACGAAAAGTGTGTTAAAGTGTGTGATTGCATGGAAAATGTATATGCGTCAAAATGCGTGATTGCGGGGCAACAGTATATACGGTAAAGTGCGTTACTGCGGGGAAGGGGGTTAAAAGTCGCATTCTCCGAAACAGTGCAGACAATGGGACAAGCCATTCCATTATATTTCACAAAAAAGATTAACCGATGCATGTTTAAGATGTCAGCATTTACATTCACAATTGATGAAATGTTATATGGCATGTAATAATAACAGCGAAGAAGAGTTTTCAAGTAAAAGGGACGTTCACCATGCAGTGCACGTGTGTAATCCTGATTTAAAAATAGATCAGCATTCCACCACATTTGAACGGTGAAAAAGGGGGAGGGGATCATCGCAACAAGTTGTAACATATTGTCTTTTACGGTACAATGTAAGTAATAATTGGTGTTGGATTATCATTATTACAATAGAGTCATCAGTTTGGATTAAAACAAATATATATTATACAGCTGGAATGCTTACTGGAGGAACTAAATCGCCGAAGCGGTGTGACCCAATTTTCGTTGTTGGGCAATTTCATTAATCTTGAAAGGGGATCAAAACTCGCGTGTCTTTATCATAATAATATTTTACATTAAATTTGCTTAAAGTACATGTAGGTAAATATAGTCTATATATACCGCGGCAATGATTAGAAACACGTGTACAGATTCATTCATAAGATTATTTTCCGCTGGTCAGTAAATAGAGAATTCTTAAGAGATAAACTAGGGGTTATGTTTACATCATTAGGGGAATTGTATTGCTGAGATATGATAAGTGTAAACAGATAGCCATGCTATGACCTTGAATTCCTAGTATTACATAATGGTCACTATGATATTCATGTGTACCTAGGTACTGCGCATTGAATGGTGTTAATGATAATTAACAGAATGAACTCTGTGACTCTTGTAGCAATGCGTAGTATTCCTAAATGATGTTATGAAACCAGGTGCATAATACGGGCATAATAATATCCAAATTGAGAGTTTAACAACAAGTGACATATTTGGCGATTCTGTGTCTGTAACGATAGCTCTAGTACTCTACATTGAGTCATGTATTGTGTATTCTTTATATTAACCTTTGTAACCTTTTATGCCATGTATGAATGAACGTATTATGAGTAAGTGATGCCTCATACTAGGTGAGGGACTCTGAGACCCAGGACTCGGAGACTCAAATCCTGCATCCAGACTCTTTGATTGACAGTTTTGACAGTTTTGTTACTTTATTTAGAAATAAGATATTAATCTTAATTTTGTTCACTCATGATCGTCGTAAATGGGCCGAACTAGTCAGAACTGTCCATCATAAGTAAAATGTTATATATACCCATGTAAAATGATGTTGAACAATTATAGATAGATTCCGCTTTTAGAGATAGATTCTGAGACTCTTGATTTGGGCTGCTTTTAGTTGTTGTAACTATACGATCACGCTTAATAAAACCGCTTGAGAAAGAAATACTGGACTTGTGATCACTAAGTTTGAGCTGACCCTCAATTGGATCCGTAAGACAGAAAAGCTTACATGAACTTTCTTGGTGCCGTGACTAGGATTGAGCGAAGTTCAATACAGAATAAGGTAAGAACCATTTCTATATGTCTCTTATAGCTATCTCGAAGTAAACAACTTTGTCTAAGCAACCAATATGAAGACAGGTGATGGGTTTGATAAAAAAAAAATTAAAAATCAAATGGAGCAATTAGAAAAACAATTCGCGGGGTTGGGTCAGAACAAGGAAAATAAAGGGCAAGAAACAGGTCAAAATCCTCAGAAAAAGAGCAGATTAAACAAAATACTTTTGAAAGATATCATGATGCTAGGCCGTATGAAACTTGTGAACCTCGACACCGAGTCCCAGATCAGGATGATGAAAAAAAAAATTTATTGGTCAAGTTAAAGCTAAAACAGCCGCACTCTCAGTGCCCCTATCTTCCTTTTGAGGGAGATGCTCAAAAATTTAAACAGTGGATAAAGGAAGTTGAAAAGTACAGTGTTATGTCTGGGAAACAAGGTCATGAGATCCCTATGCTTGCATACATAACGAGTAAGGGTTCAGTTGGGGATTATATTAAAAGGTATTTAGATGAAACAGATGCGTCTGAAGAAATCCCATTTTGGAACGATCTTAAGGAATCCCTTAAAATAGATTTGCAGAAATAACAGATCCCCAACACGCGTTGGTAGTAATGCGTAAGACTCGACAAAATTCAAATGAAAGTATTCAGTTGTTCGCCGAGAGACTATTGCAAATCGCGGAAGACGCCTACAGTAATGACAGACTAAAAGATCCGTTTATACAACAACAGTTAGTAGATGTCTTTTGTGACGGGTTGACATTCGACTACCTCAGAATGAAAATTTTGCGAGAAAACCCTAAAGATTTAGAATCCGCAATTCAAATAGCAATGCGAGAACAAAATCTGAGACAGAGGCTAGCGATAAGAGGGTCAAATATGACAGAAATTGTACAAAGTAATGACAACAGACGAACTCTTTCAAATTTTGATACTAATCTTCCCTTATTAAAGGATAGAGCAGATAATCTTACCTCAATAGAAACAATGCATGTAGAACCAATGGAAATTGACCATGCACGAAATGATAGGTGTTTTAAATGCAAACAGACCGGTCATAGGGCTCGATTTTGTACTCAAAATAAACCCCAAGTCAGGTCCCGTCCTCAAATAAATAAACGACTCAGTCAAAACAAACCCGTCCTTAATATAGAGCAGAAACCCCGTTCGCCTGTGGAATGTTAGAATTGTGGTAGGTCATGTGCGTGCAGATTGTTGGAGCTCGCATATGTATCAAAGAGCGCAGCAAAATCGGGGCAGACCATCAAATCGTCAAGGCCGAACATATGAATCTAGAGACCAAGTAAATAGGGGATCGTCTCAAAATTTCAAATCTCGCTCTTATTTGGACAATCTAAAACAGAAAAACTAAGACGTTCTTCCTTCGTTGAAGCCCGAAGAAAGAACTTTAAACAAAGACCTACATATGAAATTAATTTTACTAACAACCCCAGTAGCTGTTCATTAAAAGTAGGTAAAAATAAATTTAGAGCTTTGGTAAATACAGGTGCAGCCGTATCTCTAATTAGTAAGAAAATGTATGATAATCTATTTCCCCGCCCCAAGTTGTTTAATAATGACATCCCTTCTCTACAAGCAGCAAACGGCAATTCTTTAATTGCGATAGGGTATGTAAATATTTCCTTTAAGATTTCAGGGTTAACTTTAGACCACAAACTTTATGTGACAAAGGGACTCAACCGAAACATGATTCTCGGTCGTGATTGGCTCAAGAAAAACAATGTTCGTTTATACTTTGATCTTGGACTCATGCGTATTGATGGTAAAGTATACGCGGAACTTAAAGAAGATGTACACATCTCAACTATTGTAAGAACACCTAAGAAACTTATTATGAGACCAAACACGGTAACTGTATTCTATGGAAAAATAAATAACAATTTTCCTCTGGAAAAAAGTGACTTGGTTGAAGTGAACAGCATAGACAATAACTGCATTATGGAAGACCCAGGACTATATTTAAAAGACACCCTTTGTATAGTTCGGAAAGATAAGAAAGTTCCAATGATCTTCGTTAACCAAACTAACACAAATTATAGAATTCCAAGAGGCTACATAGTAGGACGAATTACCGCATTAAAACAGAAGGAAATATCAGAAATACAGACTACTCAAGACACAAAAGAAGAAACTGATGTACCTAAAAGATTTGAACACTCAATCAAAAGACTTGTGAGCAAAAACAATGATTTATTTGCAAAGAAAGACAGTGACCTTGGAGTGACTGATACTGTTAAAATGAAGATAGAAACTGGAGATCACCACCAAATAAAGAACAGACCCTACCGTATACCCTTAAATAAAAGACAGATAATTGACAAGGCCATACTGGAAATGATGGACGCAAAGATTATTGAGAGATCACAATCGCCTTGGTCATTTCCCTTAGTAGTGGTGAAGAAAAAGGACGGATCAGACCGGATGTGCGTTGACTTTAGAAGCTTGAATAAGATAGTGAAACCCGTACCATTCCCGCTACCGTTGATTGATGACATCCTATGTTTATTAGGTAAGGCAAAATATTTCACTGCACTAGACCTAAAGAGTGGATATTGGCAAGTGAAATTAGAAGATTCAAGTAAAGAAAAAACGGTCTTTGCATGTCACAAAGGACTATTTCAATTCAACCGTATGCCATTTGGGTTGAGTAATGCACCAGCAGTTTTTCAGGAGCTGATGAACATAGTTCTTCAAGGACAAAAAGAGTTTGCTATCGCATACCTGGATGACATTCTTATATTCTCAGAGACACCGGAAGATCATCTTCGTCATATTCAAGACGTTTTCAACCGCTTAAGAAAGTATGGACTTAAAATGAAGCTAAAGAAATGTAGTTTCTTCAAGGAACAGACGGAATATCTTGGTTTCATCATTGATGAACATGGCGTTACACCTGACCCAAAGAAAGTCGAAGCTATAAGAAAGTTTCCAACGCCCACTACAGTCCGGGAAGTTCGTGGCTTTATAGGTACGTGTAGTTATTACAGGAGATTTATACCGAACTTCTCTAAGATTGCAGAACCATTGATTGACTTAACCAGAAAATATGTAAGGTTTAAATGGACACCATGTTGCCAAAAAGCGTTTGACTTTATTAAAGAAAGTTTAAAGGTAGTGCCTTTACTAGCATATCCAGATACTAATAAGCCGTACATTCTGTACACCGATGCCAGCGACAATTGTATTGGAGCGTGCCTTACTCAAAAGACAGAGGAGGGAGAAGATAAGCCAATATATTAACTATCCCACAAGCTGAGTAAAACTCAAGAAAAGTGGTCAACCATAGAAAAGGAGGCATTTGCAATCCATTACGCCCTTCAGAAGTTAGACCATTATTTACACGGTGATCAGTTTACTATAAGAACAGACTATAAGCCGCTCAAGAATATCTTAGAATCTCCGATGCAAAATAAGAAAATTCAACTATGGGCATTAAGTATTGCAGGATATAACTAAAAGGTAGAGTACATAGAAGGAAGATTTAACTGCTGTGCAGATCTCTTATCCAGATTACCGACAGTCAACCTGGAGTGTGAAGAGGAAGAACAATCAGAGCATGATGAACCAGATGTTAAGGACAATTTCTTTGAAGTGAACGTACTTAACTCCAATGCCTTTTCGCCTAAGAGATTGGCCAGATGTGAAGTTAATCAGCACGACGAATTGGTCAAACCCTTTATTGATCTACCAGAAGATATCAACATCAAAGAAAGTCAACAACACGACGAGCAGATCAAGAAACTGAAGAATCGGTTAAGTAAAGGAACAGCAACAGCAACCGAAGAAAAGAAGTTTTTGGAAATTGATGGTTTAATGTACTATCTTTCAGATGGAGACTCAGAAGGCCCAAGACTTCGCCTGTATGTACCACGTGAGTTAGAACTTTTAGTAGTGCAGCAGTATCATGACGGACTTGGACATATGGGAGTGGACAAAACATATGACGTAATCAGATAAAAGTACTACATACCAAAGTTGTACAAAAGGTTATACTCTTATAAAGAAGGATGTGTAGTATGCCAAACGAGGAGCAATAAGAAAAATCAACCTCCACTTCAAGAGACAGATATACCACCTTTTCCAATGGCTAAAGTAGGACTTGATCTATCAGGACCATATCCAACATCCTTGTCGGGAAACAAGTACATAGTTTCTTTTATTGACATTTACTCTGGTTGGCCAGAAGCTTTTCCCGTTCCTGATAAGTCAGCTGACAACATAGTACATCTTATATTAGAAGAAATATATCCAAGATATGGCTGTCCTCTTCAAATCATCACAGACAACGGAACAGAAAATGTGAATAAGAAAGTGGAAGAAACTTTAAAAGAATTGAATATCAACCATATCAAAACATCTTATTACAGCCCTCAAGGCAATGGTAAAGTAGAACGATTTCATAGAACTCTACATGACGTGATGGCTAAGAAAACAACAGACAATGCTCAAACATGGGATATTCATCTTAATCAGACGTTGGCGGCCATTCGTTTCCACCCTAACGATTCGTCAAAGTTTTCCCAATATTACCTTATGTACAACAGAGATGTCGTATTACCTCTTGATACGTTAATGAAACCTCGAAGGAGATATGCGGGAGAAGATCAACACAAGATCGCCCTACAAGAACAACATAACGCTTTCCTGCTAGTACATCGTAATATGAAGGAAGCCATGAAGAAACAGAAAGCTCAGACCGATAAGAAAAGCAAAGACGAAAATTTTCAGGTAGGTGACCCTGTCTACCTTAAGAACAACAGGAGACAAAATAAATTAGATAAAAAGTGGCTACCATATTATCGAATCATTGAGCAGAAAGGACCAGTTAGTTTCGTGGTGAGAGACCAATTGACTGGATTAACCACCAAATGCCATGCACGACAATAAGACTGGCAGATATTTCGCACTGGCCCCTTTCACAAACTACTGAAGATGGTGGGAGAACTCTAAGAAAAACTAACTATGTGGTCCCACCGGAAGATGAATCATCGTCAGAAAAAAAGACATGCAACCAGAACCATTGGAAAGAGCTATACAGTCCAAACAATGGGAAAGAGAAGGATCTTCAGACGAAGAGGATATTCCCCTAGCAGAACTTCAAAGACGTATAAGAGCTAAGAAGATCATGGATGATCAGCAGTGTAAACACGAGAACGATCAGACCGTAGATTCAGAATCGGATGAGACCCATGAGTCAAATCAATGTGGTGAAAATAGTGGTCAGGACTATGAAATACCCTTAGATAACCCAAATGTACCCTTAGATGAAAATATGGAAATAGATGAAATAGCCCCTAAAGTAGGTCTAGGCTTCAAACCAATCCCTAAACCCCGTAAATCTAATAAACAAAAATTCAAAGAGGATTGTTTAGTTGTCTTAAAGCATTTAGTAATAGGATAGATAAAGTATCCTTTATTTTCAGATGTCAGAATCTGAGTTATTGGAACTGAGATTGACGCCCCCTAGTGAACTTTATATCAAAATAAAGTTTGGAAGAGTCACATTGACAGCAACCTTGAACATATACAGCCATTATTTGAGTGATACAGAGCCATACTCTGATATAGTTATGATAATCATTAGAGGAGAAATCACCTCCGCGAGCGTTAGGAGGGAGGGCGGCACTCAAACCGAATGAAGATGTAAATAATCTTGAATAAGCTTAGCTTTGTTTATATTACACGCTTTTAAAAAGGTATGACAGGATGACCCCCTGTGACATAAAAACATGTATTGAGATACGCCGACTAGCAAACGCGGACTCAGCACCTCGGTTATTTGTATATGCGAAGTTAAAGAGATTTATCATATACTCGAAATACATGAGACAGCGAATAAGTAAAGAAACTGTAAGACTAATTTTTGTACGTGATTTAAAATTATTGGCAAAGACAATTAAATATTACTATCGACATCTTGAATATGGGACAAGGTTGCTCAGGTTTTCATGGTTTAATGTCTTAAGACAAAAGATATTAATATTAAAGTTTTCCCTATGAATTCACTTATGGCGGAATTGCCAGTAACTAATTTGTAACCAATGAAATCCTTGCCTTGGGTGGGAAGTCCCTGGTTTTATGTGTGTTTAACTTTGGCCGTAATAATAACGATAGGACTTTGTATTAAGAAACGCAAAACTATTAAAAGGTGAGGTGGTACATGCTGTGGTGGTTGCTGGACAGGTTGTCGAAAAAGGGGTAGTGACGAAGATAAGAAAAGTTCTTCCAAAGACACTGTATTTTGTTTTGAGAATATAGAGAAAAAGACCTCTAGTGACATTGTTGAAATTGAACCAATCCCGAAAGACACTAGGATCCAAGAGAAACCCCGACGGAGCGGAAGACTCGAAACTCGCAAATTGACCAGTAACACGGGGACAATTTTAACCAAACTAGCACAACAATTACTTGGAGAGGAGAAAAATGAAGAATTTCCATGGACCAAATACTATAGACCGGACCCAGAGCTGGCACGTAAATACCTGGAAGAGAAGGCCGCGATGTCTACGCAACAGAGGAACGCAAGAGACGGTCCGCGAGAAGTCGCCTCGCCATCCGCGCCGACCCTCTTTCCACGGGTGCCGATGATGGATGAACAATTAAGCTGCAGCCGCGAAGAAGTTGTGTATTCTTTATAAAATAATTGTGAAATTTAGTGAAAATCAAAAATGTGAATTGTGTAAAATGTGTTCAAGTAGAAAAGTGCGTTATTTTGTGCTAATATAAATCTTGTATTTGGTGATTCACTCTGGAGAACTTCAGGAAGAAGCCGATGGACTCCGAACCTATGACGCTAACCTCACCCCTAAGAAGGAAGAGATATTTTGTGAACTTACAAGCATGCCTTGACTTTGTATATATATATGACATTAAGCTTAACCATACTTAGTATTACTTTGATGATGAATTACGATTATTTTCAACTATGGTTATTTCATCTTGGTCATTATTATCATACTTTATTCATTATTGTTTTCATGATTGTAATGCGATACAATCAAGCCATATGATTTTATGTTCTTGTATACATCCTGGTTATAGATTTGTTTTTGAGGTGTATAATGTTCCAAGCCGGAGGTGGAAACATGTCACTTGATACTATCTCTTAACATAGATGTTCTGACTGGTATGTCACTAGGAAGCTCGTCTGATCAAGGGTAGATCAAGGACGCTTTCCTATTCCTGGCGCCAGGCATGAGAAATCTCCCTTCGGGATATTTCTTTTGTTCGGGGGACGTATGTAAACAGATAGCCATGCTATGACCTTGAATTCCTAGTTATACATAATGGTCACTATGATATTCATGTGAACCTAGGTTCTGCGCATTGAATGGTGTTAATGATAATTAACAGAATGAACTCTGTGACTCTTGTAGCAATGCGTAGTATTCCTAAATGATGTTATGAAACCAGGTGCATAATAACGGCATAATAATATCCAAATTGAGAGTTTAACAACAAGTGACATATTTGGCGATTCTGTGTCTGTAACGATAGCTCTAGTACTCTATATTGAGTCATGTATTGTGTATTCTTTATATTAACCTTTGTAACCTTTTATGCCATGTATGAATGGACGTATTATGAGTAAGTGATGCCTCATACTAGGTGAGGGACTCTGAGACTCAGGACTCGGAGACTCAAATCCTGCATCCAGACTCTTTGATTGGCAGTTTTGACGGTTTTGTTACTTTATTTAGAAATAAGATATTAATCTTAATTTACTAGTCAGAACTGTCCATCATAAGTAAAATGTTATATATACCCATGTAAAATGATGTTGAACAGATATAGATAGATTCCGCTTTTAGAGATAGATTCTGAGACTCTTGATTTGGGCTGCTTTTAATTGTTGTACATTTGTAACTATACGATCACGCTTAATAAAACCGCTTGAGAAAGAAATACTGGACTTGTGATCACTAAGTTTGAGCTGACCCTCAATTGGATCCGTAAGACAGAAGGCTTTCATAAGAAACACGGAACCGAGTGGCTAAGTGTTAAATATAAAATACGATATAAACTGACCACGGCGCGTCGGAGTAAGTGAACGCGTTGTGAGAAGAACATATAAGGGTACGGAGGTTGAGGTGACGTAGGTTAGGGCATATGGACGGCGGAGATAGGACTTTTGGATAAGTGGTAAACCGAAGTCTTGTCTGCGTTGTTCTATATTCAGGTAATATCATATTATTAGTTGTTCAGAGGATTTCAATATTTTATAATTATTATGTATTATATTGATTTGTTAATTGGTTAAAAATTGGAATGTTTTATAAATTATAAAAATAAAAGGTTAATAATATTTAATAAATGAGTGGTAAACCGAAGTATTGTCTGCGTTGTTCTATATTTAGAGCTTGGGAAAAGAATTTACACCCCAGAGCGGGTAGGACGCAACTCCCCATAGCGGTGCGCAGTCCAGATTCCTTCGGTTAAACAGCGATTTCAAGATCCCGTACATTATGACAATTTTACCCCAGTAACACCAAGAATTGTCATAATAAGTGGTGAGGAGAATCCGGGCTTTCATCTTCGTCGCCGAAAGAACGGTACAGGCTTCCCGCAATTTCATTAATCTTGAAAAGGGATCATAACTCGCGTGTCTTACTAAATATACATTACTACATCAAACAATTAGTAATCAAGTGTGTTTCTTAATTCGTTAGATTTCTTCCAAAACATCCGATCCAAAGTTTAGTATACATGTATGTAGCTGTTACAAAACAAATGTCAGAAAATTCATCTGACACCCTCCCCATGGATCTCTGCCAATGAATGAGTTCATTCGTTGCGTGAACAGTAATAGCAGGATTTCGCGCCATAATGCCTCATTCATAGTTTTTGCGCACCGATTAGTTGACGAGTCCGTTGGAATCATGCGAATATCCCAGAGCACACCATGTGTTTACATCACAGGCACGTATTATCGGGGATTGGGGTGAGGAGGGCTGCTTCCCCCTCCCCACTTTTCTTAACTTTATATGATAAATGGAAATATCATGGATTTGCGCCCCCCTCCACTTTTGTAGGAGCATTCAATAAATGAAACTGCAAGTAAGGAATTCTAATTGAACTGAAGTTACAGTTAGGGTTCTTTTTTCATGAATTTGAGAATTAACCCTTTTTTAATTGCTTGTCAAGATGATTTTGATGAACTGCCCACACACATTAAAAAACAATACGTGTTTGTATACCCTTTCATATTTCATACGGTTGGAAATTTTAAAAATGCCTTTCAGATGATTTTGCATCTTATTATGACAAATACAATTTAAAAAAACGACTATCTATTCTCCAGCTTTCAAGCTTACATTCACTTATATGATATGTGTACATTCCTAAAAAAAATTGAATTAATAAAATAAATGAATTCTCAGCTATGTTAAGGGCGCCCATAAAAAAATAGCGATATTTATCACATAAAATGTTAGCCTTTGAACAATCTTGGTATTCTACTCCAAAAACTTGTTTAACAAAGTGATATTTTATCGATTATACAAATTAAATAATTTGTTTTCGCATGAGCAATTTTTGAGTCTCTTGGGAATACCCTGTCACGTGATACAGCTAAAAATAGATGAACCAGAAATAATACCGAGCGCAGCGAGAGGCGGGCGAAGCCCGCCTCGCGAAGCGAGGATTAATGGTAACACGTATATATAAGAAAATCAGTGAAAAATGAAAGTTGAATCAGGGGTACTAAGGCCCAAAAAATTTTCTTCCAGCCATGGGCGCCGCCATATTGGCCGCCATTTTGTTTTTGAAAAGTTAGTTCGATCATTGATTGACTGGTACTTATCGATGTTTATTGCCCCTAAACTCGATTTAATAAGTTCCAATGTTTCAATAGAAGGTAATTTGAATTAAAAGAAATTAAAAAAGAAAACAAATAAGTTTTAATAGTGCTTCAATCAAGAAACACGACTTGTTCTATGTATGTCTTATCAAATTATCAGATGGAAAATGAAAACATTAACGCCAAGGAACTGATCTTTAAGATTCTGAATAAAGTATTCAATTTTATTACTTTGGCATTCATATGAATTAAATTGATGAAAGAAGAATTAAAAACAAATTCCGAATCACGTAAGTCTCTTCGGCTATTTCCGAAGACGTTTTACGTCTGAAATATGACGTCATAATGTAGACTGAGCACGCGACATTTAGTTTAACTCTGACGAATGATTTGAGAAGGCAATCATGCTGGCGGATCCTACTGTGTGCGTTTCAAATAGATTTTATTATACAAAAATCAAACTGCACTGTGTTAAATCTGCGCTCGGTCCAACGGTCACACCGTTTACATATTACGAAAAAATGCAAAGTGCAAGGGCATAACATAAACAAATATAGTTATTTCTGTTTCTAACTTGTAAAATGAACCTTCAAAATTTCGAAAAGTGCTGGGAGCTTAAAATATTCAAGTAAGAACAATTATTAAATTCAATGTAAACAGTGTATTAACAGCAATTTACAGGGATTTCCCGCAATGAACGCTTATTTATATGAAATGCGTAGCGATTTCATACAGCTCCCAGCACTTTTTGATATAATGGGGATTCAATGGTAAGACATGGAAATTTTCAATATATTTGATCAAGTGTATGCCCTTGCACTACTGCATTTTATCTGACCCATTATACTTTTAGCGTCATTTGCGTGAAATTCAAACGCAACACTGACTAAGATCATGATTTTAATTTTCAGTCTTAAAATAATTAAACGCTGTGAATTTCACTAAAATAATGTTAAAATGTTGTTTCTGTTCACACCAATCATCATTACAAAATTGTTGAAATTGGGAAAAAACAATTTCATCAGTTGCCTTTATTGGGGGGGGGGGGGGGGGGGGGGAGGGGGGTGTAAGTGTTGAGTTTGTAATTTACACATTTATGTTTCATCATAATATATGAATAAATTCTTTTAATGTATAATCAGGTTTACTTGTAATTATAATTGATATTTTAGTACTAATTAAAGAAAGCAATAACAAACAATATATCAATATTATCAAGAATTTATTTTAATAATCAACTTTACAAATACTATAGATTTTACTTTACTGTGACAAACTGTTCAACAAGACTAGTGTTTTCTGATTTTTAGTATTTTTCAGTCATAAAGTGGAATTTATGGAATTGACAATTCTTCTTGCACACTACATGTTCTTCTCTTCTGTCTTTTTGATATTAGAAGGTAGTCCAGTTGATAAGAAAACCAATACCTGAAATGATGAATATATATCAATTTCAAATTTCATTTCAATAGATATCAATGCAAATTATTATAATAGGTTACATTAGTATCATTATCAATATGATATTAAAAAACAACAAACTATACATGAAGTTGAAGTTAGTGAGTAAAAGAAATATTTATATAGTACCTACTTTTTATCAACATCCCAACAAGTGTTTTCAGTGGACCATCTACTGCCTAAGTAACCCTGAAAATGAATAATGTGTCATAGTTAGCAAGCTATTGTGTTAAAGATAACATGAACATGAAACATTACTCTATTATTGGTCATATTAATGGCGGTTTCAATTTCAGTGATATTACAACAGGCATAATAAAATGTTTATTCTTTAAAATGTGTGGAAATTCAGTTTGAACACACTTTAATTTTGTCTTAAATAAAATTAATTAGATCTTCATAAAAGAAGGCTGAATAAAATACCACATTTTGATTACACTACAATCTTGTCTATAATCATTCCAGATCCTCACAGTAATCTTTGTAGTGCTAGCACATACAGTGTTTGGCCATGGCCTTTTTATAATTGTGTACTTTGAACATGGAGGAAATGCGATCTAATATTATCGCGATATGAGACCAGTTAAAAGCTACAATGAGCCTCCATGCTCTTTATGATCAAAACTAGCGAAACGCAGAACAATTACTTTGCCTGACTGAGTCACCAAACTGATGTTTGAACTCAAAAATACATGAAAAACAAATGTAAACAAGTTAACAAAATCAAAGCCGAGGAAATTCACTTCGCTTCCGTTCCATCCAACAATATTAAATAATATAAAACAATATCTAGGGGAAGTACAGATAAATCCTACCTTGTTCAGTTGAATCCTATGCCGATTTCTGTCCACGCTGGTTGTAAACGAGTTAAATTCCGAGATATATCACTGAAGTCCACATGTTTATTCTGATCACAGCTGCAAGCGCCGATGTGACGTAGTCAGCCTCGACACGTCATCAGACGACTTAGGAATTTCATGATTTCGCGAGATATAAAGAATAGTTTATGATTTTATTTCAGTACACCTTTCTTGAACCATTCAAACCCAATAATTAATCATATTCATTTTGGTAGATGTTTGTTAATTATCGAAATACCCATATCTCGTAAAATCTCATGAATAAGGGGCGGGGCTTATGCAAATTTTTCTAAATCACACGTGGTAGAATTCTTAGACCTTCCTTAACATAGCTGAGTTTCAAGTAATATAATTATATGTACATGTTCTAGATCGAAGAAAAGACTGACATTTCGTCTTAAATTTGCACGTTCCATTTAAAACTTTATGTTCAGCAGCGAAAATTGAAATGAATCTAATAAGATAGCCTAATTGATACATGCATGCTTCAATTAAATAATTTTGTTTAGTCAGGCAAGCTTTTTGAAAGCTGTTACTTGTAAAAGGGTTGTAGGGATAACAGTGGTAAGGGAGTAATATAATGGCGGACAGTGCCTATTTACGAGCACTGTTCAGCTTTAACCTACTCGCGAAATATTATCGTCTCATAATATACTGAGAAGGCGTGTTTGGTCCTGTATTACTTCTATTCATATAAATTTATGAAATTGTTAAATATGTTGATATGTTTGCATTACTTTCATCGCACACACTTATGCAATCCAAGATTGCGCCTTTTTACTTATTTGCGGCATTAACAAAATGTTATAAATTATACTAACAATTTAAAGGCTGCATATGTTATAAGGATCATTGGCAACTATTGAGGAAGCATGTTAACAACAGAAAATGTTTAATGATTAATTTACGTAACCTATTCTCTTTTCTACCTGACCGTTGCTTTTATGATTAAAAGGATTTTTTTTTCTTAATTCATATACAACCTTCTTTGATAGTGGCCTAAGGATCTTATTAACTAATGTAGCTTTGCAGCTGTTAGCATTGTTGTTCACAGATATTCAATTATTGAGTTGAAATTCAAAGTTCGTACGTGACTATTTTGATCCTCAATAATCTAGTCTTTGTGATTAAGACAATAAGACAAAAGGCAATTATTCAAACCTGCCTTGAAAAAGAAATCATAGAAGTATCATAACGAAAATTCTACAGAAATTGGTTAAAGGACATGCGGTAAATAGATAACGTATGTTTATTTAGGTTCATGGAGAAATGTGTTATTAAGTACAGTGATGTGCCTGTCGACGCCGGGTCAGAAATCTAAATAAAACGCTACTACTGACCACGGTGCGTCAGATCATTAGTATGCACTTGATCGCATTTATTCATTAGGAAGAGAATGTTGTAGCGCAGTGTCCGTGCGTAAAAAAATGGTTTCGAGGCAAGTTTTTGGCAATTTTATAATGTAATTTAAAGAAATTAGATTTTTGGAGGGGATCTGGACCCCCCTGACCCCATCTTTAGATCTGCACATGGGATAAATGTTAATTTTCTGTTACTATTTTACTTCCATGATTAAATCTAATTTTTCAAAACTTATTGCGCATCTACAGGACAGCCCCTATCATATCCCAAGATGTGACGTCATTTTATTAAATTTTAAGAGGAGGTCTGGGATCTAGGATTTTTTTTTTAGTGATAAACGTCAATTTTCTGCTAATATTTGACTCCCTGGATGAAATTTAAATTTTTAAAACCTTAATGCACATCTATAGGACAACTTCTATCATTTCCCAAGATATGATGTGTCTATTTATTAAACAAGTTTAGCTTTTTTAAAAAAGCTTACCGTGTTTAGATCAAACCCTAAACAGCACTTAGTTATCAAATACAGTTTAACTCTTTTTTTTTAAATAAATGTCACCTTCCTCTACATTATAAGCATAGCGAGCGGATTAATCCAAACATTTTTGTGTAATAAGTCGTTTAAGCCTGCGTGTCTAAAATTGAGAACTGCGTACCCAAGCTTGTAAGTTGAGATCGACTATATAGGGTGAAAGAGATCTTAGTTAGGGTCGTAGACTCGTATAATTTTGATAAAATCAAAGTTATCCCACTGCATTTATCTAGCTAAGGTGCAAATAAATTTACCAATTTTAGGCATACCGCATCAATTTTTTTTTTTACATTTTTGTATAAATATTTAAATAAACAAATCTAAAAGAAAAACAAATAATTTCAATAGATATTATAGAATGTTTCTTTCAACTAGTTGGACCTGAAAACCAAAGGCTGAATTTCATTCATAGCAATTTGTTTTGCTTTGAAAAAAATCATCAGAAAATTATTTCCGTTGCGCCGAACAGTATTTCAACCAATGAAATAAATGAAAATTTTCACATCATGTATTTTCAACCAATCACACAGGAAAGGAAGTGCACAACCCTGAGACTGTAAATTATTTCAACTCTTTATACCGTCTTCCAAGGAAGGCGGTAATCATAAGAGTAATTCTGGGATGTAGGTATAAATGATAACCGTCAATTTTCTGCTATTTTTTGACTCCCTAAATAGAATATAAATTTTTAAAACCTTATTGCACATCTGTAGGACAGTCCTTATCATATTCCAAGATATGGTGTGTCTATCCATTTAATCATAGAAGTTAAATGGATTATTGTTATTATTTGACTTCCTGGATAGAATTCAAATTTTTAAAACCTTATAGGACAGCCCCAATCATATCCTCATATCCCAAGAGATGACGTAGCTACTCCAAAAGTTGTAAGAGGAGTTCTGGGAACCATACTTTGCCAAAAAACGTAATTTTTGTTGCCCACCGATCCCCGGGATTAACAAAACGTGATAGACAGACGGACAGACAGACGGAACAGGGTAACAACTTTCTGTAGAAAGTCAAATTCATTAAATAATCGCTCGGCCGTGTTCACTACGATTTCGGTCAAAAAGACCTATTGTTATTGTTCTGTTTTGTTATACCCGCACTTTCTAAAGAAAGTTCGGGTATGTTGTTGTTACCCTGTTCCGTTCGTCTGTCCGTCCGTCCGTCTATCACGTTTTACTTTCTCAAACTGCTCTTACATCTTATAAAGCAGCAAACTGAACTCTTGGAGTTTGAATTGGGGTGTCATGTTGTTTTGTAAAAAGGTTTCAAAAATTCTCTGGTAGTCCTGGGGGTCAAATAATTGGTAAAAATTACCGTTTTTTCACAAAAAACCTTCTTTCTTGAACTACTCCTACATTTTTAACAGTAGACAATCATTTCTTGTAATATGTTTTAGGGTATCTTATAGATAGTATCAAAAACGTCAACATTTTTAAAAGGAGCCAAAGGATCTTCTAGAATATGACTGGGGGTGTCATTTTGAAGTGTGATCAGGTTCCAGAATTTTTTTTTATTAACGGGATCAGTGGGCAACAAAAAATGATGTTTATTTGCAAAAAAAAAAAGTATGGTTCCCAGAACTCCTCTTATAACTTTTGGAGTAGCTACGTCAACTCTTGGAATATAATTGGGGCTGTCCTATAAATGTGCAATAAGGTTTTACGCAGCTATGTTAAGGTATTCAATGTATAACGAAGGGATATTGAATAATTTTGAATCATTTTAAACTAGTTAAATATGTATTGCTAGATAACTATGAAAGTGAAATGAACCAAATTCACATGACAGACAACATATAAGGAGCTGGTCATTTTGCACCTTAAGATTTTGTTAAAGAGCTATCTCCCTTTGATAAAAAAAGAAAATTTTAATTTCGTCGAAATATCTGCGGTAAATGATTAATTTTATTTCATATATTAATAAAGAGACAGTTTATGCAGGTATTAACCAAAAGAGTTTTACTAATCATAAGTTACTTTTTACAATATCTTAATAAAACATATGTTGCCCATTGACTTCAATGCAAAATTCAAGCTGTAATCAGTATGACCATAATTAACATTTTGAAAATTCCTTCGATTGAGTATTTTATTTTGAAAACAACTTCAAAATGATATCATGATTAAGAATATCGGACCATTAATTTATTGAGTACAAAATGTGGTCGTTATACATTGAATACCTTAAGGCTGCCCGATTAATTTTATAGCGATATGTAGAAAGTCACTTGTCTGTACTTCATAAGATATGACGTCATAGATAACTTTGACGTCACGATTTGCATTCCTTTCGATCGTTCTTAGGGAATGTATCGTAGTAAGTGATATTCATTGTGCATTGTGCATAATAAAACCGCTTCATTCCTTTACATAGACACTGTTGTAGATACTAGAATACTAAATTCAATATCACCGATATGGAGTATAAAAAAATCATCAGTTTTAAAGCTTCGTACTAGGTAAATAACTTTTCATAAACTAATGGTTTGAGACTCCCCCTGTTACGTGTAATTTAATAAATGGTGATATGTGATATGTGTATGCATATAAAAAACGGCTTGGCGCAAGTGAAAATAAAAACAATCTTTTCGCGGGGGTGTTAGGGAAGCATATCGGCAATTGATCTTATTTTGACTGTTATATTCAAAATCGTTAAATTAAATAATTATTTTGAATAAGATCAAACACTTAGTATTATCCTTTAAAAAAGATGTTAATGCAATAAAATCAGGTTGTGCATTACTGCCACATTGGTGCATTATCACGTGACAACTATAAATAGCTTACGTATATTCCTTAACAATAAAATGAGATAGAACAACACTACCCCGCGATTTTAAAAATAAAATAAACATACCAAGTGAAGGCAAAACATCTCAATTTTATCAAAACCGCTGCTTGAATCCTATGTTTTTCCTTATTAAAAAGTTATTCATCCGGTTCTCGTAAAACCTTCCCAACTTTTATACAGTTTGCATGGAAAACGGCAAATTGCATAAAAACAACACACAACATGGGATTCTAGCAGCACTTTTCAATTTAAGAATTGATCAAACTAACGATACGTATAAAATTTCAAGTTCAATATATACGGGGTAGTGTTGTTCTAGTCGGGTTTTTATATCGTAAACAACGACATAGGAAAGGCTGGCCGAGAAATAAAAGCAAATTTACATAGCGAATGAATGATAAAACTAACATCTCCCCTTGTATTCTTATGTTCAATTCTCAAAAAATCACACCACAATACTTTATTAGAATTCGTTATAGTTTTGATATGTTTACAATGCTTTCTGATCAAATTCACACGACTTTTACTCATGACGTCATCAATGTGTAAATCTACGTATTACAAACTAATTTCTGGAAAAAAATTGTCTTTAGTATTTTTTATTTGTTTTTGGTCTATGTTTCGTTGCTTAGATATTTGAATATGTACATAATAACTAAGATTTGTGATTTCACGGAATAACATGTAACTCAGATTCCATATGATTCCTTACACCCCCGCGTAGTATATTTTACGTGAAATCGGGAGAGAAAATAAGTACCAATGTGAATCTTGCTAGGGGAAACCTACCAATTGACCCGATTTTGCGTAAATCGAGCTTAAAAGGTAAAATTGTGCATAATTTCGATTGCGGTGCGAAATGTTTTGACAATATTTCAAATAAACGAAATATTTATATGAACCACCAGCAAGAACTGCAAAATACATTACTTATCGAAGGATTTTTCATAAAAAGATTTTGATTTAATGTCATTATTCACTTGCGCCGATGCGATTTTTAAAGATTATTTACCGTGTTAGAATACACCCGTCACGTGCTTAAGAAAAATATATGACGTCACAAAAATATATCAAATATAGTGTTGGATGTCACTGTTAATTTATGAAATAAAAGAAACTCGCTAGGTTAAAGTATTTTTCGACAATTAAAAAAGTATTGTTTTTCGATATATATTAAGCTTCGGACAGCCTTAACATAGCCGCGTAAAAATTTAATTTCTTCCAGGGAGTCAAATAGTAGCAAAAAATTGACGTTTATCACTAAAAAAAACCATAGATCCCAGAACTCCTCTTATGATTTAATGGAAAGACACATCTTATCTTGGGATATGATAGGGACTGTTCTATAGATGTGCATTAAGGTTTTCAAAAAAATATTGTTTTCCCTTGGACTGAAATGTCACATTTTTATTGGTTTAAACATAGCACGTGATTGCCTCATATATCTCTATATTTGTTCTGTGAGAAATACTATTAGGCAATATGGCCGTCATTGGTCGACGCTTCGCTTACTCATTTCGACCTTTCATAGTATTTAATGCATAAACCGCATGCCGTAAGTTCTTAAGTGCTTGGCTTCGCCTCGCCATCTATGAGATTGATCAACCCAATATTTCCGTAGTGAGTCAGTAACTAACCTAATAAGTAATAATATTTAAGCCCATGACCTACATACCATTTGATGCCCGTTAAGGATCAAGAATATATATGGTTAAGGGGTGGGGATCTCAACCGTTTTCGAGATATTTGTGCACTGTTCGAGGGGGGTCACGACCACCCCCGAGGCCCATGACCTACATACCGTTTGATGCCCCTTGACACAAGGACCAAACAAGATATATTTGGTGTAAGGGTGGGGATCTCAACTATTTTGAAGATATTAAGGGATTTGCTGTTCGGGGGAGGGGGGGGGAGAAGGGGGTCAGGACCACCCACAGGGCCCATGACCTACATAACATTTGATGCCCCTTGACATAAGGAACAAGATATATATGCTTAGGGGTCTTGATTATAACAGTTTCTGAGATATTTGGTAATTTCCGATTCCTAGGGGGTGAGGATGACCCCAAGGGTTGGATCTAATAAACCCTATATTGCCTGTTACAGTTAATATCTGAATATCTTTGTCTGTTTTCAAGTTACCATTTACAACAGAGTCTACGATTCTTCCCATGAAGCTCAATGTTAGACCCCCACACCCTTTTGACCCCCCCCCCCAAAAAAACAAAAAATAAGGCTGTCTAACCTAAAATGAGAAAATTAAATCAGGGTGCACAACTAGAGATACAGACCTATTGTATCCTAGAGTTTTGTATAATTCTGTTCAGCCATCTCTTCGAAACAAGCCCAGAGCAGGAAAGAAGAAGAAAAAGAAGAAGAAGAAGAAGAATACATGTAATAAGAACTGTACAAAAACAATGTCTTCTCATTTGGGAGACTTAATAATAAAGATTAAATAGAAATAGGATCACAAACATCAATAATTTAAAGATAATTGACAATTTCTGATTCTAAGGGGGTCAGGATGACCCCTTAGGGTCATGACTTATATACATTAATAATCCGATGCGCCATGACCAAAGGAGGAAGAATATCTTTGCATTAAGGTGGGGATCTCAATGGTTTTTATATTTAATAATTTCAGGAAGAGCACTTGGGATCATGACCTACATACCATCTAAAATGCTTTGAACAAAGAAACAGTAATATATGTGCATGATATATGATTCAATTAAAGAACCCTGATATACATCTTTATCGTCTATGTTTTGTAATACTTCCTCTGTATATATACATGTGTTAGTTTGTGTTTTTGTCTATACTATTCATGTTCATGACTGTAATATTGCTAAGTCTTATTTTAAATTACACTAAAAATTGTCAAATATATGACTTGGACCCCCCACACCCAAACAAACTCAAATATATATAAACTGTCGCCCCTCCCCTTCCCCCTGGAAAATACTCTGGATCCGAGCATATATTCCTCCTCAAACTATAAATAAAATGAAATTTAAAAAAAAAACTTGCATTGATTTATGCTCAAATAAAAATATGATCTACTAAAATCAAAATATAGTCTGGGGTCTAAAACGTTTATAAACTGGTAAAAAATATTTGTTTTTTTTTTTCAAATCCCATTACACTATGCATTATTGACAAATGAGATATGACCAGAAGTCATATTTCTACCTTGGGATCAATAACTAATATTCATTGACAAGTTAAAATTACAGTCTGGACTGCTTTAGCGACTCTCTGTATTATGCGATTCTATGTCTTATGCGACCAAACTTAGACCGGCCAACTAATTTCGTATAAAAAAAGAACCCTGCATTAAGCGACCTCCTGCCTTACGTCACAAACGACCGTCATTTTTTAGTCCCATACTCCTGCGTAGACTGTTTTAAGCGACTTTTAGGAAAATAAAATCGTCCCAAGCTGAGAAACAATTAGAAGTGTTTTGTTTTGATAACCAATTAGAATATTTATCACCTTTTATGTTAACGGTTATCACCATTAACCCCCATACGTAAGGTTTTTCAAGACTCCCGCTATACAATGTATCTCTAATGACGACTTTTGTCGCACCCGGTATAAACAAACATGGCGGTCCGATAGTACATGTAAACATCGGTTTTTAAGGTGGCTCTATACACCACTTTTTGATGACGCAGTACGCAAAAAAGTACATCTGGAAGCATGCAATTCTGGTACTGGCTGATTTAAACTAAGGCGAATTGTATGGGGACCGCTCTTTTGAAAAATTTGTTACATGAAAAGATTTAATTTGATAATTGGAAAATTCATTACTTTCAAGTAATGTGGTATGTGACACCTTCACGTTGTGTGGTATTGTTTATCGAAATAAACAATAAAATCAAGTATAATTTTTTGAATAGTTCCTTTCCCGTCAGCAATATCGTATAGCGTAGCGCAGAGGGTTAGTGTGTTCACTACAAAACTTAGAGTCCTGAGTTCGAATCCCGTTGAGAACAATACATTTTTTAACTTTCCAAAATTTTCTAAAACGTATTTTTCTAAACTGGTGAAAATATTTCAATTATAATATACTTTAATGCACATTAATATCGACACCTTATGGGGATGAGAGGGTTGCTTTGAATTTCCCTCAGGTTAGGATTACATACATGTAAATCCTATTAGCCTAGTCAATTTTCCCCATTATTTATTTGACTTAGTTTTGCATTAAAGCGAATATATTCACTTATACAGGGTGAGGCCTATAATGAAATATGTATGTATTTATCATTCCAACATTATATTTAGGAAATTTTCTTCAACTCAGAAATGAAAAGTCCCCAAGGTGTTTGGGCCATGGGACTTAGGAACGATAACCCTTACCTGAGGAACTTTCATACCAAATAAAATTTAAAATATTTTTTGTGTTTATTTGCAATGATTTTCATTCAATTTTTTATGTCACATTTATTAAAATACATTTTCTTATAACATCAAGAAACTTGTTCAGATAGTTTGTCAACAGAGTAAGAATAGGCCTATATGAAAAATCATGTTTTGGGGAAATACTAAAAGAAATTGCAATAATAACATTTTTTAATGTGAAAAAGTGTTATATTTTTTTTATGTGTCCGAAGGAAATGTCCATTATATGACAAAAAAATTTATCTCAATTTGTTAATAGCTATCTTTTTAAAAATATTTTTCATAAACACGAAAAAACATTAAAAAATTCATTAAAAATACTTATAGTATCCCTAACATCATTTTAATATTTGATAAGTATATGTTTTGTGGTCTTCTATTGAAAATTGGAATAAACTGTGGGCGTATAGAGCCACCTTAAGCTATATATTTTTACTTGGTAAACGGACGTCTCAGCCAAACTCTGCTCTGCGTGTGTGTGTATTATGTATGTGTGTTTGTTCATTTTAGCCTTTAAAGAAAACCCTCGCATGCATGTGTATCAAACTTCGTACACGTCATAAGCATGTTTTAAGGACTAACCCCATTTATTTTCAAGGAATTCTGTTATATATTTTTTAAAATATCGTTAAAATTACAACGCTAAGGAATTCCGGTTCGTAAAATATACATTTCAAATCAACAACTTAATATTTTGTTGGATGTAAGCCATGTAATAGTAAAAAGCAACCGTTTTTGAGAAATGTGGAGTTGAAAGGATGTCCAAAGTGAAAACCTAAAGCAAGCAGGAGATTAAGTTCGCCCTAATTTAATCGAAACAAGCAGCCGTCTGAGCCAAATTTCGGGCTCTATTTAATGCCGAATTTTGGGCTATATTTAATGCCGAATTTTGGGCTATATTTAACGAAATATTTAGAGAAGAACAGTTTCATATAAACAGATGAGACTTTTACAAATATCGTCAACATGATTAACTGGGAATTCATTTTTCATGTTAATTGCTGAAGATACGTTACTCTTTTTAAAATGTTAGGGTTAAAATTACGACATGTTAAGTCGAATTTTCTCATAGAGAAGACTATAAATCGCCAGATTTCAGCTACGTTTCCTTTTCAATATGAAACTTAATTTGCCTACACTTGTCTAAATGCGTCACTGGATAAAGAGAATTAATTAATAAACTATATTTACATTTTCCAGTGTGTTTGCCTGTGATAACACTACGTATCGATTTTGTACTATAAAACCCATAACTTCAAATGAAGCCAAATTGAGGCGCCAACGGGGTTTGCTTACTTATATTTAAATATTAAATCGTACGATGGTTTAAAATTAAATATTTGCATACCCATTGCTCTTTCCCACTGTAAGTCCATACGGAGGAACTGCAATTATTTTTCTATAATCGCAATTGCTCTGTCTATATATTATGTCGTCATAAAGGCGTGACGTCTTATACTTTTCCATGACATTATAGATTTAAACCCCTATACGATACATCATGTGTTTTTCTCAAACTCAATAAATTGATGGATTTATAACTAAAACATGTCTTATAATAACATTTTAAAGGAATTACTGTTATAGCATATCATTGATTCTGTTGACAAATCTATGTGAATGAAAAAGATACATTACAGTCTGAATGTTTATTTTTGAGGCAATAGCTAAATGTCAAGGTCTAGGCTAATACAGGGTATTTGCGAGTGGTAAAATGCAAATATAAGTAATAAACAACGATTATTTAGTGAACATGGAGTTATGAATAGCAACTGCTCTGCTGGCATATTTTCCATGATGCGCTAGCTTCTTAAATAAATAAGTAATAAGGAATCATTCATTGAATATTATGAGGTGATAATTTCGGTCGGGGCGTGATCAAATTTCTCATAAATCCCTTCGGGCTTTATGGGATTTGATCACGTCCCGACCGACATTTTGACCTCATAATGCTTAAAGAATGATTCCTTATTCCTTATATACTACTAAAGTTTAACACGTTTGTGGTTTGTTTTCCCTAGTAGAGCCTAATGGGAGGATTGTGCAACCACGTAAATGCACCCACCCCAATGGATACACACAGAGCGTGCATTGGGATAGGAATAAACGAAATATCTTAATTCAAAATTGTTTTTAACAAGTTAGATATTTGGTCTCTTTATTTCTGAATAATGCATTTCCCCGCACAATATTTTCATTTCGCGAGGGGATGCTCCGCTTTGCGGTGCCCTTGTTTTATTATTATTATTATTAACAGAATTTATGTCAGTAACTTTTTGAAAACGGAAAGGAATATTGAAACAGTTATGCAATTGTCTTAGACTATCTGTACACAATTGTTAGTGTAGGCGTTTTTCTATATCTTAGTTTTTGAGATACCTCGTCTCAAACTTGAGAAAAGGGGGGATTGAAAAACAAATAAATTCATATAACCGTAAACATTTTAGAAAGACCCATCTATCTTGTTGAGATAGAAGTAATTAACACACATTCTAAGTTTCAACAAAAACAATTGAATGCTTCCGGTTTTATGAGTCGATGAAAATCGTCTATGGGAGTTTCTATGTTAAATTAAAATTAAGCGTCCTTCGTTTTCTCAAAAAGTCTTCGAGTAAACATTACAATATTTCACTTGTCTAATAACATACACAATGCACAGACCGGAAAATATTTTGGATACATCTATACTTATATATTAAGGCATTTTGCAAATAAACTACAAAATGCTGCACAAGAGTACTTGCTAACACCTTTGGTATTTCAACAAATGCGTGATGATGTCCGTAAGGTATAATTGAATTTTAACTGATAAGTTATTATTGTAAAAATAATCAAAAACCCACTTTCATTTTCGATAAACAAGCCCGAAATAGCAAAAATGAGAGTAAGGTGGTGGACATGCTTTGGCGTATCCAAGCCACGGATAATGTGCAGCAAAATATATACTTGCAATGAAATAATAATGAATGATTACGTAAAGAGTGAATATATTTATTGTGAGCATTTTTAGAGAATACTTCGTAGTTAAGATTTGACAATGTTGAAGAAATAAAATAAGTCAATTCGTTTCTTTAGTGGGCAATTTTAGTTTTGATACACATTCGCTCGAGAACTTTCCAGAACAGGGTAACAAAGAACGCAAATTAACGAAGTGTGTGTAGAACAAGTTCATTATGCATTGCGGGCAGTTACATATACTTTGGATCGGACTTCTATTAATACAAAAATTTAAAAATAAAATGGAACAATTAATGCGATTTCAGTATTAATGGAAATAACTTTCCAGAACGGGGTGTCCAAAAACGGGTTGACTATCGACATCATGGCGAAAAGATTAGGGCGAGTTAACCATCGGCTAGATACTTTCAATCTAACAACTTTGCATGCAAATGTATAATCATGTATAACATAGCGTGTTTTGAATTCATACTTTGTTATACCACGACAGATTCGTTGTAAACCTTCGACATTAATTTGTAAACATTAACAAAGATTATTGTATTCTACGTCTATAAGTTTAATTGGTATGCCCCCCTTCCAGATTGCTTTTCAAAACACTCTTTTATCTTAAATTCTTATTTGGGAGAGTAATACAAATTATATTGAAAATCGACCAAAAGAACCAAATTCAGAGAGAGATACACTAAATACCCATCAGTGATTTGAAATAAACAAAATAAAAAAGTAAACAAAATTCAGTCAGCTGCAACAAACAGGATATAGCCAACGTACATGTTAATATTATCCATTTCAGTTTAGATTATTTATCCCTGTCCGCTCCTCCAAATAACCAACAATGTAGTTTTTTTTTATATTTCAATTTTAAAGAATAAGATAAGAAAAAAATCGGACAAAGTATATTAAAAAAAAGAACAAAAATATAGTTCAACATAGTAAGCATTACTAGACGTTGACCCCTGCGTGCACGGGTTGACATTGCATATGATATCGGACATCTACGAAATAGATACATCGATACACATATTGTTGACATTTACATAACAAAGCTTTTAGCCTATAATAATGCTAACTGTGTCCCTTCAACACAGTTTAAATGCCTCCCATATACCCGTGATGTAGCAAAAAACTATAAGGATAGCTCCGGAACGATTTTGGAGACAATTAATGAAGCTGCATTAAAAATAACCGTCAAATTGTTCATAACGAACCATTTTGAGGCTGTAAATACCTTTCATCTGAAATTCAAGAATTCAACATTTTTTCACCAACGTAAACGTATTTTCTTTGATACAGAGATAATACACGGAACGAATTCTATCGTAAAACCGGGTCCGTAGGACATTTATCATTTGAATATAACACTTTCTATCTTCACTCTCCTTACAAAAAAATGTACGTATATACCTTTCATCTAAAATTCAATTCATATCAAAGAAGAATTCAACACTTCAACAACATTTCTTTGTTACAAAGACAAAACACGGAACGCATTCGGTTTTTACACGCTTCAAATTTACACACCACATTGACATTCGGAACTTTCGGGATTTTTCATATTAAATGCACTGATTTAAAGCTATCTCCCGTATTTTCTTTGATGAAAAGAAAATATAGCGAATGTTCAATGAAAATTTACACGTACTTGTATCATCGTTTCTGAGTTTATTTATGTAAATATGATATTGTGGAAACATAAACCAATGAGCCTCCGGTGATTTAGCGTGAATGTAATGCGCAAGATTGTCGATTGTCCAAAAAATCCAGATGATTTCCGGATTTTTCAAAAGAATTCTCGTTGATTATTAATTATTGAAGCTTGATTGAGAAAAAATGAAAACAAATTGGTAATCTTTAAGTACCAATGATGTTTAGAATATAAAAAAACAAAAGACAGTACTCTTCTGATTTCTTGGTATTAAAGCCCAAAAAAATGAGTCTATTATTTTAATAGTGTTAATTCCCGCGCTTGCGCGGGGTATTATCTTGTAATTCTAAAAAATAAGGAATCTGCAGGGGCCAAAACAGCCCATTAGCTGTACCTTTTTTTTCCATCCGATTTTCAAAATTTTTGGTTAATTGTTTAAGGTATAGAATGCATCTTAAAAATTATTGTCCGGGGTCGACGTTTTGATTCCTTATAGGGGTTTTAAAGGCATAAAGATAACAACATGTTAAAAACTACAGTAAAACTCGGTTATAGCGAAGTCCAAGAGATGAGTTGATTTACTTCGTTACATCCGTTATTCGTTATATACACATAACGAATCGGTAATAATGATTATGGCGAATTCACTATATACATGTTATATCTTTAACCAGACTACAATTTTTGCTACATTCTTTTAATAACTTTAGAAATCGGATTGTCATTTGAAGAATTTATGCGACAATAAATTCATTTAAACAATTATGTTAATTGGTTGTGCAAACTTTTTTAACAGTAAACAAATTCGTTATAAAAGTATTAAATTTCGTTCTTTTTCAGCTCTATGGGACTCAAAATCAGTTTGCTACATCCGTAAATTCGTTATAGCGGAATTCGTTATGACGTAAATTTTTGCAAAGATTTTATAAGAATTTCACCGGGGACTCAAAAAAGCTTCGCTACTAGTATATCCAAGAACTTGCTATATCCGTCTTTGTACTAAACAAGTTTTACTGTAAATATATTATTTTGAAAGAGTTATTTCGCGTGCCTCTTAAATACATAGCATAATTACTTAGATATACATCAAGACCTTGGTTGACCTAGTTAATTATCCACACGGACGGCAATTAAGCACATAAGGAAGCAGGCCCCACCTCCAAACTGATACATGTAACACTGCAGCGAGAATCTATTAATAGATAGCTGAATACCAGAAGCACGTGGTGATTGGATGATAATGAAACATCGTGCATAGTTCCTTCCCCTGCTTTTCATTCTTTTAGTAATAAGCATCTAAAAATGCATGTACTTCGAAACTGCATGATCACTGCCAAAAAAAATCCTTTTTTTTTGGGTCTTTTATATTGAGATCTTTGTTAAAACATCTATATCATTGTAAGCATCATTTTTTCACATGCATGTTATTATTTAGAAAATATTTTAAACTTAAAGAAAACAACCAATTCACTGGTCAGAATAACTCTTATCAACAACAATGTGGTTTCGGTGCAAGAGGCTAATGCACATGAGTCCTGACACAGTGGGGAACCCTCCCGCCAAATGTCAATACATCAGCCTACAAATCAGTAAATGTGAAAGAGGTTCCAGGGAGGAAAAGCTATATTTACCTGATGATTTTGCATATGGGCCTAATATTTGATTATGAGAAATATTTGAAAAAAATATCTATATACAATTTATTAAAACAGATGATGTTAAGGTTACAAACTGTAATTCACTGTAGTAGATTAGAAGCTGAAGTATCCTTTTGGTTTACCTCTGCCCTAATAAAATTCCCTCCAAAACATTCTTGTAATCCAAATTATGGCGGAAAAGATCAAGCAAAGTAAATTGGAGCAAAGAGAAAGAGTAAAGTTTTTCAACTTATAAGTTGGGATTTAGAAGAATAGTCGACTAGTGATCTAGAGTAGTGCAAAATGCTGTCGAGACAGATGAAGACTAATGGTTTACTCTGCTTCACAGAGCTGTATTCTAGATTCAAAACACATCTGTGAGAAAGTTGGATTTTTTAAACTAGAATCTGAGATCAGTATGATCAGTGGCATATGATTGCTATTATAATTTCTCACTTAATGTGATGACCTATGTTTATAATTTAATACTGCTAGAACCTGTGTGTGACCTGGGAGGCCCCATGCATTAATAGATAAGGGAACTTGATACGATCAGTGTTAAGTTGCAGGACTGACTCTCCATCGTTACACAAGTGTGTGTTCTTTCTCTTTGTTTATGATTACCAGTGATAATGGAGTAATAAATTAATTACAAGGATTACTTAGTGTTATTTAGTTTTAAGGTAAGACAAGCTATCCCGCCATTTACTGTGCGTCAATAGCAATAGGCATTTCCTATATAGAGATGTAAACAAAAAGCTGATTTCTCATCTGTCAATCAAATCTAAGGAAATTTGAATTTTTGGATCACTTCAACATTTTAAATAAGAATGTTTATTGTAGTTAATGCATCAATAACAATTATTTTACTATCTAGAGATGCCTTTCAGTTTACTTTAGTTGCATGACAAAATTTTATTTATAGTTTTTGCTGATTAAAGTGTAAATTCAGTCCTCTGAAGTGGAAGGTGGCAAGAAAATTGAAATTTCCTCCATTTTCTTCATTGACTGCTATTTATACCCCAGACCTGGTCTATAATTTGTGGCCGAGAAATGAATACTTACAATATGTGTGTGTGTGGGGGGGGGGGAGAGTGCGTGCGTGTGTGCGTGCGTGCGTGCGTGCGAAAATATTCCTATAGAAAATAAAAGTACAGCTACTTGTAAAGTTCTGGAGTTATCTTTGGTTGACATTGCACTACTCATAAGTTCGTGTTTAAGCAACTGGTTATACCAGAGCGTTGGAGAAATAATTAGAAATTAGAATTCTTATTATGCTATTCTCGTCAGCGATTTTTGAAAACGGAGAAGCATATTAGAACAATTATGCAACAGTCTTATAGATCTTTTGAATGACATGCGTATGTAAGGTTTTGGACTTCTGGTTCCGGCACTTCCGGTTTTGACAGTGAATAAATAAAAATTCATTGAAATACAATATCTTTATCATTTTTTTAGTTAATGCATTCAAATTTAAGGATTGGGTGTATCTTGTCTAGCTGTACAAAATCATAACGTTGGCATTTCTCTATATCTTACCGTTTTTGAGATATTAGGGCTCAAACGTGGGAAGAGGGGGAATACTAAAAAATTAAAAACATTAGGAATTTTATAAGACGCCTAGACATTGTTTAAATAGAAGTAATTAATATATGTTCCAAGTTTCACTCAAAACTATTGAGTACTTTATGAGTCGATGAAAATAGTCTCTGTGAGTTTTAATGTTAAATCAAAATCAAGCATCAATCGTTATCTCAAAACATTTTCAAACAAATTTGGGTCGCAACCAGAATCAAGGTTAATGCATCGATCGTTCTTAATGATTTGTAAGATAATTGGAAATCAGTCATCCCGACGACAAGACAAATATATGTGCTTATTAGATATAGGAAATACGTTATACTGGGTGAACACTTAGAAGTTTTGTTGAGTGTATATGAGTTTTTGAAAATATTCTTTAAGAAATATAAAGTATATGTGATTATAAAGTTCTGGAGTTATCTTTCTTTTGACATTTTATTCCTTATAAGTTCTTTTTTCGGCAACTGTTTATACCAATGGGTTGAGTAATTTAGAAAAAAAAGAGTTAGGATTTTCCCCTGACATTTTAAATAAAAAAAGGGGAAAGAATGTCGAATAGCCCTTACTTTTTGTTGAAGACAAAAAAAAATTCTAGCTATTATTATTCTTTTTCTCTACAGATTTCCGTCAGCAATTTTTTGAAAACGGAAAGAAATTTCAAAACAATTATACAATGGTCTTATAGCACTTTTAAATGACACGTGTATATAAGGTTTTGGCATTCAGGTTCCGATACTCCCGGTTTTGCGGGGGGAAAACTACAAATTGAATGAAACGCAATATCTTGTTTATTTTTTGAGATTATAGAGCATTCAAATTTTAGAATTAGATGTATCTTATTTAGCTGTACAAAATTGTAACTGTGTGCATTTCTCTATCTCTAACCGTTTTTGAGATATATAGTTCCAAAATTGAGAACAGGGGGATGAACAAATCAAAAATCCAAAAATCTTCGGAATTTTATAAGACTTACAGACATTGTTTAAATTGAAGTAGTTCACATATACTCCAAGTTCCATTTAAATCGAAAAGACCTATTGTGATTCTGATTTTTTTCATTATTGTTATAAGAGCTTTTCGACTTTCGGTCTAAAAGACCCATTGTTTTCGTCTTTTTTATTATAACTATTCTTGACTAAGTTTAGTCAAGTATTTTTTGAAAACGGTAAGAGACTTATAGCAATTGTATGTAAGGTTTTGAGCATCCGGTTCCGGTACTTCCGGTTTTCACTTAGAAAATACTTAAAATTTATTGAAACGCAATATCTTTCTTACCTTTTAAGTGAAAACATTCAAATTTTAGAATTAGACGTATCAAATACAATTGTACAAAACTGTTAATACAAGCGTCTTTCTATATCTTACAGTTTTGAGATATAAGGCCCCAAACTTGAAAAAAGAGGATGAAAAAACAAAAATTTCAAAAAAAAATAATTAGAAATTGTTTTAGTAGTCAAATGTATTGTTCAGATGAATGTAATTAATAAATATTTCAAGTTCTATTGTTAACAAAAGCATTTTTCTATATCTTACAGTTTTGAGATATAAGGCCCCAATCTTGAAAACGGGGATGAAAAAACAAAAATTTCAACAACAAAAAACATTACAAATTTGTATAGGAGTCACATGTATTGTTAAGATGAATGTACTTTATAAATATTTCAAGTTTCGTTGAGTACTTCCGGTTTTAAAAGTCGATGAATATTTCCTATGAGAGCTTCAATGTTATATTGAAATCACGCGTGTAAAGTTTTCTCAAACATTTTTCAAGCAAATATTAAATAGGAAAATAGCACGCATAGACGTTGTTTATATAGAAACATTTAACATATATTCCAAGTTTCATTAAGAATTATGAAGAACTTCCGGTTTTATGAGCGATGAAAATCGTCTGTTGGAGTTTCTATGTTAAATTGAATCCACGCATGTAATGTATTCTCAAACAGTTTTCAAGCAAATATTTTTACATTTTATATTTACAATTAGGGACCAAAAGCGCCGACCGGAAAAAGTTCGGAAATTTTTTTTTTTTTGAAAAATAAGGGATTTTAAGGGGCCAAAGCTGAAAACAGCTCTCAAGCTGTAACTTTTTTAAATTTTACATCCGATTTCCAAAATCTTTTTAGTTAATAGTTAAAAATAAAAAGTACAATTTAAAACTTATGGTCCGATTGCCTCTTTTCGACTCCTTATAGGGGTTTAGGGCCTGAAAATGACTATTCATAGCCAGAAACTACTCGTAAAGAGCTACATTACACGACCTTGACCTTTGATTTTGACCTTACCTCTGAACTGATATGTTAAAAGAGTCTGCAACATACCCGTTTATCAGTTTCTTTTATACATAGAACTATGAAAACCGAACCCCCCTTTTTTTCTACAATGGTTGAATCCCTGTATAATCTTGATATTTGATGATTGACTTTGAAAGATATAACCTTGACATTTAATGATTGACTTTGAAATACATCATTTCTTTTTTAAATAACATCCAGCAAAGTCTTACGACCGTTTGTAAACATTTTATAAAGCTCGGTCGATCCAGACCACGTTTAAGACTATGCCTCTGAATAAATATTACAGCTTCAGTAAAATTCTTCAGAACTAAACGAGACTTCGAGGGATTGTATCTAACACCTAATCTAAATGCCTGCCAAATTTGAAACAAAATGGTAGGTAATGATGAAAATAATCAACTCTGGCGGCATCAAACCATCATCCCGAGAAACGAAAATTCAACACTTCGAAATTTGTATCTTATAAATTCATGATTTACTTACAATAAAATCTGTGTTTGCATTTTTACGGGCATCCTGAGACGATACTTTGTGAAGTTCTACGAAGGATAACTCTTCCTTTCTAGACCCCGATTTTATTTGAATTTTGTTTACATTTTCTCTCAGCTAGGTTTTTCCCCCTTTTTTCCCCCGACTTGACATGACTGACCTTTATTTATTTCAGACTTTGCCTTTTTGTAATCCACAAATGCACAGTAATTAATCGAAGTCTGACCCCATGCAATTCAAAACAGGAGAATGTGCATCAGTAAATCCAACGTGGCCTTCCAACATCTTAAATTCACCGCTCGCGACAAGAATTTGACCTGGCGTGTTTTAGCCAAAGCTATCCAGTCATATTGTTTTTATGCAGCAATGACTTTTGTTAAGTTAAATGCTGTCATTTTAACCAGTCTCGTAACACCCATCCAGTCACTACGCATTTCAATCTTGTATAACTACCTCCGCGGGGATTAGATCGGCCGTGTTTACATTTTGGAAAAGTTTTGTAATGCGTCACATGGCATGAATTTAATTGAACGTCTATAGATAACTAGAGGTACTGTGAGCAAGCTCACAATTGATACCCCCCGCTAAGATAAAAATCATAATGCGTGTATTTTTCCAATTATAGAAAATATTGGATGAATCTATTTCACCGTCTATTTTCTTTAAATAACAACTGCTCTATTTTTTTTAAAAACTGTTGGTCATAAGCAGTATTTGTGTGAAGTAAGAACATTCAATGTTTCTCCATAAGAAAGATAATGACCGGACACAAATTTTGCATTATTTTCCCCAACGACCTTGACCTTGCCCAAATGACCTTGAATCAAGGTCATGACACACCCTTAGGTCATTAGCAATCTTTGTATGAATTAAGAACTCAAATGTTTCTCCATAAGAAAGATATGGGCCGGACACGAATTTTGCACTTTTTCTGCGAGTGACCTTGACCTTGCCCTAATGACCTTGGGTCAAGGTCATGACACACCCTTAGGTCATAAGCAATCTTTGTGTGAAGTAAGAACTTCCAATGTTTCTCCATTAGAAAGATATGGACCGGACACGAATTTTTGTATGTTTTCTGCCAGTGACCTTGAACTTGCCCAAATGACCTTGGGTCAAGGTCATGACACACCTTTAGGTCATAAGCAATCTTTGTATGAAGTAAGAACTTCCAATGTTTCTCCATAAGAAAGATATGGACCGGACACGAATTTTGTATTTTTTCTGCCAGTGACCTTGACCTTGCCCGAATGACCTTGGGTCAAGGTCATGACACACCCTTAGGTCATAAGCAATATTTTTGTGAAGAAAGAACTGCCAATGTTTCTCCATAAGAAAGATATGGACCGGACACGTTTGCACAGACAGACGGACGGACGGACGGACGGACAGACAGACGGACGGACAGACGGACGGACGGACAGACGGACAAGGTGATTCCTATATACCCCCCCCCCAAACTTCGTTTGCGGGGGGGTATAATAATTTAAAAGTTGCAGTGGCCGAATGGTTAGAGTACTGAATATGCAAAGCTAATGGTTGCAGGATCGAAACCCCTCCCCTCCTCCCCCCACTTTTTTTTCAATATTGTTTTTTTCTTTTTTTCCCTTTAAATTGTAGAAGTGTACTAAAAGTCGAAAAGCACTCTTTCTTTTGTTGAAGACAAAAACAAGTCTAGTTTAAATTGTTATTGTTTCTTAATAATTTTATTTCAAAGTCACATGCATACACACTAACGATAAACAACACTCATGAAAGTCAGTAGAAAATTCAACAAACTGGTTTAAGTGGTCAGCCAGAACATACCCTGCCAAAAAAGGTAATAACATTTTCTTAACATAAACATTGTATACCGAACGCCAACAAACCAGCAATCACCCAACGTTTGCTCTATGTAGGCATGCTATCTGTGTTTTGCAACCATTGTCTACTGATATTGGCCTTACTATATGAAATCAGATATCAATAGCGAAAAAAAACACGAGGAAAGGAAAGGAATCTTTTAATAAATAAAATATATAATATTGCTTTTAATGTAAGACGAAACGTTCTTTAATTTTAAATTTTTCCAGGAAAATGATTTTAATTACTTCTTCTTTAAGAAGCTTTCTTGCAAAAAATGAGGGTACCTTACCACGCATTTGTGCTAGTTATCGGTATAAGATTATGCAATTTCCTATATAATCTTATTTAAATTACAAATTACAAATTTATCTACAATCGTGGAAGAGCACAGAGAAGAGCATAATCAAATTTATTTTTTGAAACCAATTTTAATTGAAATCAGGATAATTTTTTTGGAACTCTTTATTTAGAGGCCATAAAAATATGCTCGAGGAAGGTGTCGTCTGACCTTTACTCTTTCTTTGGAAAAATTAAAACACCTTTTTCATTCAAATCAGTTAAATTGTTTTCGTGCATTACCAAACATTGCTCTTTTGTCTTTTAAAAAATACTGCATCGATCAGGATATATTTTACATTTTTCTTAAAACATAAAATTTCTTTTAAAAAAACCAAAATTGTTTCATTAACGTATTCAAAATATGATAACTTGTAAAAGATTTTAACAGCAAAATTAACACAATGTTAGTATATCGCTTGTTCCTCGACATTTTGATATTTTTATTTAATTTAATTTCGTCTTAAGTTTAAAATTTAAATTTACACCAGACTATTACACTAGACTATTCTATTCTATTGATATTGGTTGTCCTAAATCTAACTTTGGAGTGGTGTCCTTTTTACATGATATTGATTTTTAACCCACAATAGATACAAGGATTTAAATTCACAACACCTAATTATATTTGATAAAGCGAATAATATTGGTTTTGACAGCGCCCAATTATCCTTCCCTTAAGCCTCTTTAAGATAATAGCAAGCGCAGCTCTAAGAACCAGTGCGTGTTGGAAAAAAACCCGAGCTAAATCAGATTCATCAAGACATTTTTTGTCTACGATCCATTATGCTCTCTAATGTTTTATTTCGTGGTGCAATGCCAAAAATGGCTAAATTTAACTCCTAACTAACGGTACTTTGAGGTTTGAAGGCACGTTTTGAGTAGCGCACAAGCTTTGGTGAGACCCAAGATATTTTTTTATACCATTCCTTCGTACTGAGTCGAGATACGTAAACAAATGAATATTGATTTGAATGTGTGACATCATAGTGATCTCGACCTACATTTTCAGCGATAAATTCAGGGGTGGATCAAACATCTGCAATGCGTGTAATATAGCTATTTTAGTATATACTTCAATACCTGCCTTAGATTATTTGTTGTTTTTTTTGTTTTTTTTTATTTTGATAGAGAGATTATATAATTATATATCCAAGCAAGAGTTAAGCTAATTTTGCGTGCATGAACAGTAAGTATAAGAAGGCAGGAGGTTAAAGAATATGTCATTTTGAACAAAATACTAAGGAATACACAAAAATAAACAGTTAAAAAATCTATGCAGATATTGCATATTGTAAAATCATCAAATTAGAAAATAGGTAATTACACACCTACAAACAGGGACCAGATATAACGTTTGCAAAAATAAACAAACTTCTGTAAAAAAAATTATTTACACTTTTCAATTTTGACCAAATTGCAGCATAAAATGACAGTTAAACTTGTGAGAGCGGTTTTTGTAATCTACAAAGCTTTGAATATCAGCGTCTTAAGAATTCGAGTTTTGTACAGTGGAGGTCAATTTAGAAGTAAATCCATTTTTTATAAATGCGTTGATTCTTAAGTCAACATCTTGCAATATCGTTTTTTTTTCTAAAGTAATAAGAGAATAACCTTTAAATACTTTGCCAAAAGTAATTAAATACATTCAATTACTTTATTTTATGCCTAACAATTTTGAAGACAAAATTACATGCTATGCTACAATGAATGCATAATATATAGAGTATATATGAATGTTGTCATTTAGCAAACACATCACCAAAGTGAAAAAAATATAAAACAAAATAAATTCATGTATAGTAACTCGGTAGTCAGTAATAGTATCCGGTAATGAATTACAAAGCTATCATTTATGCTATTGAAATGTCATTAAGTGGAGAATATACATATAGTGCTTTCTTTGGTGTTTCATGCAGGTATGAAGGTAGCGAGAATCTCAAAAAATACATAACCCGTTTTAGTGGTTTATATGTACCTTTTCTGCAATGATCGATATCATAGCCCATAAGAATAATATATTTATATTTTCATTAAATTCACCTAATAAACCACTTGATTAATCAGGATAAGTAAGAGTAAGTTAAAATTGTTAATGTACGTCAGTACGAAAAGTAGTAAAAATATCGATTGATTCTTTGTATGAAAATGTGGTTCTAATGTCACTTCAAGCAGTTAGAATTTTTTAAAGAATGCTAAATATTTCAATCGAGCAATAAACTGGTTGAAATTAGATCGTGTAGGTTTCAGTCCTATAAATTTACACGCTATCAATCACAATTCCGAAAGAGAAGATAAAATGCTGATATGTAAGTCTTCCTTTCTGAAACGGCAAAAAAACATGAATAATATGAACAAACGACATACATTATTATATAGTTTGATTCCTTATAATAGTCCGAAGGTAAATATTATGTCAAGTGGCTTGAGATTAAAATTAGTGCTCCAAATATTTAATTCTTTTTGCAATTCCTGTTATGCATTCTGCAACAATGACTTCCCCATTGCCAAATGTGCACAGACCACGCGCATTGTTTATATCGTCTTCAAGAACGATGTACCTCAGAAACCGCCCATCTCTGTCCAATATGCAAATTTTGATTCCAAGAAAGTCAGTGATGAGAACGTGACCGACCAAATCAGTAGCCACTGAACAGATAAACGATTTGCCTTCTTTCCACGAAAACGAATATCGGTATATGCCTAACCTATTAACAGCAATAATTGCGTTTTTGTTCCAATCAGTTACAATTACGTCCCCATTGACATTTTCAGCGATGTATACTGGGGATTCGTACAGAGGTTGGCCATTCGAGTCATATTGAATTGATTGGAGCACAGTACCGGTACTGCTATATCGCACGACTTTAGAGTGATCATCTAGCTGAAGACAGACTAGAAGATCACCGGATCTGGTACTTGTGAGGCCTTTTGGAATCCAGTCCTTTGTTGTGAACATTGTCACTACGGCGTTTGAGTCAGATTTTATTTTTACGGATTTATCTGCAAAATCAGAGTACACAACCTGGTTGTTATGCACACATAAGAACATACCTATGCAAGTAATGTGCACGGTACGATGGAGGTTTCCCTGCAGGTCAAATAATTGTAGTTCTTTAGAATGTCCGCCCATCCACACTTTGTTATCGTCTGTAATCGCCAGATCGTACAGACGATTTTTGTTTTGTTCGTCAATTGGAAACCCGCTGTCTATAACAGAGGTTACTGTTGGCATTTCTAATACATGTAATTGCTGATCCCTTAATTCAGATTCTTCCAGTGTCCTTGCAAAGGCTGAAAAGCATTCTTTCTTTTCCCTTTCAATGTGTCCAAAAAATGTTTGCAAATAACTTTCATCGATTTTACATGCATAGAATATTGGAAACGGAAACTGATCGTGAGAAAAATCTGTCAATGAGTCTTGTTTCTCGATAATAGGAACAAAATTTTGCAATTCTTTCAAATTTTTCGATTTTTGTAGTGTCGCTACTTGTTTGTTGATTTCATCCACGTTCTTTATCACTTTCTCAACCTCTTTCTTTTGTTTCTGAAGTGTACCCTTGTGTTCATTTCGCATGCCATTCAGTTCATGATGTAGTTTCTGCACGGTTTTTTTCACATAGTTATGCCACTCTTCACCACGTGCTGTGATGTCATCTTTTCTTTGAGTATAAAACATTGTTAAAGATGACAATATATTTTTTGTGTGGTCTAGGACTATTTGTAGTTCAGTTTTGAATGACTGAAGACGACCATTTTCTCGTTCGATTTTTTTCAAAAGTTGCTCGATTTGTTCGGAAAGCTGTGATGTTTCATGAGTACTGTGATTGTCGGAAACGCAAAGTTTACATATCGGAATATCACAAGTTTTGCAGAATATAGAACAACCGTTAGGAGGATGCAATTCGCAAATGCATTCCTCGTCCTTGTCTTTAGTGCCATACTCTACGATGTCATGACCTGATATAGCTTTTTCTCGTAAATGCACTTGCACGCAGGTGTCGCAAATATTTACCCTACATAGTCGACAGGAAAAAGACACTAAGTTTTTGCATATATCACATTTAGGGGAAAGGATGTGTTCATCTCTTTGTTCTGTTGCCATTTTCGTCCTGTGAAATTTGAGATATGAACAGATCATGAAATTTCATAATTATGAATATTTTGTTAACATATTGTTTTTATTAATCTATTACACATTTAAAGCAGTAGAATACATGTAATTTTGTTTATTGTCTCTCTTTGTTTTCCACAACGGAATAAAGTGGATATACTATAAATATTCCTGATCAATTAAAACTTTCGATCAACTTGACAGCAAAATATAAAACGTCTTACACAAGTAAAAAGAGATAAAATTCGTTTAATGATTGCAACAAATTAATTGAAACGTTTAATAAAACATTTATTTTTATTTGACCTCGTTAAAAAAATGTTATTAGATTTTAAAAGTACACAAATAAAATTAAAAGGACAATAACCGTTGAAGGTCAGTTTGTGAAAGTTACAATTGAAATGAAGAATTTTTGACCGTTTTATCGCCGAATATGGACAACCAACGCTTGAAAATTGAGTCAAAAATGTTAACGTCAATGAACATCTTGGAGCACTGGGCCGTCAATAAATGTTCTGTGCAAGCAAACATCCCCGATGGAGACCAAAATGTTCTTAGATGTTACAGGAGATGGCCGACATGTGTTTTTCTTTCTTTTCTTTTTTTTTTTTTTTTTTTTTTTTTTTATAAAACAATGGTTTACAATTAGAATCAAAGGTTTAAAGATGGAAGAACTGATATTTGGGCGCCCCACCCCCATACAACCCGGATCTTGCACTTATGGATTTCGCTTTATTTTATTTTCTTAAGTCGAAACTGCGTGAACAGAAATTTTTGGACCTTAATGATCTACAATATGCCACCCAAAAAAATATACAAATGTTTGAGAAATAATGGAATAAAAATGCATTCATGAATGGGTTTAATGACATGGAAAGTGTATGGAACTGAAAGGTGTTTACTTGGAAAAAGAATTACAGGTTTGCCTTCCAATTGTTTGACGTCACCTGACGTTGTTCAAATATGAAATGGTGCTTCCTAAATCTAATTCTTACAAAGTAAAAATTGATATATATTTTGAAAAAAATATTAAAATCATATAATTTTTTGCATACTTATTTTCAATCGATATTCATTTAATAAAACATACGTAATCCTAAGAAGTACACAGTAATTTTCCGTAAATCACTTTGTCCTCGACCTCTTCTGACAACCCTCGCACATGTCCTGCTCCTTAATTTCCTAACTTCCTCAAGCTGTTTTTAATGTAGTTCAGATTACAACAATGTTTGACCATTATTGATCTTACTTTACTAACATTAACATCATTCATTTTATGACAATTAATTCGAGTATGTTCAATTTATAATATATTTTTGATACATGCCAGGTATGTATTTAAAAAAAAAACCCACTGAAATGTGCATGTGCCTGAACACAAGACACACCTGTTGTGTATAGCTTTTTTCAGGTCAATGGTTTTTATGTGGTTAAACAGAAATAATTTAATAAGATTTAATACAGAAAAGAAACGAAATAATATCCAGATATGAAAAGAAGCAATTTCAACAAGGAGAATTAATTCTATAGGTACATTCAAATTCAATGTTTCACATCTGTCTAACACATTTAACATTATAATTTTTAAAAAAAATCAGGTATTGAACTCGGGTTAGTTACTAGCATCAGCGCACAACCAATATTATTGGGCCACGGGAACTTTTACCATATATTGTCTTTACATCCAATATATATCTAGTTATTGAATCTAGGCGATGTTATGTACACGAACGCATATAACCTATATCTTCCGTGTTAACATCAATTTATTAGGATGCATTCTGAATGGATACGAGTTTCGTGACAAGTTGAAATGGCTGCACCATTTATTCATCGGTGCATAAAAACGTGTGGCTGGATAGCATTGATGAAGATATCACACTTGCCAACGTACGCCGCATCACATCCTTGTCATAAGCGGTAAATTTGATATGACATTCTAAACAATTGCTTTAACTCTAATCTATTTAGTAGATTAGTTGTACCACTCTTGTCCTTCCGTTTTTCTCTCTCATTCTTTATTAAGAAATTGCAAATTTCTTATTCAGATGCATACATTTTCAATCTATATGAACCTTTTTTAATGTTTGAAAATAAAACAAAAATCCACCTACCTCGGGATGTTAAATTTTCAATGTGTTGTGCAAAAGTCTGAATATATGCCAACAACCCATTCATCAATCTATCTATCCGTTGGCCAACCGGGCAGTATATATGTATGCTAAGTCGGGGGCTCTCTCAAGAACCTAACCAAACTATGTCAACATTTTCTTATGAATTGATTCTGTATTGTTGAAACCAGCGTATTAATTTGATTGAAAAAAAAACCAGTTCTTCTAAAAAAGTTTTTTTTTCTTAATTATAAAAAGAGCCAGTTGAATAAATAAAAATTTCCCCTTACCGACCCCTTGCTACTGTAATAATATCTACCCAGAGATGCATGACGTGTATACACGAATAGGAAAACACTGAAAATTACCAGGAATTTTCCAGATAATATATATATGCAAAAGCTCATCGGGGATTTAAATCTGAAGCTAATCTGAATCTGAAGCTAAGGTCAGGTGGCAAATAGTTTGATCATTAAACCGAGACGATCACGCAACCATAATTATGGTTTGTATCAAAAGCTAATGTAAAGTTGTTTTTGACAGGTTTGTATAGCGTTAACTGTCTCAAAGTGCAAAATAAAACGCAGTTATTTCTTCATTACTCATGTCCTCTGATTTTTTTAAATTTTTTTTTTAATAAAATCATAAATGAAAATAACAAAAATGTCATTTGATAAAGGAAAATTCTAATATTTTGAAATCATAGAACCATATTATTTGTGTAAAAAAAAATCTTTAAGCTCGAAAAAAAAACCTTTTTTGGTAGATGCATCATGGATTTAAATCCGTTGTCGAGATCAGTGTAGTATATAATGCTATGAATTAATCAGAACAATCACTGACCATGCCGGAAATTAAGCATTTTATGGAAGTAAATTATAATTGTAATGCATATTTCGCAATCAAAATTCTCCAATACTATGCCACATTACAAGTTTTATGTTTATCAGTAGTTTTGTTTTCATGTTTAAATGTCCCTCTTTTTAGACAAAGAGAAAAGAAAAAAATACACTACATTTTGAAATTAACAAAAACATATTAATCAACAAAAATGTCATTTGATATAGAAAACTTCTAATATTTTGAAATCATAGAACCATAGTATTTGTGTAAAAAAAATCTTTAAGTTAAAAAAAGAAACTTTTTTGGGGGATATTGTTTTGTTTTTTGTTTTTATATATCTACCATACAGGCGTTATACATGTATATATATATATATATAAGCTGGCTTGTAAATAATATCAGCAAAATGCTGTTTCTGTGGGTATCTCACAGAAACTACTAAACAAATACAGAGATGCATCGTGAATTTAAATCTGTTGTCGAGATCAGTGTAGTATATAATGATAGGAATTGATGAGGACAATCACAGACTCAAGAGTTTTAGCCAAGAGTTTTAAGCATTTTAATTAAAGCATTTTATGGAAGTAAATTATAATTGTAATGCATATTTCGCAATCAAAATTCTGCAAAAGTAGGCCATGTTACAAGTTTCATGTCTATAAAAAAGATCTTTATTAGTAGTTTCGTTTTCACACTTGTGGAAAAATACTGCAGTAAACTTAAGCTTACTCCGGTTTGAATGTCCTTTAGACAAAGGAAAAAGATAAGAATACACTATATTTTGGAATGGTATTCGATATCATGGTATCAAGGCTAAAAAGACCAAGCAACAACAAAACCTAATCGCCAGAATTACATCAGCGTTTTAGAAATCAAATATGTCCATTTGTGCCAAGTAATTGTGTAAACTGTTCATATTACATTTCTAAAACGCTGATGTATTTCATACGATTATGTTTTGTTTTGGGGTTTTTTTTTAACTTTTGATATCGAATACCATATCAAAATATTGTGTATCCTTTTCTTTTTTTCTTTTTATGAAAAGAAGGTCATTTAAACTTGAGTAGGCTAAAATTCAAGGTGGGGAGTTCCAGTGTTTTCCACAAGTATGAAAATAAAAGGTCACGTACATATAAACATATTTTGTCCAAGAAGTGTTCAAGAATTTTTAACCGTTTTAGAGATATCTGCTCAACAGTGTTTAGGGACCATGTGCAAAAATTGCCAGGTAAAATATTGATAAGAACATTATTCTCGGCAACTTTTGTTCTACTCTGCCTTTTCAAAATAGTCCTCCTTTTTTTAATTGATAAAGAACACCGTTTTGGACTTCTTACCCTTTGAAACCTCTAATTACGTAACATAAGACGAAATTATGGTACATGTACTATATAGATGAAAAGCTGTACCATGAATATTTTTGCATTTTAAAAAAATTATTGCTCAATAAAGGGTTATAAAAAAATACTTTGGAACCCACTTGGTCCCTAATTTGAGGGACCAGTCCCTTTTTCTTGATATTAAATGAAAGATTTTTTAAATATAAACATATTGTGTTCAACAAGTGTTCAGGAACTGTTCGGGAAGTCCTATACTCGGCATTAAATGGGCTCAACCATGAAAAACTTAGCTTTAAATATGATAGATATATATTAAAGCAATACATATACATAACTAAATATATATGTTTATATGCTAGTTTTTTGTTATCACCTCTCAGACTGGTGTACACCCTTGCGAAAATAATTGTCAATGATGAAATTTGCCAGACGTTCGTTTTTCCTAAATATAATAACAATTTTTGAGGGAATTAGCACTGAATATACAAAATAAATTAAAAAAAATTATTCAAACCATACCGCATCAACAATATCATTGCGCAAATTTTTGGTGTATCGAAATAAAATTCAAAAGAGTGCAATGAAAGTATCTGTTTGGCCATTTTTTTCCCCTACTTTTTTATGGACTCAAACCTAAATTCTTGGTGTTTATTCTATAAAATGACTTGTAAGAAAAAAGATTTCATTAATTAAATTATATGTTGACGGATTACTTTTCATGCTATAAGCTTTAAACCAAGCAGACTCTGAAGAAAAATGCCATCAAAATCACATTTGGCTACAGTTTTCTACTTAGGTTTGTCCACAATGTTAGATTTCATTTAAACATTAATTAATAAAGAATTAATTAAATTTGAAATAGCTTCTGTCTCTAAATTCTAACCCGTTTTAGCAAAAGAAAAATTCGGGACGGGGGATCCATCAAAGCAAATGTTATGTAAGCATACATGAGATGATGGATAATCAGAAATTTTGGTTATTTTTTTTTTTTTTTTGTATTTCACTTTAACAAAATCGAGTTTCTTGACATAAATCATATCTATCTCTCATACAATACATACATTACCGTACTAATACTAGTAGCTATAATTATGGCCATTGTTTACAACAGCGATGTAGAGTATAATCAATACCGAATATCAAAACCGCTATGTAAAATTCGAACCAATATTGTAAAATCCGCATTATGACGTAGTACGATACTCAGACTACTTTAACTGTTCTAGAGATGTCCGACGAACAATTTTTTAGAGTCCGATCCCTTAACTTCTTAGCAGGGCCGTGAATCAAACATTCCTAGATAGCATGTTGTTAAAAACATTATTATGAGCAACTTTTGTTTCACATTGCTTTTCAAAATGGTTTTCCTTTAACAGATTTCAATGATCTTTATTTACGACTTCTGGTCCCTTGAAACCCCTTATTACGTAACATCGCAGCACTGTTAAGGCTGACTATGAAAATATCAGCGGATTTAAAGGTTCATAAAAAATGCATCTATTATTACAAAATATTTATGTAAAGTTTTATTATCATGATATTAATGTGATATCAAATGAACAGTGTAGTAAATGCTACTTTGTATGACACTTAGTGTGGTCCCCTGAATTAATAGGCACGTGACATGTGTTGATAATTCTCCCTAATGGAGGTCATTAACAATATTACAAGGGCATACCCTTATCTAAATTAAAAATTTTAATTATGATTAAATTCTACTCTTCTGGTAGATTCTGAAATTCGGAAATTACTTTATTTATTAGCATTTTTGACGACTTGTTGTTTTGTATGATGCCACAGTTAACATTCCCCGTACTTTCTGGTCGGTGCGACCACAAAATAAACCTTAACAGTGCTGCGATATGATTTAAGTCTGGTATTGTATAGATAAAAAGCTCTACAATGAATATTTGTTTGCCTCAGTCTATAATTATTAACATATAATTACTCAATAAAGAGTCATAATAAAGAGATTTAGAGCCCTCCTGGTCCCTAATTTGAGGAGACAGCTCATTTTTGCTAATATCAAATGAAAAAAAACGTGTAAATTTTCCCAACTTTTCCGTTGCATGCCTTAACAAAATATTCACAGTCAAAAATAATTCAGAAAATGTGCATAAATTATTAGGTATTAGGCTATATAACCACTTGATTTAAAGATATGTAACGGTGAAAGATTGGGCGTTCGGTAACATCAAAGGGGTGTATCTAAGGCGATTACAGTAGACTCTCCCAGAATGCTGTTTACCCCTTTGACGGGTGGAAGTACCCAATACTATGTAAGCACGTGCTGAAAATTTCTCAGGGAGAATTAATCTAGCAACAGAAGAGGAAAGGCGATCAAAAAGAAGAAGCGAAAAGAAAAAGAGCAAGGGTTGAAGTAAGTGGCACCATTGGTTGGAGAAGTCTAAAAGAACTGTGGTGGGGTATCAGAAGTAATCCTGAATAATGGTGAAATAACCTGGTACTCTACGAACACAATAAGAACTTGACAAGTAACACAGTTAATAGTTTTGGTACCGCGTATTGGTACTGAGTGAAGTAAAGTTACCAGGTAGCATTGAAAATTACTGTGTTCTGTGTAATAGAATACTGTGTGCAGAATAAATGGTACTGTGTTCTGGGCAAAACGGTACTGTGTTCTGGGCACCGGGTTACTGCGTACAGATTTAAAAGTACTGAGCACTTTGTTCCCGTGAACACGGTACAAAGAACCGTGATCAGTTTGAGACATTAGTTGAACTAGAACACATTAAAAGATGGTTGTTGAGCAAGAATTGTTAGCAGATCTTGAGAAGATCGATGCAGAAAGACAGAGATTTAAAGAAAAGTTGCAGATGATGATGCATAAACAATCTCCTGCCAAGGTAACTAAGTCATCTCAGGTGAGTGACTTGAATTATATACAAATGCAGGTACACAAAGACCGCAAGATGATACCATGGCGGAGTTGAACAGACGATATTTGCATGGAAGTCCAAGTTATGAATTATATGGACCGGATGAAAAGGGTGCACGTCCAAAAGTCAGGACAAATGATTTGTGCAAAGATTTGTCTACACTGCGGTTTACGGATGATAATAAGGAATTCTACCAAAGGACTTCAACACCTGGTGTTCATTTCACGTCGCCAGAAACCCGAACCACGTCTACGCCGACAAGCGTCACTTAGAGCTTGGCTAAGGACTAATACACAATGCCAAGTATACCGAGGGCTTGGGGTCCTAATGTTACACCTATAAAAAGTGAAATGATTTATATTCAGCAGTTTGGAAAAACTGTGATGAAGCCAGATACATTTGATGGCACTGGTTCGTTGATTGATTATAGAGCGCATTTTGAGGCATGTGGTAACATATACATGTGGAATGATAAACAAAAGGGCCTTTACCTTGCTGCATCTCTACGAGGACGAGTACAAACGGTGTTGCCAACTTTGGGAAAATGCATCCAGACTATGCATGCGCTTAAAGGGACCTTTATGAAGCATAAGAGGCAAGATTCGCCTCAGCAAACCAAACAGAATTGTACAGGGCAATGTTAAAAGAGTAGCGCCAAAAATCAACTTAAACATTGCCTGAACTAGGTGAGAGCAGAAGACGTCTGACACATTTAGCTTACCCTAGTGCACAATGCAAGGTCAGAGAAATGATAGCCAAGTACCAATTCGTTGATGAGCTCGCCGACTTAGATATGAGGTTGCGAATTCAACAGTCAAGTCAACCTAAGTCGCTGAATGAGGCTATACGACTCGCCGTAGAGATAGAGGCATTTTGTAGGGCTGAGCGACAACGACGCGGCCTAAGCTACGTTATGGGAGCCTCTGGAGAGAAAAACCAAATACACAAGAAACTAATTTCAGAGGTGAGTTCAAAGAACTGAGAGATGAACTAAGGGCATCTCCTCGAGAACTTGAGCTCAAGAGAACGGCTTTAATAGATAACAAGTCAAACACGACAACTACAAACACGATGAACACAGGGGGTCCACAGAGTAATGATAATTTCCCTTACAAGTGTCATAATTGTGGTACAAGAGGGCACCGAGCAAGAGATCGTTTTGCTAAGAAAAGGACAAGTTGTAGTCAATGCATGTCTCAAAGGCAGAAGAGGACATCAAGTCAACCTGAAGATGAAACTGAAAATACATTGAAACAACAGAGTTCTAAACCAGGTTCAAGCTACGAACCAAGTGTGACTGCAGAGACAGCTGAACGTCAAAAGGCACCCTCCATTCCAATCCATTGTCCCTGCTGCAGGACAAAAGCTACCTCAAATGACGATAGCACACAGACAGATGGGAGCAGTCAGTGAACAGTGCAGAAGATATCAGGAGGGGGAGAGTGTTGAGAGATTCGAGGCGGACATTTGGAACGTATGAGCCTGTGTTGAAGAATGTGATGTGTCGAAGAAACATTGTTTTAAGTTGATTCTCAAATCTGTCAGTGCTCTTGTTTGTTTTCATAATTGTGTTACCTATGGGTAAATAAAGAGAATATTTCTTTGTACTCTGATCATTGGACACGCGGGAAGCATGTATATCGACATGTGGGTAGTGTAACGGAGAAAGATTGGGCGTTCGGTAACATCAAAGGGAAGGGATGTATCTTAGGAGACTAGTGGACTCTCCCCGAATGCTGTTTACCCCTTTGACGGGTGGATTGACCCGATATTATATAAGGACGTGCTGAGAATATCTCAGGAAGAAATAATCTAGCAACAGAAGAGGAAAGACGTTCAAAAAGAAGAAGCGAAAGAAAGAGAGCAAGGGTTGAAGAAAGTAGCACCATTGGTTGGAGAAGTCTAGACGAATTGTGGTGGGGTACCAGAAGTAATCCTAAATAAGGGTGAAATAACCTGGTACTCCACGAAAGAACTCTGAAAAGTAACACAGTGAAGGGTGTCCGGTTCTAGGAAACACACACACACCTCGTTCTATATTATTATTTTGTTGTAAATCTAATCATTTATACTCAGGCAGAGTAAAGGAAAATTGTTTATATATATATATATATATATATATATATATATATATATATATGTGTGTGTGTGTGTGTGTGTGTGTGTGTGTGTGTGTGTGTGTGGTAGAGTCAAGTATACGGCATTCCTGCTAGCTCTGGCTAGTGGGTTAACCCTCTTTAGCTCGATCGGTAGAGTGCTGGACTGGCGTGCCAAACCCCAAGCAGAGGCAATAAGTGTCTTAAAAGAACCCAGTAAATAACACGTTACAGATACTATAGTTTGTCCCAAGTTATTGCTTCCATCATTTTTTGATGATTTTTAATAAAAATACACATACCTATTAAAAAAATACAATTGAAATCGATGAAAGGGAATATATCCAAGATATCTTCATTGAACAATTATCCCTTTTCACTCATAAAATTTCACAGGAACGAAAACAATTTTCTTACGGAGATTTGTAATGGGAAATGTTTACATTCTTTCTCCATTCGGAATACACCCGGAATACATCCCGCGATTTTTTAACATTATCATCTTGCCTTATTAATGGCTGATGCAATGCAAAATCTCCGTAGACTTTCAATTTTTGGATGTGTATTGAAACCTGTGGCGGTAGAGGGGGTGTTTCTAAACAGATAATCTGGACATTTTTCATATTAGTGGATGAACGTAGTTTGAGCACAAAGGTATTTACTATTATTGAAATATCAAGCAAAAAGTGGTGGAAGCAAAAACTCGGGACAGAGTATAGAAAACACTAAACTTTGTGCTGAAAATCCTTAACAAAGTTTTAGATTATTAGGAATCAAACTAATCTTGATATTCTCACTAATCTTATTTTCAAAGAACACAAGTACGTGTAAACATTATGGCAGCTAACGTTACAGACTAACGTTATCAAACAAGAAAAAACTTGGGTGCATATTTCAGTTACCGCCTTTGTTGTTTTCAGTTCTGATCAAGAATTAAAAAATAATTCTACATGCTGAATATTTGTTGTATGATGACCTAAACATTCATGTATTTTTGAGCATCTTAAAATTGTTTTGTGCTACTTTTAAACCTTTATCCTTTTCTTAAGTTACTTAATTTATTCCAAGCTTAACAGAAAATCAATCGAACAATGAAATTCATAATGATCCATCAAATGCCATGTCTACATTTAAAAAATCTGTCGGATGTCGATTGCCATTTGTCTTTCGAAATTATACATGTATATGTGTAAAAATTTCGTTATCTTACAATGTAGCTATATCACTAGTTTGCATGAAAAGTTTAATTTTAAGCTCAATAATTTGAATGATAAAGGGGACAAAACGTAATAATTTATCTTTTGAGTAAAATAAATAATTAAAATATTGCTGTTGTAATCATGGTATCAACTTGCACCAAAGTACTCTCAGAGAAGAATTGTTATGCCAAAAACTTTTTAAAAAAATGAACGATGGGTAACGTTCAATAAAGGAGTGAAGATTTATTACATGCAAAATCAAATAGCTTAGCTATAAATAATAAGCCACACCCACCCACTCCACCTCCCCAAAATATCCTGGGTCTGCATCTCTGACATTTTAAACAACACGGTGTAAATCCATCTATCAAACATAATTGCTAAATGGCAAACACCCATGACCAAATGATTGTCTTCTGAATTCTGATTGCCAAGGACGTTCAATTTTTTTAATTTCTTGTGATAGGTGGTCATCAATTGGAATTCACCAATCTAATCTACCTTAAAATCTTATGCAATCAATTAAGTTAGTAAAAAAAAATCCAAATATATTAGCCTTAAAGTTCAAATATTTTTCCTATTTTTAATACAGAGTTTTTTTTTTCAAAGAGATTGACAATGACCATCCAAACTTCTTTCACTTGAAGAAAAAAAGCTACATTTACTTATTTGCACAATCCTTATAGAATGTCCAAAACACAAACAAATCAGATACGTAATTGCTGATTTTAATGGTGTTTTACTGAAAAATCAGTATCCAATATAAAAGCAGACACTTAATCATTTTTAAGACAATATTCTATATACATGTACAAACTTAAAAAAAATATCCAAAATTATGTGGTAACAACTTCTTACAAACATACAGTGCAATACAATATATTCACATAATAGTCATTGTTTACATGACTGTTTGTTTATGTATTACTGAGCAAGACAGACAAACACCATTCTGTGGAACTATTTTATATGATTTAACAAAGTATATGAAATAATGTACATCAGAAAATGAAAAAAAAATACAAAATGGCATACATGTATCCAAACACTTCCAGAAACCCCTTAAAACACGGGTAATTCATTATAAAATTGTAGCCCAGATGATAGAAAACCCTTTTATCAAACAAAATAAGTCATTTTTTTCAATACAGAAATAAATCAACTTTTTTTTTTAGTTGTAAACCCTGTCACAATATTTACAAGAGTTTATCATCTTGAGAGAATGACACTTGTTTGCTTGCATAACTATTAATCATTAACAAAATTCCTGTTCAAACAAAAAATCCTATGATATGATAGTACTAATCTTTTTCTTTGTTTTACGTAGGAGAGAAAATTCATTTTCAAATACAAAAAAAAAATGTGATTCAAGTTGAAAAAAAATAGAATAAACAGAACGTCTTAAAATGAAATATCGAAATGAGATATGATAACAATACATTGTACCAATTTTCAAATATCAAAAAGGCCAGCTCTTGGTTTTGAGAGTTAGAAAAAGAAATTGTAAAAAATGGTTCCCAAAATAACTATACACTAGTTACATGTATATATACACTAGATTATCTATAATCCCGGTACCCTCCTCTGTAGTAACCTTGACCTCTCAAAAAACCTCTGGTTGCCCTGTTGTCATAACCATATCTGTGGTCATGCTCATCATGCCTGTTGCCATGGTAACCACGTCGCCTGTCGTCATAGCGATTTCTGTCATACTGATGCCTATCCTCGTAGTGCCTGCTTTGCCCATGGTGTCTGTAATTGTCCCTGAAAATTTAATTTATTAAAAAAAATTAAAATTGTTTAACACATTGTGATGCCACATGTAGCTTTCATAAAAAGAACAACCTGTGTAAAATGAATCAAATTCAAATTAGACTTGCAAAACCATGAATGGTTTGACAAAATCTCACACAAAGTCATCTCTGAGCAACCTGTCAAATGGCCAATGAGAGCACTGCTGTCAAAATCTTTGCTTTTAGTTTAATATGTGTTCTCTATCACCGATGAACTTAAATCCTGGAGGTGCAGCATGTAGTAAACAAAGTCATGCAAAGTGCATGTATCGACTCAAAGTTTGCGTCACTGTTGTTAGCATGATTCATGGATGAATAAGAGATTGGACGGTAATTATCCACAATTTTGGATGAAAAACTAACTTTAGCATAAAAAAGATGACTTAGTATTAGAATTTTTTTTTCACTTTGCATGAAAATATCTAAAATTTACAATATATGTATCCAATTTCGTCATTAATGAACATGTACCCATAATTTGTATAAGCCTGAGATCTCCATTTCTTTGTTTTACAGACACACACAGGTATTTTTACCTGTTATCGTGAGGGTGCTGGTCATGTCTTGACCACCCCCTATTGTCTGGTGGTCCCCCGAACCTGTTGGGGCCTCGATGATCACTCCTACCAGACGACCGGTTGTCATGGTGATGGTGACTGTCGTCTGGTCTACGGCTCTGCGTGGGCTAAAATATAACCAAATTCAATCATTCTCCCTTTTCGACTTAGTTCTAAAAAAAATTTCAATCCCTTTTAATGTCTTTACTTTATTAATCTTCTCATTTAATTTCATTTAAAAAAAGCTTCACTGCATAAATTTTAGAATTGAAATCTGCATGACTCTAGTACAGTTCAAAACCAAAAGTAAAATCCTTACACTTCTCCTACTGGAGCTCTCACTCCTCTGCCTACTGTCAGTGTCCTCAGTTGGTTTGTCTCTTGAGCTTTCCTTCTTTGGCACATCAGTATCATCTACCTTGGGTGGACCCTTTGTCCCTTCTTCGGCTGAAGAGACACTTTCTGCATTAGCTGATACTCCTTGGTCCTCTCTTTTTTCTGTTGACACAGACTCTGAGCTGTCTTTCTCGATCTCCTCCTGTTTTTCTTCTTCGTTTGATTGGTCCTGTTCTGTTTTCACATATTTTCTTCCTCCATCTTCCATCTGAACAGGTTCAGTCAAAGATTTTTCTTTGTCATCTCCCACTTCTGCTGTTTCCTCCACCTCTGCCTTTGTTTCTTCCTGTTTCCCTTGGTCTTCATTTTCCCCTTCTACTTGGTTTTCTGATGCACTCTCATCTTTTTTACACACAATTTCATCAGCTTCCATAGGAACATCCAATTCCACAGAATTTTCTTCAGAAACTTCTTTTTGGTTATCCTCTATTGATTCTTCCACTTTTTGGTTATCTTGCTTATCCTCCACTGATTCTTCCACTATTTTCTCTGATTGCTCTCCTTCTTCTTCTTTCTCATCATTTTCCTCACTTCCAGTTTGGTTTTCTGCTAATGTGAAAAGAGACGAATCTTCTTTGGTCTCATTGGAAGCATGATCTTCAGCTGATTCAGAAACAGTTTCCTTCACCAGTGCTGGTTCTCCCTTTTCCTTTTCTTCTCTCTCTGTTATGTCCTCTTCCACATTATCAGAAGTATTCAAGGCTGAATCAAACATTACTTCATTCTTTTCTTTGGCTTCATTTTCTTTTTCTGTAATCTCCTCTTCCAAAACACCAGAAGTATCCAAAGCGGAGTCAGAAATTGCATCATCCTGCTTGATCACACCAGATTCAGTAGGTGTATCTTCCATCATATTCTCATCATCCATCCTCTCACATTTGATACCCAACAGACTGTTTTCTGATTTTTCTTCCATCATTTCCTTCGCAGATAGCAATGTATCTTCCATGTCTTTTTCTTCATCACTCTGTATATCTGTTTCTATTGTGACTTTCAAGCTATCCTCTTCATGTCCTGATGCTTCTTCTGGTTTCTCTTCACTGCTGTCTTCTGCTGCTGGTGCTGAGTATGGGTCTTCAATACTGTCAATTTTCTCCTTTTTGATGGATATCTCTGCATCCGCTTTCTTTTTAGGATCTTTTGTAGATTCCAGGTCCTTGGACGATTCCTAGAATTATAAGTTGACACTTCATGTACTATAAGCGTATTAAATTTTGCATGAACCATTATTTGGCTAAATTCTTTTTCCAACAATACAGATTTGATTAAGCAAATACCTGCATGGCATTGTACTTATTTGAATAAATAAATACATGATATTTAGCAACACACTTGATTTAGATTTCTGTCAAAAAATGTTATAAAAGATAAACATAATTCACAGCAAAATAACATGTATCTCTCAGATAAAACAATATACTGTAAATTCCTAATTAAACGCAAGGAATTAATATCTGCGTAAAATCGCGAGAAGCATCCTTCGCGGATTTTAAAATCTCGTCATTATTTTCTGAGAGTTGAAAACTAAAATAAATAAGGAGAAAGTTAAACGTTCATGATTTTATATTCTCGCGATTTGATATAAACCAGCGGGTTTGAGGAATTAAGTACTTGCGTAATATAAGGAATTTACAGTAGTTGGTTCTACATACATCAGATGCCCCTAGGAAGACAGAGGCTTTCGATGGAGTGCTGGGGTCCTTGATTTTCACCGTCTTCCATTTAGTGGCACCTTTCAGCTCTGAAGGTATCCCATCATTCTCTTGCCTCTCTTCCTGTTCAGCAGGCTGAGGCGTGCTCCCTGATGATTTCCAGACCAACTCTGACGGCTCTTCACTGGATCGACGTTTCTGGATTTCTGTCAAAATAGCACCTACGTATTGTGGTAGCAAATCAACAAGTGACAGATAGTGACAGATTTTCTTTAGTACTGTACTGTGGTTTTATCAGCATTCCTCGAATACAAATTTATTCTCGTACATTTCATTGTTGAGATGATCCACAGAATAAAATGTTCATTAAAGTGCAATTTTTATTAACACACTGTTTGCATAGGATCATTGTTTACGAATTTAAGTATCCTTGAAACTGTGATTTTTATCAAATCTACAAATTTAAAATTGATGCAAACAAATATTGAAGAAACCACAGTGAGTAAGGACTATTCTAATGCCCTCTTTTTAATTACACCCCCTTTCACCTTTATTAATGGTGAGCCAATTTAAAAAAGGGCTTATAAAAAAATGCAATACGTACTTCCCTGTTGTATAGAACCAAATTAAATTAAACAATGAAAATTAAAATTCTACTTTTAATAGTCTGCAAAAAAATCATTCATTTCTGACTATTCCTATCTTGACTCCAATTAGTAAAAGCATACTGGTCACAAAAAAAGAAGATTTCCATCATATCTGTGCATCAGATTGTGTTATTACATAATTTGATTGACTGATCCAATTATAATTTGATTTTCAATATTAACAAATTTTGTATTTGTCAATCAAGATATTTATTGACTTCAGAATCAACAGGGAAAACGGAATCATGCTTATTGTATGAACCTTAAGGTGGCTCTATACACCCACAGTTTATTCCAATTTTCAATAGAAGACCACAAAACATATACTTATCAAATATTAAAATATTGATAGGTATACTATAGGTATTTTTAAAGAATTTTTTAATGTTTTTTCGTGTTTGTGTAAAATATTTTTTAAAAAGACAACTATTAACAAATTGAGAGAAATTTTTTTGTCATTTGATGGATATTTCCTTCGGACACATAAAAAAAATACAACACTTATTAACATTCAAAAATGTTATTATTACAATTTTTTGTAGTATTTCCCCAAAACATAGTCTTTCATATTTTCTTACTCTGTTGACAAATCATCTGAAAAAGTTGCTTGATGTTATAAAAAAATGTATTTCAATAAATGTGACATTAAAAATTGAATGAAAATCATTGCAAATAAACACAAAAAATATTTTAAATTTTATTTGGTATGAAAGTTCCTCAGGTAAGGGTTATCGTTCCTAAGTCCCAAGGCCAAAACACCTTGGGGACTTTTCATTTCTGAGTTGAAGAAAATTTCCTAGATATAATGTTGGAATGATAAATACATACATATCTCATTTAATATGCCTGTATAAGTGAATATATTCGCTTTAATGCAAAACTAAGTCAAATAAATAAAGGGGAAAATTGACTAGGCTAATAGGATTTATGTATCGATCCAACCTGAGAGAAATTCAAAGCAACCCTCCCATTCCCTTGAGGTGTCGATATTAATGTGCGTTAAAGTATATTGTAATTGAAATATTTTCACCGGTTTAGAATTTTCTTTTACAGTATTCAACAAAAAAATACGTTTTAGAAAACTTTGAAAAGTTAAAAAAATTATTGTTCTCAACGGGAATCGAACTCATGACCGACAGGTTTGTAGTGTACCCATTAACCCACTGCGCTACGGTGTAACATATCGATGATGGGAAAGAAACTATTTAAAAAATTGTACTTGATTTTATTGTTTATTTTCACATATAATACCACACAACGTGAAGGTGTCACATACCACATTACTTGTAAGTAATGTATTTTCCAATTTTCAAATTAAATTTATTCATTTAACAAATTTTTCAAAAGAGCGGTCCCCATACAATTCGCCTCAGTTTAAATCAGTCAGTACCGGAATTGCATGCTTCCAGAGTTACTTTTTTGCGTACTGCGTCATCAAAAAGTGTTGTATAGAGCCACCTTAAGGGCATACATATTAAATATTCTTATAATCATTAACTGAAAATGAACACACTGGTAGAAGATCTTCTCTTAATGGAAAAAATATCTCCTCTTAATGACATTTAATCAAATGACATTGAATCTGTAGTTAGATACACACACACATGTTTATCTGATGAGCAAATGTTAATGAGAATGAAATTCAAATAGTTCTACATAAAAGCAATATCATACCAAAAATGTTGTTAAAACAGAAGATTGGATGAAAAAGCAGTCACTTTTGACTTTCCTTACACAACTGGTAAGTGAGAATATTGTAGAGGTAAAAAAAAGTTCTGGTCAAGATTACAAAATGCAAAAGCTGTTATTGAAAGTTAACATGAATTTTTTTGCATACTATGCTATGACTAATAAATTGTCTTAAAATTTATTGAGAAATAAATTTTGCATTGGAATTGAGGTATAAGTTGGTGGTGTTGATTTTCACAAGGTTACAAAGGGAGATGCACAGTTTACCAACAACTATCTATTAACAGGATGATATTCTTCAAGGCAATTTGAAGCTGGTAAGAATTAATTTGCAACCAAGCAACTAAAACAGGAGAAATTAAACAAATCTGTATCAAGCAATATCATGGAAAGCTTACAAAATGTCAAAATACAGCCAAGCATATAAAACTAAAAAAAACTCTCTAGAGAAGAAACCAACTAAAAAGCACTTCTTTAATTGCATTTATGGTAAGAAGCTGACTAATTGATGATTAAATAAAGACTGGTGAACCAATGAGATTTGAGGTTGGTTACCATGGCAACAACACAACACACCAATGAGATTTATGGATGGTTACCATAGTAACATAACAAGACAACAGAATCTCACCAGTGTCAGTGCTAGTTCTCTCCTCTGTTTGCAAAATAAAAAAAAAGTCCGATTAAACTGGTGCCTGTAGTTTTAAAAGATATAATTTTTTTGTTTCCAGTCATGATCAATATACCTTTTATATCGTCCATCTAAAATTTCTACTACTATAACACTATCTATTGCTGTTACAGTAGATTCATAATTTGACATAAAGATACAAAAGATTCTCAAGAGAGAGAGAGAGAGATAGAGAGAGAGAAAAAGAGAGAGAGACACACACACACACACACAGACAGACAGACTCTTACTTGTGGTGATGTTCTTCTTCTTGACCAGTCCCAGTACATCCAGCAGTGAGGCCCCGGGCTTGTGACGGGGATCCTGTTCTTCTGGTAGTCAGAGTAAACAAAATCAACATCATTTACAGGAAGTCAGGAATTCAGCAAAATTCTACTCAAAGCTTAATAAAATCTATTTAGAGAGTTAGAAGGTCATGAGCATTTTTAGACTATACAGTTAAACTCCATCTTCTTTTTCTATGTTTCATGTGACTATGAAGGTAGCTTGCACTGCATAACAAAATTACATACTTCAATATATCAATTTGAATACAGGTGATTAATTGTTCATTAAATAAATACCTTCTTCCACCTCTCTGATGACTTGAGTTGGCTTTTTGTTGTAGCATGATCTTTTGGTACAATACACCAGGTGATTGGCTGTTCAATATTAACAAATAAAATTATGAAAAAATTTAACCAATCAAGATTCAGCAAATTATCAAATGTGTCCAATCACAGTTCACTTAAAATAATCTTAACTTGATTTCGCAAAAATTTAACCAATCAGGATTCAACAAATAATCAAATGTGAACAATTACAGTTCGCTCAAAATAATATTAAAGTAAATCCACCCTCCTGTAACGTCATACATTTTACATAAACCATGAATTCTTTAAAATTCTTGCAAGTAGATTTGTAATTTCTATGTTATGATAGGTGCACATCAAAAACTCAAATCATTGTTTACTTGGAGATATTTAAGAAGCGTTTTTCATCCTTGTATTTGACATAATTCAATAATGACAAAGGGAAATAACTCTTTTCTACTTTTCTCAGAGTGATATATCTAAATGCTATAATTTTTCTAATGTAAACAATTTTTTCTTTTTTTAAAATTAATTTTAGTTTTTTGGCAAAGTAAGCAATAAAATTTACATATACAAAAAAGTATCCATTCACTTATATTTAATTCTTAAACAAAAAAAGTGTGATTTTCAGATGATAATTTCAGCCTTTGGTTTTTATTACCTTACATCTTAAATAGTATGGATACATATATATTTTATTGATTTTTTGATGAAATTCAAGTCAACTAAGTTAACAAAAAGTTATGTTTTTAACTTTGAACCCATGATTTTATAGGTACGGAGTTACCTTAACTTCATTTCTAAGACACATTTTTTTTGTCATTAAACCCCATCAGATAAAGAATAAATATTTGACAACTTTGACAACTTTCTTCAAAACAACTGACCTGTACGATAAACCAATGACATTAGCCTTTCTGATCATCTGACAGACTTTATTCCCCAAAAAACCTACCAATTTTATTTCCGTAGCGACTAGCAAATCCACAGAGGCAGTGCATGGGTTCCTTCATGGGGCGCTCCCAGGGGATGTTCAGATTGAGGCTGGTCATCTGACCGGAGTGGAAACCCATCATGTGGTTAGCGTAAGCTATACTACAGCTGGTGGCGAACCGACACATGGAGCACTCAATATGTTTCCTGGAAAATTAACACATTGCAATGTTTACATGAAAATAGAGATTAATTATCTTAATCTTTGTGGGGTAAAATCTTTGAACTATCTGGTTATTTCCCATATGTTTTCAATAAGTGATACCCTTGTTCTCTTCACCTTCAAAGAGATTATAAAGTTCCACTCATTTCAAAAATTTTGAATATAAACTTGTAGGTTTAAATTCATTGCTGTATATCTTGTTATATAAAGATTTCTCTGTTTCACTATTTTTTATCATGAGGTTATTTAATGTATTTTCACAACCTATATTCACTATTTTCGTCATCACTCTCATATCACCAAAGAATATACATGTACATGTATATAATACCTAGAATTTCTAAAAAAAAAAAACTAAGAGGATATTAAATGCTTTTTGGCCAATCTGACTTTTTTATGAATATTAACTGTGATCAACCCATTACCCTAATATTTACCTGAAGTGGTCAGGTGTTCCCATGACGGTCTTACACTCCACACAGGTGTTGAAATTAACGGCATAGGGGAATTTAGTCCCCCCAAAGTCAAGCACCTTACTAACAGCTGGGGCATTGAGAGACTTCACAGCCTGCTTTCTCGCCTCCGGCATCTTTATCATCAGGTCCTGTTCAAAAGCCCCGGAGCAGGAACCTGCAGGAAAAAAAGATTGGATTTTACATATCATAAGAAACACTAAAAACTTAAAATTTATTTACACATAAACAAGTTCTTTGACTTATATATATATATATCTTTCTTTGGCATGCTTGTAAGCACGAGGGTGTCATTGTAACACTTATTATAGGCGTATTCCCTTTTCCATGAAATCAAGTTTCAAAAGATAATTCTTTATCAATCCATCAAATAAAATTTTGGTGTGTTGAGCCACCTTAAAATACAGTTGACTGAACGACACAATTCAATCTTGTTTGTACCTATTCCCTTCTGGTTGGCCACATGGTCTTTCTTCTTATGGTTCTTGCAGTCGGCAGGGTTGACAAACGTGAGTCTGCAGCTATTACACTTCTTGCTGCCGGACTTGGACTGGTGCTTCAGTAGGTGACCATAGTAAGTCTGGGTCTGGCCCCACCCCTGAGACACGAACTTGACCACAAACACTTTGAGACAGTACAGGCACAGGATGTGCTGGGAGCTGTCATGTTTCTGGAATCAGAAAAAAAATTAAAAATTTTAAGTCTGAATGTTAAAATAAAATGTTGATCAAAGAAATAATATAATACAATGTAGGGGAAGCTGTCATGTTTCTGGAATCAGAAGTAATCAACATCAAAGTTTTATAGGCAAATGCAATTGAATTTCAATAACTTGAAAGTCTATAATGTGCAAGATCAAATGTAACTTGAAGAATAAAAGATAACAGTGGATTTCACTGGTAAAGTCACCGACCACAAATTTACATGTTCTGAAATTTTAGGCATTTTTCTCAATCCAACAAAACAGTAACACTTATCCTACACTATCAACATTCAAAATTGTTTTGATCATCTTCAATTTCATAAAAAAATGTTACCAAAAAAAAAAATATGTGTCAATGTATATTTCTATGTTTTTAGAGTAATCACTAAAAAAGCCAGAAAAAACTGGAATTCTTTCTACATTAAATTCATAAGGGAAAAATTTAATGTGGACTTCATATAAATTAAATCCTTTGAATGTGAAATCTACATGAAGCATGTGTATGCCGATATTTTACCTTCTTGAAGTGATCGACGACATCACTGTACATGGACGACCTGAATTTACAGAGCTGGCAGATGTAGGGCATCTCACAAGCATTATGGTTCACTCTCATGTGAGTCAGCAGAGCGTGACGAGATTGGTGATCTCGCTCACAGATACGACACATCAACACATTCACATTGTTCATGTGGACCTAAAAATAGAAACAGAAGTCACATGATTACAGTGCATACAGTGTCAAACTTAACAGTAGGTTAATGATTTTAGCTAAGATTTTAATTTAACCAGGTTTTTTTTAATAATTAAGAATGAATTTTTTTTATGTATTTGTAAAATTTTTAGCATTAGAAATATGAACACCATATCCTTGGACATGTAGTTAGCATATGATTTGTTTAAAATTCCAATTATTTTATTTTTCAATCTTCAGATAATGTAGATTACGTTTTAAAATGCATTAGCAATATTGGATAATTTTTATTCTCTAGGCTTTTTAAAATCGGTCTCCCTAATCAATCCAATGATTCCCCTTTTCCCCTCTCACCTTTTCTACATGGGTCTGCATCTCAAACGGAGTGTCGAACTGTCGGTAGCAGTGCTTACACTGTGTGAGGTCACTCAGATCAATGTTCTGCTGTTTACTGGAGTCAATGTGACCCTGTATGTGCATCATTGCCTTGATGTTGTTATACAACATCTTATTGCAGTACCAACACTGTAAAAAGATGACGAAAATTCATAATCAAAGTACTAAAAGTACTGAGAGATCAGAAGAAGGAATCAATGTGACCCTGTATGTGCATCATTGCCTTGATGTTGTTATACAACATCTTATTGCAGTACCAACACTGTAAAACGATGAAGAAAATTCATAATCAAAGTACTTAAAGTACTGAGAGATCAGAAGAAGGAATCAATGTGACCCTGTATGTGCATCATTGCCTTGATGTTGTTATACAACATCTTATTGCAGTACCAACACTGTAAAAAGATGACGAAAATTCATAATCAAAGTACTAAAAGTACTGAGAGATCAGAAGAAGGAATCAATGTGACCCTGTATGTGCATCATTGCCTTGATATTGTTATATACAGCATCTTATTGCAGTACCAACACTGAAAACACAAATATTATAATCAAAGTACTTAATGTACTGAGAGATCAAAAGAAGGAATCAATGTCTTCTTGAATAAGCATCACAGCCTTAATGTTTTTATACGGCATCTTATTGTAGTACCAACACTGTTAAGAGATGCAATAAATACTAAAAGTACTGAAAGATCAGATGGAAGAGTCAAGAGGACCCAGAATAAGTATCAAGGCTCGATGTTGTTATACACTATGTCAATTCAGAACCAACACTGATATGTGAGGGAAAAATAATTATCAAAGTACAAAAACTACTGAAAGGTTTAATATACCCCTGAACTTGATCATGTTTTAAAGCATTTTGCAATGTCAACACCGAAAACAAAAGAAAAGAAAATGGAAGTATTGAAAGTATTAGAGTTGATATGACCCTGGAAATGTATTATTGTGCCATAATGTAATACAAAATTGCACTGCAGTACCAACATGCACTACAAAAAAGGGATGGAAGAAAATCAACATATTGAAAGTTCTGAAGTATATTTGACAAAATGTGCATCCTTGATGTTGTTATACAGCATTTTATTGCAGAACCAACACTGAGATCGGAAGATAATTTTCATAAAAGTACTAAAAGGATGAATTAATTATGTCACTGCCTAAACAACAGTGGAAACTTACCTTAAACCTGAACTCATTTTTCTCTTCTGCATATGACAGATCTCCTTCTGACTTTCCATAATAATACTCATCCAAAGGCACCCAGTTCACTGAAAATAATATTGAATTCATTTGAATGCATTTAAACTTTTTAATTTAAAGTAACAACAAAAATTTTGAAGTGCATTTTCATAAAACAAAATTTATATGGTATTCCCCAAAATAACTCTCAGTTCTGAGTAGCAATTCCTTGTCTACTACAATTAAATACAGTTGCAGCAAACACACTTATTATAATGTGAACCTACCAGAATATGATAATTCATCATATAAGAAATATTGTTCGTCCTTAGAACTTTGCTTAAATTCCTTTACATAGTATAAGGACAACAAACTTGAAGAAAAGGCTCTAAGGGTCCTAAAACATCAATCTAACAGCCCAATATAAATGTTTACTTTCAGAATCTGAGACAAGATTAATTTTTACCTTCATTTTCTGTCTCCACCCTTTTGCGTTTAGGACTGGTGTCCTCCATCTGTTGCTGTGGTTGCTGTGGCAACGGCCTTTTGACCCCAAGGCCATATGTCCCATGCACAGGAGTAACACTGGGGTTAACATTTTGAACAGCTGTCAGAAAAAGACATTCCACTTATTGTAACACTTCTATGAATGTTTTTGAATAAGTTATTTAATGAGTTAGACTTATTGAACAGGCTACCACATTTTATCAAAATCAGTCCTTTAAAATATGGAAAGATGTAAGGGATATGTTGGACTTTAAGTCATTCAAATTATATCATTAAATACTTTTAAGATACAAGCAACATCGCTTTCCACTTTCAAAGGCAAACATAAAACACATTGCTGCCTGCTAAATAATATGGATTCATTATATATGAACTGTGGTTTCCTCGATATTGTGGAATCATTTTAATTTCGTGGGGGCCAATTTTCGTAGATTGTGGGTTTTTTGCTTGTTCGTGGGGATCTAATTTTGTGGATGAGTCAGTTTTCAGTTTCAGTAGGTAAACCAAACCTTTTATAATTAGTTAATTCGTGGGCGAGGACTACCCACTAATACCACGAAAATTGAGCAAACACGAATTCTAATGATTCCACAGTAATCATTGACATCAATAATTATATACTTCAAGCTTCAAAGAGACATAATTTTGTAGACAACTGTAATGTCATGTCATCATAGATTAACTTTAATTACAATAAAATACACAAAAATGGTGTTCAATGAATATATATTGAAGAAATTACAAGGAGATGAAATAAAAGTTCTAATGATAAATGTCTTACAAATGAGCATTTGATTTTGTTGACAGATTCAAGATTAAGATTAAAATCTGAGTAAACAATCTTATGTTATGAAGTCTTAAAATAAAAAATTCTGTATCATTCTATCATTATGATTTATTCATTTACCAGGAATAAATCATAAGAACAATCCAATTTATTACAAGAAAACTTAAGGATAAATATTTTTAAAAAAGAGATAAATATAATATATAAATTGTGTGTATCCATTGAAAAGAAAATGAATTTTTTTATTTAGAAAAACAGGTTTTTATTTACTTGGCAACAGGTTTTGTTTACCTGGCAACAGGGTTTGTTTACCTGGCAACAGGGTTTGTTTACCTGGCAACAGGGATGTAGTAAATCTGACGTCTCCTGCCTGGATACGGACCGTCGTGGTGTTGGGGTGCCTGGCGAGGGTGGGGTACGCAGGAAATCGGTGAACCTAATCACAGGGCGGAGGGGGGAAAACATAACTTTTAATTTAATAAATACATATACCGTTACTGTGAAATTTAATTTGTTAAAGATAATCATAGATTTTGGAGAAAATTCGTGAACCTTATTGCAGGGGGAAAAATAAAACTTTCTAATAAATACATAATGTCAGAAATCATTTACATTTTTGGAGGTAAATTTTCATGGATCGCCAGTTATTAACTGGACACATAATACTGTGATTTCACTTAATAATTATTGAATTATAAAATTGAATCTTTATTAAGGTTCATACTTCGTTAAGATTTGACATTTATGAGCAAGGGGAAACCAAAGAATCTTTAAAAATTGAGTCAACATCAATTACATTGATTTCACAGAAAACATCCTTAATTTGCGTAACACAATTTTTTTTTTTTTATTTTATATCAAAAGGCAGATCACTCTACCTAAAAATTCTCTGAAATGCAATGAATGTCATCATAATAAACCATTGATGCATAAAACCAATTCCTGTGATAAAAGGTTGGGGTTTTCTTTTTGGCGATTTTAACTTTCAACTGATTGACAAACTAACAATGAAATTCAGAATAAGATATACTTGATTAAAATACGAACAAAGAATAGAGAAAAAAAATTGATAAACTGCCAAATTGTATAAAATGATGAACATGGTTCATTACTTAGCAAATACTGTGGAATCATTAGAATTCAAGGTGGCTCAATTTTCGTGGTATTCATGGATATCCCTCACCCACGAATTTACATCCTCCACGAACACTATTTGTAAAAGATTTAGTTTTCCTACTGAAACTGAAAAGCAACGCATCCACGAAATTACATCCCTATGAATAAGCAAAAATCACACAATCCACGAAAATTGGCCCCCACGAAATTAAACGATTCCACAGTAAGGCAAAAAAGGTTCAGTAATTTTTTCAATAGATATAAATTTAAAAGTAGATGGTCAGGATAACACAGGAAAGACATAGGGAAAAAACTGATATACTGTAGAAGCACATATTTTTGTTGGATTAAAATTTTGTTTTCTTAAACCATGATATATAATTTGGTTGGTATTTAATTTCGTCATTATTTTGTAATCCCTAAAATGTATCACTCAGTATTTTTTAATACTCATGTTAGAAATTCGTCTTCGATTAAATTTCGTTGATTTATACTGCAAACCAAAATTATAACGAGGTTAAATCCTCAACGGATATTTCTGTTTCTACAGTATATATTTAAGCGTATACAGAAAAATACAAGCATAGCAAAGATCCATGGATATGTGATCTGAATCTTTATTTTCATTTCATTAAATAAAAAATTTCTTGAAAGATAAGCAGAAATGAAACTAGCTTTTCTGTGCAAGCATAAATTCATTATGAATGTGTTTGCTATGTCTGCCTTCTTCTTTGGAAATTATTGATACAAAGAGGGAAAGAAATGAAGTGGGAAATAGATGAATTAGTAAGAAATGTAAAAGAAAAAAATAATAATGAAGAAAACAATTGTTATACAGATGAAAAGAAAAATGGAGGACAAATGATGGACAGAAAACAATGAATGGATCGATGACAACTGCTAGACAGATAAAGATAAGAACAATGGGTGGACATATAACAATTTTTAGACGTCAAATGGATACAGTAATGGACAGAGCAACAATGGATGGACAGACAAGTGACAATGGATGGACAGATGGACAAACACAGGAAGACACCGTGTACCTGACCATCAGGCATGTGTAAAGTTTTCACCAGTTGTCTTGGAACAGCTGCTGTGTGGTTTGTAGATGTGAACCGGTATTGCAGTTTCTGGGTGGGGGTAGGTGGAGTTATGGTGGGGCTGGGTGGTACCCTGGGGGTGGGAGGACTCTCTCCGATGAAGATGATGTCTGGGCTAGTGGATCTTGGTGGCTCTGAAGAAATGACATTAAATATAAGAATTGACATGATCGGTGATGACATAAGAAGAAATGATAAGTAAATGACTTTATACCTACAATGCACTGATTCATACCTTTATTTCTAGTGAATTGCCTTTGCTGCGTATTATATATAACCTTGCTGCCAAGATTCATTATCATTATTGCCCTGAAACACACCTTTATTACCCTGACAAATACCTTTATTGCCCCTATACATATCTCTTTTTGCCCTGGTGTGTACCCTTGCCGATCAATCTGACTAAAGTACAGACCTATATTATGTTATTGCATAGCGCAATAGAAGTCAGTGCTTTAGTCAGATTGCTTGCTGACCTTATACATACCATTTTACCCCAATACATACATGTAACACTCATGCCCCAATACATATTCCTATTGCCCTGATCATACTCTTATTGCCCTGGTGCATACCCTAACAGATCTTATACATAGTTACCCTTTTACCCTGAAACAAACAGGTACAATTACTGCCCCAATACACACTACTATTGGCCTGCTGACACATACCCTTTGTGGGCTGTGAGTTTGGTGCATTCCCATAGGTGCTACCAGTCTTTGCCTGAAGCTGCTGCAGAGTGGGGGGAGGAATCGGCTTGCGAGGATCATCCATCACCGTGACAATTGCTAAACCAAGCTCTGCCAATCGGTGAGCCTCTTTTACCTGAAACCAAAATTAGAATACAAAAATGCTAGAGTCTATCTTTGGTTATTAAAGCCAAAAATTTCAAAATATAACTCGATAGGCAAGTATTTGATTTGCATTTTTTTTGTACAAAAATCTAAAGAGGAGATGAGCTTGATTTTAAAAACTTTGTCAAACTCTGTAAAAAGTGAAATTGAATTATTATAATATAAACTTTCCAAAACAGATTGAATGAAACAATCAATGATATGATTTGTCAGTCTATGATAAACAAATAATTGCATTTTTTTTTGTACAAAAATCTAAAGAGGAGATGAGCTTGATTTTAAAAACTTTGTCAAACTCTGTAAAAAGTGAAATTGAATTATTATAATATAAACTTTCCAAAACAGATCGAATGAAACAATCAATGATATGATTTGTCAGTCTATGATAAACAAATAATTCATTTTTTTTTGCCTTAATCAATTGATCCCGTCACTGGAAGTCACTGAAACTCTTACCTTTTCTTGTGCAATTTGACATTCCAGAACTTTCTGTTTAAATGACTGGATTTGCACAGGACTCAAGTTTTCTTCCCAGCATTCCATGACCAATGCAGTCACCGCGGTGCTACGCACATTGGACGATGCCCTTCCCCCTTTCTTGAACACCATTCTGAAATAATTTTTTTAATTTGGTGTAACTTTGATGATATTTACAAAACAGTTACCCTTAATATAAGATATATTTATTCATATCAAATGAGCAAGTATTCAGAGTTTTAAATGGAAAAAAAAAAGATTTGTTATTTTTTACTTTAAGATGAGCTGATGACAAATAAATTGTAGAGATAATGCATATATTTACATGTATCTTAAAACTACTAGAATTAACTCTTAAAGCTGCTTGGTCTGATTTTATCTTAAATTTGATGTAACTGTTTATATGATGGTCAATTAAGCCATATTTTTGTAGCAAAGTGCTATACAAAATTTGTCTAAGATAAAACAAACTTACATATTAAAAGGGTTTATATTATTAATAATTGATGACTAAAATGCGGGTTGAATAAACCCAAATAATCAGGGGACAAAATCAAACGGTTTTCTTTTCTAAACATTCCCATGATGCAATTGGTACGTTTTTAATATTTTTTTTGTGTTCCCACATACACAAAAACACAATTTTAATTTACTTTGAATATTTCTATCTTTGAAATGAGACTGATTCTACTAGCAGAAATAGGTGAAACTGTAACTTTCTTCGAAAATCATTTTATATAGTAAAATCGGAACAAGCAGCTTTAAAATAGCATCACAATCACAAATGAAGAGGGTTAGTGGTGGAGGGGAGGGGCAGAGTCTATTTTAGTACTTAGAACTTTATTTTGTTAATACAGTAACTCTTCTAATTGGTGCTTGCAAGAGGGGGGTGTCATTATCCCCTTCCCCTTTTAGATTAGTTATTAAGGCCTAAAAAAAAAAGTTGTGTGTTTAGGGTAACCCAACCTAACCTACAAAAATGCCCCGATCCTACCATTTTTAGATGTCTGTTTTTATCCGATTGTGAATTTTAAATTACTTCTATTAAAAAACCTGTTTTTAATATGACACAAACAAACATTCTTAGGATTCATGCAGAAAAAAATATGATAAAAATTTAAAAAAAATCCCTACCTACCTAACCTAATTTTTTTATCAGTGTTACCCTAAACACACAATTTTTTTTTATAGGCCTAACCTTTTTAGCTGCTTTCTCTCTCTGTCTTTAAGACGTAGCATTCGTTCACTCTTTCTCTTCCTAGGTGGCATTATCTTAATTTCCACTCCAGACTATCTGAAATTTTTATCATATCTTAATTTCATCAATTGCTATCCAATGTTAATTCTCTGTTTATTGTCACATACATAGGTTAAGGAGGAACTACTGTGTGAAAAAAAAACCAACAACCAGTCAAAGCCTTTTTTTTAAACATTGCAGCAGACATACCTTTTTTGGTTTCGATCAACTTTTAAGGTAGTCCATCCATAACTGAGGTGAATTTAAAATTATTATGAGGCTGAAACATACCAAACTTCAGGGTATGCATGTAGTATGGACTACCTTAACAGCTATTAAACTTCATTTTTGGGGATATGACTGTAAATTATATTTGAATTTTCATAAATTCCATGCAATCTAATTAAATTGTACTACTACAGTAACTATGTAAATCCGATTCTCTATGATGCGCTTTATGTTGATGTATAGTAGAGTAGCAACTTTACAAGTTAAACGTGATAGAATTCGTCCCATATACTGGCTTCGTAGCAAATTTTAAAAAATTATATCGCGCTGTATCTTGCCTAAATTTTCATATGATTTGTCTCAAATATCTACAATGTTGCTCTTTTGTAATCCCATATTACCATATTAACTGTTTTTGCAAATGAAGTCGCAGTCACTTTTAACATCAGGTTTGAAAATTTGCTGTTTATGGTCGCCATGTTAACGATAAAATCCGAGATAGTCCGAGTGCGATTTCCGAAAAAATGGCAGGCAAATTCAAATGCGTATTTTTAATTAACAAAATGCCTTGGTAAGACTCATTTAATGGATATTTTGTGGACTAAACTACATATGCATGTTTAAAAAGGTTTGTAATGTATAAAAATGTGTTTTTCCTCTGCAGATTATTTTTAAAAGACTTAAAATCGACGCGAAGCTGATCAGCTTTGCGGATGCTACATTGCAAGTATGTGGGACAAATTCTTACTGTGACCTGAGCGTAGCCTGGTCACGGTAAGATTATTCTTTCTAATCCATTATCATAAAGCCTATGCTAGACTGGCCTTGGGTTGCCAGCAATGAGTGTTGTATTATTTTAATATATACATAAATAAACATATCCAATTGTTTCAATTGGAAAAAATTTTTATTCGATTTTATCACGCATACCAAGTAGGCTTTGTACTTAAAAAGTGACGTTAAACATTGAATTAACTTTCAACAAATAAAAAATAATTGAACATATACATGATATATATAATACCAATCATACATCAAATAATTTCATGACATGCATGCAGCATTTGCCACATTGATGTATGATTAGAAACTCATCCAAAAACAATCTCTGTATGAAAGATCACATACAAGTTTGAAAATAATTGTTCAGACAATAGAACAATTTTAACAAGAGCTTGGACTTTGGGTAGTTGTGTCAAACTGCATTGTGATGTCGGCCTGTCTATTTCATTACTGACCACTCAGCCATGGGTTTTTGAAGTCAACATGACTTGGCTGGCTTTTGAGCTAACACTACGCAATCTAAGTATATTTCACTTGAAACCAGCATCATTTTTAACTTGGTATGATGAAAGAAATACATAGCACCTCCTACTGAAAGTCCAAGGTCTTGTTAAAATTGTTCTAAAATATTTTACAAGATTTTAAAAACTTGTCAATGTTCTTCTGATACTTTTGGAAGATTTAGAAAAGTTACTATTTACATCTCATATTAATGAATGATCGATAACTCCTGACAAAACACATTGCCCATCCTGCATGACCTAATGGCTATTTAACAAAAAGGGCCTAAAGATAACATCTATATACAATTATGAGAATTAATATCAGAGATATCAAACTACATGTATACAGTTTATTGAAAATGGTGGATCAAGAATATTGGCAGCTTCCCTACCCTTAATAGTCATTAATTATCTAAAATTTCATGCCATACTATGAGGAACTGTAGCTTCCAGGTCGTCCATCCAAATTAATTCTTACAGACAGGGATCAAGCTATATAGCTGTGCATGCTTCCAATGGATCTATAGATACAAATCGACATTGAAAATGCAGGAACTGTCATGACTGTTGGCATCGCCCTCAACATGTTCTTAATACGTTTCGTTCATTCTATAAAACACATATAATGCATGCTTACTGCTAATCCGAGATTCCTCTGACTCTGGCCCCCGCTTTTATATTGTGACTTGCGGGGTATCTCTTACTGTAAGTGTAATTACATAAGAAGAGAAGCGAGACCGAATGTGGTTTTCCGATGGTGACTTTAAATTAGGCATAATTGCATGTATATGCAAAAGTCATAATCTTGTGATGCCCCTTTATATATACACACCTGGCCCAGGGGCAACAACTTGGACGAGCACATTCTCTTTCTATCTCATTATTTTTCGATGATGTAGTTAAATAAAATGTACTATGGCACAGTAGCCTGATAAATGCATACCTTGTTATTTTGCAAAGTCTACCATCAATAATCTATCGGTCTGCGTTTGTTTCATAAAGTGCTGATGGTCGTTTCTTTTCTGTAAAGTATAAACTAAAGGGGGGTAAGAGCGTCTTTCGTCCGTGTCAGACAAAAGCTTAATATCCCAGTACAATCTCCCTTTTAACAAGTCTATTGCAGATCTACCTTGGTTCCCAAAATCTTCCGATAGAGCACCAACCTTATCGGAAGACCTCGGCACCCAACATAATCAGTTTTAGAAAAACATACTTCACAAAACGAAAAGATAACTTGATATAAGTTTAACTTATTCTTCCTCAGTATTTTAGCCATTTGCTAATTTTAAATCAATTATATTCATTATTTATGTTGTAAACTTGACATTTATCTACTTTTCTTTCACAAAATGCTAATCTGCCAATATATCGTTTTGAAATTCAAATTACAGCAATCCTCAATATTTATCACAAACAAAGCGTAAACAGACGGACGACACTGCTGCAGCAGTTCAGACAGTTTACTAGAACTGTAGTCTAGACACTCGAGCTACCTTTATTTTTTAATTGTCTGCTTTTCAAGAAGTATAGATGGCAGAGGCGAGATGTGCCGTTCATGAGCCCTCAGTGCCACACGCATCGGAAGAGGAATATCAGAGGAATATTTACAATGAATGGCGAAGGTCGCTCGTCCGAAGGTTCTACCGAACAAGGTAAAAAGTTTATGGGTTTTGATAAAACTATTGCTTTTGGTCTGCGATCGATATTCCCAAGATGCTCCGTGTCTGCTATTGTGTAAGTTGCAGAGACATTCCTTTAAAATGCAAACGGTATCATTAAAAAAAAATTGTCTTCGGTTATTTTTTTTTTGCAAGCATGTTTTAATTATTTTAGATTGTATATATAAACAGTTTAAACATTCATTTCCTGTCCTTTTTTACTTTCTCCGAAAGAATAACAATAGTAACACTAAATACTAGTACTTTAATTTTAGTTAACAAAAATCACAAGTTGAATTTCAGATGACTGGTTGCCCGCGTATTGTGTGTGTGTGTTGGGGGGGGGGGGGGGGTACTGAAGTTTAGGTTTAGTCAATTTGAATTTGGATGTATACTCTACAGTATATGTGAATTAAACACATATTAAACACATTTACTACAACATCAAATTGAATTAAATTATACAATTGGTCATTTAAAATGGCAGCCTTCTGATGTACAACTACATAATTAGATTTATTGTAAGCATTGTAACACATGTACTGTCAAAGTAAGACCAGATTGATTGCTGGGACCAGCATTTGGTATAGCATCTCATGGATTCTCCTGGATGTAAAAACTTAAATGCAAGAAGTTTAATTAAGAGTTTATTATTACAATGAAATTATTTCACGGAATTAAACAAGGAAGGAAAAGCATTTCAATCTGATTAAAACATGAAATTTTTTTTTATAAATGACTGTGAATTGAGAGATTGACCGTAATTCTTTTTATACACATGATACATGTTGTAAGGAAGTTTTGATTCTTGAGATATATACGATTAATGTATACAACATCAGGTAAAGTGAACTGTAAAACTCAGTGAATTCCAATTCCATATTAGACATGTTAGATGAAATATGATATTATAAAGATAATACACATCAATATAAATTGTTATATGTATGATATATGTTTAAATTAAATTTTCAATGTAATCATAATTACATATACATAGTAAAGACTTTAAGACAGTATAAATATAATTATTTTATGTTAAAAGAAAATACTAGATATAAGCTTATTTCATAGCTCAGGAATGGGATTTTTATGAATCATTAATAAATATTATAAATAAATATATATATATATATATATATATATATATATATATATATATATATATATATATATATATATATATATATATATATATATATATATGAACATATAAAAAATATGTTATGTATTAAGAATTAAATCAGGAGCTAATGTACCTAAAATTAGAATATTCTGTAGTACTTCATGTCTTTTTCAAATATTGATGTGGGTGAATTGAATTCAGATTTATCTTAGTAATACATGTATAGCTTAGGCAATTTCACTTCAGATATTTATTATCTCTGTATACATGTACACAGTGTATACAAAGTGCTGTCAGGTTGTCCTTCTTGACTGCAGGTTGATAAATGTGTTGTTAATATCAAAGTCTATGTGTACTGCATGTTAAGCTAGATTAATGAATGATCTACTTATTGCATTGCAGGGGTATATATTATTGATACCATTTGTTAGTACTTGTTGTACAGTACTACTGTCCATCAGTATTATCAAAATTGAAGTCGGTCACCTATAAGTCACTGTTGGTCAGGAATGTACATAGTACACAGACCATAGTACTAGTTGATCAAGTTCAAGTTCATTTATTCGCTCAAAACCATTTCAAACATATGGTACATGAGGACAAAAATAACATTAAAATATACATATAAATTGGTCAGAGGTAAACAATTATATTAATATAAAGGTTATAGAGTTAGGAAAAGTTATACAAAGTGAAACTCATGGAGGACAGACTACCTCGTATATCTTTGTTATAAAAATGCACAATTTTCTCAGCAATTTCATGTTAAATGTTGTCATAAGGTACGAAAATTTTAACACATTAGGTCTAGCTGAAAATTTTTTGTCTATAAACTTGTTCCGGACTTGTGATATTGCATCACATTCTAAAATATAATGAAATTCATGGGCTATACGTTTTGTATTACAGAGAGGACAAAATGTACTATCATACTATATTATGTGTACTATTAATATCAATGAAATAAACCAGTAAACAAAACATGTGCAACAGTAATATCAATTTATTAATTTTTAATTAAGATATAAATAATTTATGTGAACTGTAGGTTGTTGAACTTTGTTGATTTAATTAAAAAAAAAAAACCCAACTATATTAAGATTGGACTTTGTGCTTTGTTAATTATACACTCAGACAGATGTCAGTAATGAATGTCTAACAATGAATGAGAATTTGTCATAAATTAGTAATTAAGAAAACATTAAAGTAAATGTACTAAGGATTTTAAAGATTAATACATGTATTACTTTAATTTTCATTAAATAAATGGAGAATGTATGTGTGGGAGGGAGAGAGAGAGAGAGAGAGAGAGAGAGAGAGAGAGAGAGAGAGAGGAGAGAGAGAGAGAGAGAGAGAGAGAGAATTTAATGGTCATACAGACAGTCTTTCAAAACACACTGTCTTGAATTACAACAAAAAAAAAAAACCCAGAATGAATTAGTTGTTACTATGATCAATATTTTGAAGATCATCCCCTCCTCCCTCAGTCAAACAAACCCCCCCCCCCCCACACCTTCAATTGGCATCCCTCTGATGTCATTGATCGGTATAGCTGTGTCAAATTGTTCTATGATATTAGTTTGTATAGAGGATCAAAGTCCGCTTGTTCATCATCTCTGTAAAGTGTTACAATATTACCCTCATAACTTTAAGTATATATATATATATATATATAATTATCGAGTGTGACTTATTTAATATTATAAGTACATTCAGCAGTAGTTATGGGTCCAACGTCCACAATGTCAATTAATTATACTGTATGATTCACTGTATTATTGACTATCAAAACATCCTTATAGAGTTCATTCATCATAACGCATAACTGCATATTTGCTATATTGATAAGAACACTTGGACAATTTTTAGATTACTTGCAGTCTGTATTACGGTAGTCATGTGAGCAATTAGAATAAAAGAAAACAATTAACACTGCACTTGGATTTTTTTTGTTATTATTTGATTCCTCCCTCCCTCCCCTCCCATTTTTGAAATGGAGGAATAAAATTTATTTGAAATTGCTCTTTATGAATAATGTTGTTGTTTTTTTAGGGATTGAAAAAAAAATTATAGGGGTGTGGGGGTGATTTCTTATACAAAGGTTATCATTCTGATGATGAGTTTTCATCAGATATTCCAGGAATGTTCTATACTTGTTTCATTTGTACCAAAAAAGTTCTAGCTATTGTTATAAAAGGACTGGGATTAATACTTTTTTACAATATTGTCCGATATATTGTTGTTCAAGTTGTACTACAACAGTAACTTTATTTTGATTGTGTATAATAAACATAAGCTACAACATATAGCATGCATTAGGTGTTAACATTATTAAAATAGTTATTAATAATGTTAAATGAATGTTAATTCAAGATATCAAAGTAACACTGTGTAGTAAATTGATTGTTAGTTGTAAAACAGTAATAAGACATTATGCCAACTTCAGCATGTCAAATGTTGATACCTGGATATATTAAATTTGACATATCCATATTGTTTTATTTCTTAGATTTTTGAGGTATCAGTGTTTGTCTCTGAGATATCAGTGTTTTAGATATCAATGTTTGAGATGTTAATGTTTGTCACAGAAATATCAATGTTTTAGATATCAATGTTTGAGACATCAATGTTTGAGATATCAGTGTTTGCCACTGCAATATCAATTGTTTGAGACACCAGTATTTGAGATATCAATGATTGTCACTGAGATATCAGTATTTGAGATATATTAATGTTTGAGCTATCTAAATTCAGCTGTATCTTGATTGTTTTTCTCCAGGAACCTGCTGTACAATGGAATGTGGCCGACCTCCATCTGGAACCTGGCAGCCATGGTGCTCATCCTGACCATAACCATGGTAACGGACACCCAGCTGATGAAGCCAGTCAACGAGAGGCTGTGGAAGGTCCAGCACATGTTGTACATCCCTAAAGGTATGTAATAAAATACTCGATAAATCATACAACATCACTTTGCTTTTTGTACATGCCCAAAAGGTACCCAAAGTTTCCCTTATACATATACGACTGTCGTGTAATTATATATCTCACTTCAAGAACGAAACCACAATCATCATGTTGTATTATAGCACATATACCCCAGGAGGACCTTAACTTTTTATAAATAGCACACTGATAACATTAATTTTATCAATGTAGAGATACCTCAGTGTTGTGTGGCATATTTACCCAAACTGGAATTAACTTAATTTAATGATTGCAATTTTACAGAAAACTGAATTCTAGTATTATTTGAAATCTGATATTGCCTGCATGCTAAAGAAACGGGTCCATATAAACTTTGCCATTCCTGTTGCATTCTGCATTCAAAAAAGATGCTGTTGATCGATAGATATATTTCAAGTATAGTTATGCTTTAATTATCACAAACTCCTCTCTTTCATATAGGGCTTCCCCTGGTGGTGAATGCAGTCATCACTTCCTGTGTGGTGGGATTCTGGTTCTTCCTCATCAAGATCTATGTCCGTCGGTATCTGCTGCGGGGCCTCCTGTCTTATAGGGGGTGGATGTGTAAGTGGAGTAGATTATTGTGTTCATAGATTAAACTTGTTCAAATTGTTATACATGTACATGTACCTGTTGTTGTTGATAGAGGAAAATATTAAGATGTTTTTGTAATATGAACATATCATTGGATGAATTCTGGTGTTCAAAGTGGTGCCAAGCTAATTAAACTTGGTCAACCCATTAAAAAACAATTTATTTCATATTGGAATTAAACTGAATAGATAAAGGCACGCTTACGATGGTGTTCTGCTTATTATTGTTGTTGCATATGGGTAATTTGAGCTTCTTCTATGTATAATCAGGATAATGAACGGGAAAAACATGAAAAGTCTGCTATTAAAGATAAGAAATGAGCTAGGCAAAATACCTTTTGGTCATAATTGACTTCTGTATTATAAGTTATGTTTTATTTCATGTAGATGAACAGCCCAAAACCCAGTCTTTCAGCACGCTGATGTGGGGAATCCTAGTCAAGCTAATCAGCGGGTACAGCCCCAAGCTCTACAGCTGTCAATCATCTCTAGCTCGCATGCCAGTCCCCGCCCTCAGAGATACGCTGTCCAAGCTCCTCGATTCGCTGGAGCCTCTCTATGGTGAGGACATCGGAAAGTGGAACAATCTCAAGCAAGATGCAGCTGACTTTGAGAGAGGTTATGGCCCCAAGTTACAGCGGATACTTGTGCTGAAGTCATGGTGGTGTAACAATTACGTAACTGATTGGTGGTAAGTCATGGTGGTGTAACAATTACGTAACTGATTGGTGGTAAGTCATGGTGGTGTAACAATTATGTAACTGATTGGTGGTAAGTCATGGTGGTGTAACAATTACGTAACTGATTGGTGGTAAGTCATGGTGGTGTAACAATTATGTAACTGATTGGTGGTAAGTCATGGTGGTGTAACAATTATGTAACTGATTGGTGGTAAGTCATGGTGGTGTAACAATTATGTAACTGATTGGTGGTAAGTCATGGTGGTGTAACAATTATGTAACTGATTGGTGGTAAGTCATGGTGGTGTAACAATTACGTAACTGATTGGTGGTAAGTCATGGTGGTGTAACAATTATGTAACTGATTGGTGGTAAGTCATGGTGGTGTAACAATTACGTAACTGATTGGTGGTAAGTCATGGTGGTGTAACAATTATGTAACTGATTGGTGGTAAGTAGTGGTGGTGCGACAAGTTAGTTGGTAGGTGTTGTATTGCAATATGCTATGGATTAGAAGTTACTAGGTTTTTTTGCTTTACTTATAGGTATTAAAACACTTTTATATCAGATTGATGTTTAAATGCTCCACTGAAATAATTTAAGGAAGGAATTTCAGCTGTTTGGTAGATGTTGTAATGGAGTAATTATTACATTTAACTGATTTGTAAAGTAGTACTTAATAAGTTATTTTGTTGAGGAGAATATGTGAATTTATCTTGTTGCATCCTTTTATTAGACATGCATGTGTTGTGTCTATTGGGAGAAGTATGTGTATTTATCCAGTATATTAGACATGTCTGATATGTTTGTAGGGAGAAGTATGTGTATTTATCCAGTCGTGGCCCTCTTCCAATCAACAGTAACTACTACATACTTGACCAAGAACACTGGACCCCATCTCCCATACAGACAGCTCGGTAAGGGGGTCTCAAATGTCTGTCTCATATTTAAACCTGAGTTGTAAAATAAATTGGATTTATTGACAAGAGAAGACAACTTTGAAAAGTTCTCACATGAATTACCATCATGTAATCCTCATGGGAATATTACCATGTATTCCTTATGTAAATTACCATTTAATCTTCATTAGCATGTAATTTTGAATTACTGGTGCAATCTTACTCTCATTTAATTTACCATGCTGTGATTTACCATTTTATCTTTATTTTAATGACCAACATGCTATCTTCATGTGAAGAATTATGTTATCCATCCTCATCTAAATAAGTATGTTATCCTCATACAATTACCAGTAAGACCATCATCAAAGACCTTCTATGTACCTCACATCTCTCAACAGAAGCAAAATTGCTTAGGAAGCATGTCAATGTGTAAGAATTTGTTGTAGAATCTCAAGCACAGTGTACAACCTGCTGAAGTTCAAGCAGCTGAGGGACCGGGAGACCCTAAAGCCTCTCCTGATCAGGAACACCATCCCTGTGTGTATGGCTCAGTATGAGAAGATGTTCTCCACCACCAGGTAAACTTAGAGGGAGGGTATTATAATGTCAGTGTGTACCACAGAAGGGGTGTCTTCATTAAGGCTGTATGTTAAACCTACACCATGTGTGTATGGCTCAGTATGAGAAGATGTTCTCTACCACCAGGTAAACATAAAGGGATTATATCTCAATGTGTACAACAGATGGGGGGTCTTATAAAGTCTTTATGTTAAACCTACACCCTGTGTGTATGACTCAGTACTGTATGAGAAGATGTTCTCTACCACCAGATGTGTTAACAAACAGAGGGGTTCTCATAACTGTATACAGCTGTGGGGCTAATACTGTGGAATCATTAGAATTTGTGATGGCTCGTGGTAGTCATGGATAACCCTTACCCACAAATTTACATCCTCAACGAAAACAAATTATAAAAGAACAAGTTTTCCAACTGAAAACTGACGCATCAATTAAATTACACCTCAAGAATAAGCAAAACTCCAACAATCCATGAAAATTGACCCCTCAAAATTAAATGATTCTACAGTATATCTGTAAACGATAGAGGGGTCTTATAAAGAATGTTTGTTTTGCCTCGGACTAGAATGTCTCGACGTCATTGGATAAATCGCGTCACGTATTGCCTCATAAATTTCTTTACAGGGCAAGCGTCAAAATTTATACGGCAACATGGCGGACGTAACGTTATTTGAGCTGATTTTTTACACAAACTTTCAACCATACCTTTAATTTTTAAGCCCCAAAATATTTAGAGTGACTCCCCTTTGCCTGTGACGTAATATTATGATCCTATAATAGCATCGAGGTTTGCACAAACAACTGACGAGGAAAATTAGAGAATTAAGCTATGAATTTAATTGATATATATAATCTTTTGTTTGTTAACATATCAAACTGTAGGTTCTTGACAAAACAAAACACTTATTAGGTTTGTTACTGACTGTTTACAGAAATTTGTGGTGTCGGTAAAGTCCATAGAAGGCTCGGCTCCGCCTCGCCTTCTATGGGCTTTACCGACCCCACAAATTTCTGTAAACAGTCAGTAACGAACCTAATAAGTAATAATGTATTACCCATATCACTGTGTGTATGGCTCAGTACAGAGTGAATGTTCTCCACCACAAGGTATCATACATCTTACATACAGACTGCTAGTTTAACTTCAATGTACACTGGTTTAAAATTTCAAATTTCCTTTTTTCCCCACAGAATTCCAGGTGAAGAATGTGATACCTTGTTGACCCATAATTCCACTGTATCCAAGGTAACTGTAAATAATGACCTTATTTGGGAAACAATAGTGATTCTGCTAATTGGTCTAAAATTCACTTTTTTGTCCGGGACCTCCACATTTTATACAGAGTTCAATATTTGTTACACATTTTTAGTTTGTTAGAAACTGCACCAAAATGCTACAACTCAAGACAATAATCTCTTTTCAACCAAATTTTATGCTGTGTACAGCATGTTATATATAAATATGGGCATACTTTGTTTCAGCACATTGCTGTGTTCAGGAAGGGAGTTTTGTACAGGTGTGAAATGTATGACAAAAACGGCCGCCTTCTGACTCCAACTCTGATCCAGAAACAACTGGACTGGATCATTAATGATGCAGACAAACATGCTGGTATAGCAGACACCATTTTCAATAACCTTTTAATTTTGTTAAGTCCTTTGCCTTGTAAACTAGGGGAAAACAATTTGCTTCTACTATAATAATAATATTTTTATTTCCAATTTTGGACCCAGAGGGCATACAAGATTACAATTACAAGAGAGAAATTTTAATATTGACTTGTAAACTAGGGGAAAACAATCTGCTTATTTTGTACTGCTTATAGCAAAGTAACTGTAGACAGTTTGAATTTACCTTAATAATATTGATTTGACTGTACTTTGGAACCTTAATCTGATATACATTCTGGACTCCTAATTAAAAGCAAGGAATTAATTTCTGCGAAAATGTGACTTTTAAAATCTCGCTTCTATTGTTCGGACATATGAAAACCACATGAAACAATGATAAAAATTCAGCATTCGTGATTTTATGTTCTCGCGTTTTGATGGAAAACGAACAAATTGCTGAATGAAGTACTGTAGATTCCTTATTTTACGCGAGTACTTAATTCCGCGTTTCAACGATTTGCCAACAAATCGCGAGAACATAAAATCCTGAATGGCGAAATTTCATCATAGTTTCATGTAGTTCACATGTCTCCTAAAATTAAAAGCGAGATTTTAGAATTCGCGAGACGGGCTTCTTGCGATTTTACGCGGATATTAATTCCTCGCGTTTAATTAGGAATTTACAGTATTCGCTTAAAATAAGGAATCTACAGTACCATTGAATTTGCTTTATTTTAATAATTACAGACTCGTACTCCAGAGAAGAGAAGACAGTAGCCAGCCTGACAGGACAGGAGAGAGCCATGTGGTGTAAGATCAGGGACAGGCACTTCTGTGAGGGGGTCAACAGGGACACCATGGACATGATAGAGAAGGCCATGTTCTGTGTAAGTCAGTGAGGGGGTCAACAGGGACACCATGGACATGATAGAGAAGGCCATGTTCTGTGTAAGTCAGTGAGGGGGTCAACAGGGACACCATGGACATGATAGAGAAGGCCATGTTCTGTGTAAGTCAGTGAGGGGGTCAACAGGGACACCATGGACATGATAGAGAAGGCCATGTTCTGTGTAAGTCAGTGAGGGGGTCAACAGGGACACCATGGACATGATAGAGAAGGCCATGTTCTGTGTAAGTCTGTGAGGGGGTCAACAGGGACACCATGGACATGATAGAGAAGGCCATGTTCTGTGTAAGTCAGTGAGGGGGTCAACAGGGAGACCATGGACATGATAGAGAAGGCCATGTTCTGTGTAAGTCAGTGAGGGGGTCATCAGGGAGACCATGGACATGATAGAGAAGGCCATGTTCTGTGTAAGTCAGTGAGGGGGTCAACAGGGACACCATGGACATGATAGAGAAGGCCATGTTCTGTGTAAGTCAGGGAGGGGGTCAACAGGGACACCATGGACATGATAGAGAAGGCCATGTTCTGTGTAAGTCTGTGAGGGGGTCAACAGGGACACCATGGACATGATAGAGAAGGCCATGTTCTGTGTAAGTCAGTGAGGGGGTCAACAGGGAGACCATGGACATGATAGAGAAGGCCATGTTCTGTGTAAGTCAGTGAGGGGGTCATCAGGGAGACCATGGACATGATAGAGAAGGCCATGTTCTGTGTAAGTCAGTGAGGGGGTCAACAGGGACACCATGGACATGATAGAGAAGGCCATGTTCTGTGTAAGTCAGGGAGGGGGTCAACAGGGACACCATGGACATGATAGAGAAGGCCATGTTCTGTGTAAGTCAGTGAGGGGGTCAACAGGGACACCATGGACATGATAGAGAAGGCCATGTTCTGTGTAAGTCAGTGAGGGGGTCAACAGGGAGACCATGGACATGATAGAGAAGGCCATGTTCTGTGTAAGTCAGTGAGGGGGTCAACAGGGAGACCATGGACATGATAGAGAAGGCCATGTTCTGTGTAAGTCAGTGAGGGGGTCAACAGGGAGACCATGGACATGATAGAGAAGGCCATGTTCTGTGTAAGTCTGTGAGGGGGTCAACAGGGACACCATGGACATGATAGAGAAGGCCATGTTCTGTGTAAGTCAGTGAGGGGGTCAACAGGGAGACCATGGACATGATAGAGAAGGCCATGTTCTGTGTAAGTCAGTGAGGGGGTCATCAGGGAGACCATGGACATGATAGAGAAGGCCATGTTCTGTGTAAGTCAGTGAGGGGGTCAACAGGGACACCATGGACATGATAGAGAAGGCCATGTTCTGTGTAAGTCAGGGAGGGGGTCAACAGGGACACCATGGACATGATAGAGAAGGCCATGTTCTGTGTAAGTCAGGGAGGGGGTCAACAGGGACACCATGGACATGATAGAGAAGGCCATGTTCTGTGTAAGTCTGGGAGACATACAGGGGTGGTACTGTGTTCCCTGTAAACAGAGAGAGAGAGAGAGAGAGATGTTCTGTGTAAGTCAGGGAGATGGACAGGGGTGGTACTGCGTTCCCTGTAAAGATGAGAGAGAAGGCCATGTTCTGTGTAAGTCAGGGAGATGGACAGGGGTGGTGTTGTGTTACCTGTAAAGATGAGAGAGAGAGAGAGAGAGAGAGAGAGAGAGAGAGAGAGAAGGCCATGTTCTGTGTAAGTCAGGGAGATGGACAGGGGTGGTGTTGTGTTACCTGTAAAGATGAGAGAGAGAGAGAGAGAGAGAGAGAGAGAGAGAGAGAGAGAGAGAGAGAGAGAGAGAGAGAGAGAGAAACCCATGTTCTGTGTAAGACAGGGAGATGGACAGGGGTGGTGTTGTGTTACCTGTAAAGATGAGAGAGAGAGAGGGAGAGAGAGAGAGAGAGAGAGAGAGAGAGAGAGAGAGAAACCCATGTTCTGTGTAAGACAGGGAGATGGACAGGGGTGGTGCTGTGTTCCCTGTAAAGATGAGAGAGAGAGAGAGAGAGAGAGAGAGATGAGTGTTGATATAGACAGACAGAATGAAAGACCACATATGACATAGACAGAAGTGCCCTTTGTACTAGTTAGTTTAAAGAGAGAGATAAATAGAGAGCAAAAACAGAAATGAAGCAGAGCACAATTGAGGAGAGAGATAGAAAAAAATGTAGAGAGGAAAGTCATTGGTGAAGGCCAAAGATTGTCTTATGAGTTTAAAAAAAGAGAGATATTTTTAGTGTGAAAAACAATAAAAACTTAATCATTTGTAAATTGATTTTGATGCTTTTCATTTTAGTTGACCTTGGAGACAGAGAGATATGAGACAATGTCAGAAAGAGGGCAGTACCTTCTGTGTAAGAATGACGGCAAGCTATGGTATGACAAGTGTTTTAATCTGGTCTCATTCCCGGATGGACGGATGGGCTGTAACAGTGAACACAGTTACGCCGACGCCCCCATCATCGCTCACCTGTTAGAGTACAACTATACCGCAGAGTAAGTCATCTCTTTGAGATTCTCTCTCTTTCTATCTTCATTGTCATTCTTTCACTCTCTCATTCTCTCTCTCACTCTCTCTTTCTATCTCTTGTAGTAAAAGTAGTAAAGAATTTGAGAGAAAGATGGAAAATTACAAAAGAAGATTATCTAGAGCCTAGAACTAGAAGACTTCTAAAAAAATATGCTATCGGATGTTGATGGAGCATATTACCATATTATTATGTTTATTTATCAGTTTTAAGAAATGAGTACTGTCTTACAGAGCCCTTGGCCAGTGTGGGTTCCAGAAGGATGGGTCCCTGACCCCTGACCCTGAGGACTCTCAGTACATCCTATCCTTGCCCACCTAGACATATATGGGAGATAACTCCGGACCTGCGAACAGCCATACTGGAAGCTGGAAAGTTCTGTCAAATGGTGAGTTAATCCTAACAGATTTCTGTTTACTTAGAGAGATGAGCTAATTTGATATACACTAGGATTTATGTCCAGTTTAACTATTGGAAATCAGATAAGACAAGTAGAAAAGTCAAATTATTATTGGAATATTTTGAGAATATTGTACAAGGTACCCTTTTTTGTTATTTTTAGAATGCTGATGACCTTGACCTTTGTCTAAGGGAGTTGACTGTTTATGGAAAAGGGTTTATGAAATCCTGTAAAGTAGGTTTTATCCATCTATGGAGAAGAATATAAAAATAATATCTTGAATCTAAAATTAAAATATGTGTACTAATAACTGCATTATATGTGTATTTATTTCATGATTTGTTTGTCATTTCTCTCTCTCTCTCTTGTTGCGCTTATAATTTTGACCTGTCAATTTTTCCTAGGTCAGTCCAGATGCCTTTATACAGATGGCACTCCAAGTGACCTACTTTAAGAATGCTGGGAAGTTTGCGCTCACCTATGAGTCGTCAATGACTCGCCTCTATCTTCAGGGCAGGACCGAGACAGTGAGATCTCTCAGTAGCGACTCAGTGGCATTTGTCAAGTGAGATATCAGTCTATTGTTTCTTATTCAGTTGTTTACTGAGTACATTGTTATGTGAAACATGTATACATCTAAGTAATAAGCCTTAGGACAAAAAATTGACTCCTAATAAATGGAGTTCATATCATGCTAATGTAAAACTATTGGCAATGATGATGTTTTATGCAGCAAATACAATCTTTATTTACAAATCTGACATACCTATTCAATTTAATGCCCCTGAAAAAGATTCGTACAAGCTCCAACTTGAAATGAAGTGAATTCATGTTTTTCATTCAATAGTGACATTTGAGTGATATTTTTAACAGGGCATTTTTGGACAAGTCTGTACCGAAGGCAACCACGATCAACCTTTTACGTCGCGCCTGTAACCGACATCAGGACGCATACCGCGACGCCATGAGTGGGCAGGGCATCGATAGACACCTGTTTGCTCTGTATGTCATCAGCAAAGGGATGGGATATGTACGTATCTGTATCTGATGTTTTTCAATAATTTGATTTTGTTAATATTTAACACATTACTGTGGTTTCATTAATATTCAAGGGTATCAATTTTCGTGGATAAAGTGAAAATCACAGTTTCAAGGATATGTAAATTCGTGGCCAATGGCCCTATCAATACAAATGTTAATAGATATTGCACTTCAATAAACACTAAATTTCGTGGATCAACTTAACAACGAAATCCACGAAAATTGGTATTCAACGAATATTGATGAAACCACAGTATTCAAATGATTCATTGTGATCGTACACATAACTGTGTTGTGAATAATGTGTACACCATGGATTGGACTTGTTTTAATGTGAGGATTTTGTATTGGTCAAACAAAACATTATGAAACCTTTTTGGAATTCTTATGTTGATGAGAATTAGATGATTTTCCAATTTTCAATGAAAACAATTTATCCATACTGTGGAATCGTTTGATTTCATGGGGGCCAATTTCGTTGGTATTTTGCCTATTTGTGGGGATGTTATTTTTTTGGATTCATGGATTTTCAGTTAGTAAAAAAACTACATCTTTCAAAATTCGGTTTCATGGAGGATGTAAATTTGTTGGAGAGGGCTACTAATGAACACCACGAAAAGTAAGCCACCACGAATTCTAATGATTCCACAGTAGATCAACGTCTAAAAGAATATTCACACTGTTAGCTGAAAATGCATGACTCATAAATTGAATGGCAAGGATACAGTGAAACTTTAAAATCAAATTAAATATTAAATATTTGCTGTTGACAGGATTGTGAGTTTCTGAAAGAAGCCCTGACAATTCCCTGGACTCTGTCCACCAGCCAGCAACCTCAGCAACAGATAGCAACTTCCCCTGACTGCAACCTGCCCCAGTATAGGCATGCTGTAAGTCATGGTTGCATACAAGCAACGTGTCTCTGTCTGAATGTCATGTTCTTAGCAACAAATGTGTTGCATCATCATTGCTGTAAGTCATGGTTGCATACAAGCAACATGTCTCAGTCTGAATGTCATGTTCTTAGCAACAAGCATGTTGCATTATCATCATCAGCATATAGATATCAGCAACAAATGTATGTTATGGGCTCATCAATAGATATGATTGCATGGAAGTTCTGAACATTAAAAACATGTGCCTGCAGGTGTGCATGATGCATGATCTGTAAAAGCTGTAAAGTACATGTTCTACATGTCGTTACAAATGCAATGTCATATAAGTCAATTCAGTAACAAATTAATGTGAATTATAATCACGTACATACTGTATGAAAATATCATGGTTTTGTTTTATTTTTGGGGTAAGGGGAAGGGGCTTTGTTCATTTACTTATTACCACTATAAATATAATAATATAATATCTAATTTGTACACAAACCTTTTTTTTCTATTTTAGCTCTGCCCAGGGGGTGGTTTTGGCCCAGTTTCTGACGACGGCTATGGGGTGTCTTACATGATTCCTGGGGATCACAAGGTCTTCTTCCATGTGTCCTCCAAGAGATCCACCTCGGGAACGGACTCGGTCAAATTCATGGACCAGCTGTTCGAGACGTTTGTAGAACTGAAGGAGTTGTTCAGCAAAGATTGATGCCAAGGGAATCTTAGGATATATATAACTGAAAGATAGTTAGGAAGTTATTGGACAATTTTGTCAGTGGTTGGTGATATCAATACTTGTATGAATGTGTTTGTTTTACTGAAGGACTTGACCCCCAATTTTTTTTTTTTAGATGCATACGTGTATGTGAATACTTATAATGCTCATGATGCAAAAAAATCTTTTGATAGGTTAATAGACAACAGATTGGATATTCTTGATATCAATATCTTGAAATATTTGATATCAGACTTACAAAGTTTATGTATTCATTACTGAAAATGTTTCACTTTTATTTCTTAGATACACAAATCAATCTTTTTAGTTGGTTGATATCAAGACATATCGTATGTATATACAGTATTTGTTAAATTGGTTTCTGAAGAATTTGACCAGTACCATCTCCTTCAAGTACATGTAATATGTGTTTACACTTACAATGCTCATGGAATGAATGTGTCTTTTATACATGTATATATTCAATGCACTATAAATGAATTTTGTTTTCTTCAGTCATCCGAGAACCGATTTGTTGGAAGGAAAAAAATAGGGCAGAACTAAAACATTCAATTTTTCATTTCATCTTCCAATTCATATTTTGATTATTTCAACTTTTTAAGATTTGTATGTTACTTTTTAGTCAGGAAACATTATTATTTTATTGTTTTGTATCTTAAACTAATTATGAATCAGAAACAAAATAACTTTCATTGTAATTTTAACAAACTGATGAAAAAATCCCAGAATTAAAAAAGATCAGAGCTTCATGTAGTACTTTGTGCATGTACATGTATTTCTCTCCCTTTTTTTTTTTTTAATATTATAGATGTATAACTCTATTTCATACATTGCAGTATTTTTTTGATTTTTATTATTATTTCATAAATCCTTATTCTACAAAATTTTATCCCATGAGTTCTTCAAATATTGAGAGTAGAAGTCTCCAACATTGTAACTATAGATAGCAAGTTAGTAAAAGAACCAAATTATATCGGTCTAGGGTTTGATTAGTGTAAAACAAAGGTGGTATAAAATAATTTTTAAAATATCCTCTTATTGGACAGATTTTTATTAGAGTCGTACGATACATTTTTATTGTGTGTGAACCAGTTTATTTGTCTGGTTCACCCTATGTGATATTTCTTCCCAGTGATGTCCAAAGTATTCCATTTTTTTTTTTTTTTGGTCTTTCTTACCTGTGATTATTTTATTACATGTTTTATCATGTATTTTAATTTTGATTATGATATAATATGATTATAATATTTTTTTTATTGTAGTCAAATCTTTTAAAGGGTTCGTCTGTTGATAGTCCGGAATCATTGATTTTCCTTCATTTTGAATAATGTGTTTGCCTGTCTATTGTGAACTAATATGAGCTCTAGTGATATTGTGTTGTTTAATCGTGGTTTTTCTTCATCTGTCGACTTTCTTTTGACATTTATTTTTTCAATGCAATTTACTAGTAGACAGTTACATCTTTGAGGCATGCTTTTTATTATAGTTTGAATAACCTTATAATCAATGTCACAAAACTAGAAATTGATGAACAGGGATTACACTCACTATATTGATATTGAGATTAAATAAGTCAAGATAATCCATCCGTGTGCTTGTACATTAAGCTATAAAGTTTATCTGTAATAATTATTACTAATCATTTAACATTGTGACGTTGTCCATTGCTTAGTATTTACAACTAAATGATAATAGTTTGATTATCAGGAACATTTGCACATTATATATTATAAAGAGACCTCATGATATATTTTACATTTATACAAAAGAAACAAAGTGGATTGTTATACTTTCATGTTAAATACTGAAATCTGATTGGTTAAGACGCAGTTAATAATATTTACTATTACCCTCAGCGTTAGCAACGCACTTGGCAACGGGTAACATTAAAAAATGTTACATGCGCGAAAATTATGCGCGTACGGTTCGCTGTAGAATTCACGTTATTCCTATATAAAAGCAGTAAAATTTTCTTAAAAATTTTAAAAAAGACATTCAGTATAACAAAATAAATAGTGCCTGTTTGGGAGGATAACAGTTGAAATTGACACCCCTCGAAAACCATTGTCAACCTCCGCTTCGCGTCGGTTGACAATGGTTTTCTCGGGGTGTCAATTTCAACTGTTACCCTCCCAAACAGGCACTATTTATATAATACTACCGGTAAATAGGGCTCGTACTGTAAACCAACTTTTATTTGTGGCATCTTTATTTCGGGATGTACTGGAGATAAACTATCAAACTCGTTCTGATATTACACCATTATGGCAGAGCCTAGTTTGTAGGGAGAAATATACATGTTGAAGAGGCTCTCATGATTTTCACAAATATACTTTATATATCCTTTTTTATCACGTGTCACAAAATTTGCGAAAAATGGATAAAATATGTAGCATTTTTGATTTGCATCAGTCATTTTTAGCGATTTTAAAAGTTTCTTATAGAAAAAATTACAGGATATGAATTCTGCATATAAAATATTTTGCGATTTGAAAAAAATTGCAAAAAAGGGAAAATTAGATAATTGCGTAAATTTCTTCATATACTGTACGGTATATATTATTGCACCCTAACAAAAGTCGGTTTACAGTAATTTGTTTTTGCTATTGATAATTTACCTGGGTTTTTTTTCAAGTATTTGGTACATGTAATTTTTATTTAGCAACATGGAATGCAAATGATATCCCTGTCTCAATTTTCCAAAGAATTCTGTTAATAGATTTTTATGTAGGAGGTTTAATGCTTGTGTTTTACGAGAAAAAAATCCCACTGATATTTGTACAAAGACAACAGTTATATTCTGTTGTTTACCTTTGTGACTTTTTCAAAGTAAGATTTAATAATGAAATGATTAATTCTTTGATGAAATTATAACATTATATTTATACAATTGGTAGAAAGTTCACTGTATCTGTGAATTTAAGTAACCTAGAAGTGCAATTAACATTTGATAAGTCAGTCAAAAGTCTTTTTTAACCATTTTAACATTTTTATAAATTTAAAATTCAGATATGTCATGGAATATGGAAAACAATCAATGTAGTCAGCATTTTATTACCTTGCCTAATATATTAAAACTTGGTGCACAATTTCTAGAGTAGATTACTGGTATCTTAGTTATTTTGATTAATATTCATTGTCATTGTTGAGTTTGTAAAGTATTTTAAGGAGGAAAATCTCATCATGATGTAATCAGGATATGTCATCACAGTTATTAATTAGGTCGTTATATGTATTTGGTTACTGTTTCACAGAATATGGTTTCAATTTCTTGAACATTGCAAAATTGAACTCTTCTCTGTTGATACACATGGATACATGTATACTTTATATACCTGCATTGACATGTATTACTAGTAATATGTTGACATTTTTTCTCTCCAGTTTATAATTTAATTGGCTCTCACTAGTGCATAAGTGGGCTAAATATAATACTTGGATATTATGGCTCGTTTGGAATTTGTACATTTTCCTGAAATTTATCACTTGCCATCGCCCTTGGTTTTTGTAAAAATAAGATACCCATCAAAACCACCCTCCTTTAATTTCATGCATGCAATCACTACCTGTGGAATCATTAGATTTCGTGGTGGCTCAATTTTCGTGGATTTTGTGGGTACCTCTCATCCACGAATTAACATCCTCCACTAATAATATATTAGGGTTATAAAGTCATATTTCGTTTTGTAGGTATAAGAAAATACACGAAATTACGTCCCCATGCACGAACCTATAAAATTTCAGCAATCCACGAAAATTGATGATTCCACAGTATATATTTTGTTCATACTAAAAGCATTACAATATACGGTAGGAAATACCTCATATCAGAAATGAGAATATTTCGTCAGTGATTTATTATCATTTTTATGACCAAAAAGCATTATTCAAGTAAGATTTAATGTTTTGACCAAAATTATGTCTGTCTCTATATGTAATATTATATCAAGCAGGTGACAGTATAGAACATACCAAAACAAAGAAATTGTGCAGTTTAAGACTTTTGATAATCATGTCTTTTTCTCTCATCTTGCATATCTGTGTTGTCAATTTGTCAGTGAACTTGAATAAAATTCCTAAAAAGACTTCTCAGGCAATTCCTGTTGTATTTTCTTTTTCCCAGTGATGTACCAAAGTATTCCATTTTTTTAATGGTCTTTTTCTTATGCTTTAATTAAAAGCCCACTGCATACATACTTGCAGGTTGTCAATTTTCTCAGCAACTTGTACTTGCCATTCACACAAAAAACTAGAAATACTACTTTCATTTTTATCAGTTTTATTGACTTTAAAAAACAAAGTCTTTGCATTGTTCAAGAACAATTTGGAATATTGGTACAAATTAAAGACATATGTCATATGAAATTTCTGATGAATTCAACATGATATTAGAATACATATGAAAACTGAGTAAAAAAAAATATGGTAACGTTGCAATGATTGAAGACACAAATAATGAACTACTTAATACAGGCACAGTAGATAAAACTCCTTGACTGATTGGTTCGATGTCAAGATGGATGTGCAATATTTATTCAGATCTGAACACTTCTCAAGACGTTACTTATTACAAACATCTCAAAATTGTATATCTCTACCCTAAATACATGTATCTCAAATCTGTATGTAAATTCTGACCAATCAAGGATGAGATCATTTCAACCTGAAACCACTTATTCATATCAAGTTAAAAACAATTAAATACAGTGTCCAACAGAGATAATTACACTCCCTGTTCACTAAGCTGATTCCAATACCCTAACAACATTGTTAACATTGGGTCACTTTCTAATTAAACTGTAAATATGCTGTAATTCAAAATCAAAATACATCACTGCTGGCAGTTTCTTTTCTCTCCTAACCTTGTCCAATTCACCCTCATGTTCTATCCATACTAAGTCTTCTTACATCTAAGCAACGGCTTGACATAAACACACACAAAACACAGGAGTCAGTGCCTTCCTGCGAGGTCACGCCCCCCCACAGATGTCTTTGATCCCCGACCCCTACGTCTCCTCGGTGGTGATGATGCTCTCGTCAAGCTTCTTTTTGTATGCGGCCGCCTCCTCCTCCTTCTGCTGTAGCTGGAGCTTGTACTCTTCCGCCTGTCGCTGCATCTCCTCCAACTGCCGACGCAGGCTCTCCTTGTCCAGATCTACCTCCTGTAAAAAGATCAAATAAAATATAAACCTTAGATCATTTCATCCTTAACTAATCAAACAACAGATACAGTAAAACACGCTTGTAAGGAAGTGCCAGGGACGGGGGATATTACTTCATTATAAATGTAAATCATTATATTAGTGAAGTTTACAACATGTATTAAAGTCTCAATAAATGAAAATCACTTCGCTGTAAGCATCAATTCATTATATGCGTGTTCACTATAACCATGTTTTACTGTAAACTTTTTATCATTTCATCTATAAAAAGGAGCTTTTTAAATATTTTAAAAGTCTACATGTACAAATCCTGTTAATTTTTAAAATTTTCACTGTATTTTTCTATGGACCTTAGTTAGAAATACGTCCATAATCCAAAGAACAGGAAAACCACAGCACATTCAATCTAGCATACTGTGAATCAAGCCAATATCATACTGTAGATTTTCAATTAAGTGTGAGGAATTAATAATATACACATAAAATTGCGAGAAGCAAATCTCGCACATTTTAAAATGTCGCTTTTAGTTTTTAGACATATGTTCAGTAAATAAAACTATAGCAAAACGATGCTGTTCTTGATTTTTGGGAGTTGATTTTAATCAACTCTCCTATGCAGTTACTCAGACAAACCGAAAGTGAAACAGTGTCTGGACCTCAGCACAAATCATTGCTGCTGACAAGACTTAGTTCTTGAAAATAATTGATGAATTCGATGTAATGTATGCTAAAGCATTGTTTTTCAAGGAAACTTATTTATAAATACCTTGAAAATAGTAAGATTTTAAATGGTACGAACAATTTAAATATTTTTTGTAGTCGTATGTATTCCTACGCCAGAGTTCAATATAGTCTCGTTCAACTCGACGCTCGGCTGTCTCCGTAAATCCTTGTCGGAGATTTACGGTGTCAGCCGAGCGTTTGGTTGAACGAGACTAGAGTTCAATATTGCTTGGATCCATACAATTTTCGAGAAATATTTCTATCCCTGATACATAGTTTGATTGAATTAATTTTATCTTTAAATATTATTTAACATGATTCATATGGGGGTTTCTCGACATTCTTGTCGAAAAAGTCCAAAAATCCATATTATAAAAATGTGCGTAATTCAAATTAGAAACTACGTGTACATGTCATGCAAAATAACATATCATTGATTTTAAAATGAATAAACATCGAGAAAATCAACTCCCGTCAGTTCTTCAGTACTTTGATTTATACTGTACTCACAATTTGGTTATAATGCAGAATTAAAGTATTCGCATAAAATAATGAATTAACCAGTGTTCTGAATATGAAAATTATTGTATACACATACCTCTTCATTGTCTTTCTCTATGGGATTGGTATATATACTGGTATCTTCCTCCATAGCTTCAGCCTTCATCTTTTTCATTGGGGGCTCATCGGTCGAATCTAAGGAATTCAAATCAGATGATTCCAAACAAATTTGTGAACATGAAACACAGAAAATTCTCAGGTAAAAGTATGTGCATGCCGAGTAAAAATTCTAGCTTTCATTTTGAAAAATCTCTCCATTTCATTCAATTTTACTATTAATCCAAAAAGGGTGAGAAAAGACCTATCAATGAAAAAGATCGTACTAGCTCATGCCATAAAAGAGTAGATGTCCCCTCCCTTGCAAAAAAATCTCATACCCATTTCCTATGGAAAAAGTAAAGCCGTTTTACTTCTATGGCCCAGGAGCCTTATCACTGACACAATTATATTTGATATTTATTCAAGAATTCAATGACAACACAAAACAACATATTCAACTCTTACCCAGCTGTTCATCAGAGGCGTCCCCTGCCCCCATTACGATGCCTTCAGAGGTCATGACCTCTCCCAGCCCCTCCTGGTCCTGGTCAAGTCCGGTGGCTGCCACAATTGTAATGACCTTCTGTGGAATAAATAAAATACATTGTAATTGTGATCATTTCTGTTTTCTGTAATAATTGAGTACATTCCTGCATTTGTGTTTTTCTTAAAATTATCATCTTGAACCACGCATTTCTGTTATGATATTAGCATTACATGTAATAAACAGTAATTGTCTTTTGTCTTACACCCCCCCCCCCCTTTACCAAAATTAAACTTCATGCACTTGAGAGAACACAAGTCTGTATGATTTCCACCTTTTACATTCCACAAGGGAAACAACTCTGTATGACCCCTTCCCCCAGTTACCTTTCCCTCTTTCTCCCTACAACTCCCTGTTCCACCTCTATCATCCTCTCCTTCCCCCTAACCTTTCTCTACATCATCCATCACCACCTGTACCAAGCCCCTTTATTGGTCCATAAATCAATGCCACCCTCCTCTTGCCTGTCTCTCCATCAACCTCCTCCCTTTCCTTTCCTCACAAAAGGAAACAACTCCCTCCATCAACCCGTCCCCCTTTCCCTTCCTCACAAAGGGAAACAACTCTGTATATCCCCCCTTCCCCTTCTAATTACCTGACCTTCATTCTCCCTCTCTCACTTCCCTCCATCAACACCACCCATTCCTTTCCATACAGAAGAACGCAACTCTGTATGCCCCCCTTTATTTACCTGTCCTTCATCCTCTTCCACCAGTCCCTGTTCTACATCCCCCTCCATCACCTCCCCTGCCCCGAGGATCGACGTCTCCTGGGTGACCACAGTGTCGTCCTCTGTCACTATCCCGTCCTCCGTTAGCACTCCGTCCTGGGAGATCAGTGTCCCCGCTGACAGACCCTGCTGTTTGATGATGTTGGTCAGCGCAATCTTACCAGCCTCTGCATGAAAAGGAAAGTCAGGTTATGTTTATCAATTAAAGAATTCAAAGATGTACAGTTTGATGGTTTCTTTCATTAAGAGAAAAGGGTCATGGTGATTTTCTTAAGAGTTTTTAAAAAAGGTAATTCAGATTTTACTGACAATATGGTGCATTGATATACAGTTGGACACTTACATATTTGGTAAAAGGAAATTCAGGTTACTGTAAATGCATCATAATTGGCATGTACAATATTTGGCAGAAATTGATTTTCCATTAAGTTGGCTAGCATTATTCTGAAAGTACCTATTCTTGTACATGAATTCAAGGCATTTAGCAATGAACATGTACATAATCTGGAGACGCCACTTTACACCAAAAATGCTCTAAACAGAATACAAAATGCAAGGCGTAATCAGTAACAAATACAAAAGGTCAATACTACACACCAGTGAGGGCTATTGATTGGCCGCTCTCCATCGCGGAGGAGATGATCCCGCCCTCTGTGGTGGTTATCATGGTGATTCCCTGACTCTCCAACCATGACATTGCATCAGTGTTCGCCGTCGTCACTGGAAGTAAAGCGGAAAATATACATACTGGCCAGTATAGTACTCATTCAAATTGTTACTAAATTATTTTTTGAAAGGTTAGTAGTTTGTTCTCTGCATTGTTTTCCCAAGTTTTTTTTACAAGTCAATGCATGAAATAACTAAAAGAATGTAGTTTTTAAAAAAGAAGGATGCAGGTGATGGATAACTGATGTAGTGGAAAGGCAATACAATCAGAAATGATGTGTAAGGTCTAAAAAATATATTTAAAAAATATTTAATCATATACTGCTGATATTTTATTTCACCTAATATACTGGAAAATAAAAAGATGGGGAAAACCTGAGCATTTTTTATTTATTAATGAAAAATTGAGTTATGCCCCTTTAACAAAATTGCAATAAAAATTTTCAAAGCAGAAGTGCCAGAGAAACTTATCATTTATTTCTTGGCCTTACTGAGCATACCCTGTGTGCTGGTGTTTGGGGCTGTGGCTTCAGCCAGAGCTGCTAGGGTAGCCAGCACGGAGGAGTTCGTCTGATCCTGACTGTCTGTAACACAGATAACAGTCAAATACAAATCATGCATTTAAAGGTTTTTTTTTCTTTGGTCAATATTTTCTTCTTTAGTAAAAAAGACCTTTCTCCCACATTATCCATTCAAAATAAATTCCTCTCTATCAAAGTTCTTTTTATGTTTTCTTTAGATATATGTAAATCAGCGTCTTTAATATTCTTTATTGGACAGTGCCAAATTTGACCAACTATTCACCCTGCTCTCCCTCGGTCTTTTATTCTGCCCCAATTCAAGCCTACCCTTTTATCTTTCCAGTAATTCCCTCATATTAATTACTTCATATACATGTACCAGTAATGGCCCCATCATATTCTCCGTTTCTTTTAGAGGGCTCTTAAATTTGGCCCCCTATACATTCATATCATGCACCCCCCTCCCCCCCCCCCCCAGCTTCCTTCATTATATAACACACCACCCCTATCTCACCGTGTTTGCCATCCAGGTCTGAAGACACTGTCACCGTCTCCTCAATATTTTCTGGATCCACCTCTGTGGTTTCTATCGTGACGGTCTCATCATCTCCCATACTGCCTATATGTGTGTGCTGTTGAAATGAACAGTTTACCATATCATGATGATATGACTTTATTTTTTTTCAAAAGTAGCATAAAATTCAATAGACAATGAGAATTGCAAATCCAATTTTAAAACTGAATATCAGCGAAAAAATTATGCTCAGATTGTACACATATATGTCTTATTTGGGGAAAATGCAAACGATAGTTTAAAGATGACATAATCATGGTGTGTTTTGACGAGATGCACAGTACCTGAGCTAGCTGTAATATTTGTACGAGGTCCGCTCTGCCATTTCCAATGGCAATATCTAAAGGAGTTCTGTCAAACTGAAAGAATAAAGCAATCTTTATTCACACTTTGCATTTATTATGAATATGCATTTCAATCTACATGTAATTAAAGGTATCAGTTTCCTTTTCACTCAGTTTTTATGCCTCAAATTCACAAATTTGCTCTTAATCATGGAGTTACATGATTCAGATCATTTTTATTAAAACGGAGATAACGAGTTAAACCCCTTTTCAATATGGCAATTAAATCAATCACAGTAACAGCTTTTCACCTGATGCTGTGTATGGGACACTTTACATCAATTTTCTGAAACATTTACTATCTCCTCACTACCCTTACCTTGTTTTCACATGTTGTATCTGCTCCATGCTTGATCAGGGCCTCCATAACGTGGGCATGTCCCTTTTCTGTGGCCCAATGTAAGGGGGTCATCTTAAGCTGCATTAAAAAATACAGAGTATGACAAATCTATGACCAGTCATCTAAAAATAACCTATGACAAGCATAAGCATTCCTAAATTAGATTTTTATTTCTATTTGCAAAATTTAAAATTATTTAATTGAAACTTTAACTTGAAAACCTTGACTTTCATTCTTCCTTTCAATATATTTGGCAATAAAATTCCCTATGCAGTAGATTTGACCTGATATGCAGTGCCTGAAGATGATATTGATTTTTTTTTATCTTAACTCAGTATTATATAATTTCTGAATGGTTTCTATTGTAGATAAACAAAGAATTAATTCAGTGATGGTTTACATAGCATTATCCGCTATTGTAGATTAACAAATGATTATCCACTATTGTGGATTAACAAATGATTATCCACTGTTGTGGATTAACAAAGAATTATCCATCCACTGACCATGTCTTTGGCATCCACATCCGCCGCGTGCTGGACCAGTAGATCCACAATGTCGGAGTGACCTTCCTGAGAGGCCACATGGAGGGGCGTCCTGTCAACCTTTGTCCGGGCGTCCCTACTGATCCCCGCCCTTAGGAGAACCTCGGCGGTCTCTAGGTGACCAAACTGGGCCGCAAAATGTAGTGGGGAGGTGCCTAACTGCAAAACACAGAGACAGGGTTTTTCAATTACTGAGTCAAAACATAAAGTGAACAGTTTACAAGTAATTCATTTCAGGAAATCGAATTACACTTCTCTCCTTTATTAGTTATAAGTGTTCATGATTATCTTAATTTTAAAGATCCTGTAACATTCAGAGAAATGTAATTTATCGATTAAACATATTAATTGTCAAGAGTTTTTCAATCATGTTCAGTACCCAGTCTGTTGTGAATGGAGCACCATTAGACATAAGTGTACGGACGTCATCCGTCTCTCCCCTCTTGGCGGCCTCCAGGAGCCTCTTTCCCAGATCAACCAATGACATCTTGGCGTAGTACTGCCGTGACTTTGGGAAGATAACAATGTCCTTCTCTTTGGCAGGCTGTAATGATAGGATAAAAAAATATTTAGCATAGGATTGGACCTTCTCAATTCAAACATAATGAATTCAAAGATGTACAGATATGAAACAGTTATTCAATTATCACAATCAAAGGTAGAATGTACTCTATTCTCTTTTTTATCTATGATAGAGAAATCTTCTAAAATCTTATAATGATCAAAGAACGACAAATATGAAACACATAACATTCAATCATCACAATCCAAGGGGGACCACTCTTTTTTATGAATGGAGCTAAAACAAATATATATATGCAAAAATAATTTGGCACATCTAATAGGTTTCACTAGAGTCTAGATGTATTCAAATTATTACCTTAGAAAATCTAGATTCTCAAACACTGGACTTGAATGTGCTGACAAACTTAATCATAGTTTATGTTAATGTATTACTGCAACAGTTTGGGCTTTATTGAACATGCACATGGGACTGAATTGCTCAGGGATAGAGCTTATGACTAGAAATACATTCCTATACCTGGCAGAACAGTGATGACACAGATACATGTTAAATAATCTTAAGCCAACTAAATAACTTCTTTGCCTTCACATCAATTAGCTTTTAATATGTTTTCATGTTATGAATATTAACATGGACACGTCCATATTCCCATACCTGAGACTTCTGTTGGACAAACTGTATTTCTGGACAGAGTATGATTTCCTTAGCGGCCTGTTGATCCTCGATGATCTGTTCCTCTACAGTAGATATCACTAACCCGGGGTCCAGACCCTCCTCTGTTAGTGACGCCGACATCGGCAAGCAAGTCTCTGTGTCAACATCAAGAAGTGATCAGATCAAGATGGACATCAGAGGCACAGATTAGATCCTGTCTAGTTAAGAAAAAAAAAAAAGCTCATTATAATCTCGATATGATGTAATTACTGGCATGATAAGATCCTGTCTAGTTAAAAAAAAAGCTCATTACAATCTTGATGTCAGACCATGGTTTGAATATCAGTGCCCTGGTAAAGCACCTGACTAGAGATTCAAACCTTTACGTTGTCACCAATATTTTCAAATCACTCAATGCAGTCTTCAACTCAAATCCTTAAAGGAAAAGTAGTTTGAGGTCAAAACTCGACTTGAGTACTGACTTGAAGAAGTTTGGTGACGTACTGACAGTTATTGTTTCTCCTATATCTAATGTTTCATTTGTTGCACCGCCAACTGACGGCGAAAACCTAGCTGACGCTGATTTTTGAGGGTGAAAATCATTTAAGGGGGGAGGAGGAATATGATGGTCAGACCAGTTCCAATGCTGGCACCACATAGCTCAGTGAATAGAGCACCCGTCAAGAGATTCAGAGGGCCTGGGTTCAAATCCCTGTCTTGTCTGTCATTATTCATTTCTCTCTTAATATGTTACAATGATTCGTAATGTACATTTCCATGTTTTGTCTGTCTACCTTCTTTTTAATCACTTCATATATTTATACATTTATTACTTTTTGTGTGCAAGAGGAATTGAAGTTTGAGAGCAGTAGTCTGTGGACAGTGTATAGCAGGCCTGGATCAAGGATAGCTGCAGGACTAAAGCCAGGTGTAGTTCTTAAAAGGGTAACAACTTCCAAGTTCTCCTAGTACTCATGGTATGAGGTGTTCTATATATAATTTACAACTGTTCTATGCTGCTACGCTCCATGAAGAAAAATAAGTTTTATTGTTCTGAATCTAAATGCAAGAGTGCATGAGACTTAATCGCTGGTTACTGTCGTACATAGTATGGAATTCACAATATGACAACTGCATTTTGGCTCTTTTGGGTGCTTTCCTGTGTTAATTATTGATTCTCAACTTTCTTAAAAGCACATCGACCCAAACACAAATTAGCGGGAACGGAAGTAACATGTGCATGAAACGGAAGACAAATTTTTCTGTTAACTTCCGTTTCAAGTGGGATTTAGTATAGAAACCATATTGATATTTTCTTGATTTTAGCATTCCAAACGTAAAAAAGTTACCTTCTTGTTGATTTAAATAAGTTCAAATTTTCCAGATTCAGGCTAAAATACCGGAAGTAGTCCCTGTAATGGAGTTCTTTGCAGAGCAAAATATTCATACGCACAATGGTACAGTTTATTTCAAAAATTGTGAATTAATACAAGAAATTAAGCACTATTTCTGAAACCTTAACTTTTTGTGAGTAGTCATGACAAGACAAATATTCATGTTAGATAAAATATTCATTATTTTGAACTATTTTGTTTGTGCATTTAGACCGTAAAAGGGCAAACGGGAAATCGCGCGTTGTACGTGACCATTGACGTGATTTGCTAAAAACTACTTCCTGCTGTTGAAAGTGACCACGCCTACTCATACATCACAAAAGGAGGAAGCCGATACCGACGAACGAAGAAACTCATGTTTGCAAAATATTTATTGTGTTTCTGCGATAATATTTATGAATGCCTTATGATAGTGCTGTGCAGCAAATCGAAACGTTGCACATTATGTTATCTAAAAAATGCTTCTTCCGAGACATTGATTTTTCAAGTTCTTTGGGGTACACGGAGGGAGAAATGGCATCAGCTGTTTTTAGGCTCGCTGAGTTCGTAGTTGTGTAATTTCAGGCTTAGTAGAAAAGTCATGAGATTTATGTTTAAGGATGAGCTACAACAACATAAGGACATTAACAGGGACGTGTGAACGATGTCACAGTACTTTGCAGTCGGTAGCAGAGCTTCTGATCCTGTCGTGTGATGCTAGGCCCATTAGAACTGATACCATATCCAGCAAGTCAACGTTTGTGCAGGTCAGCGAAAGAATTATCGCCAGCGCCAAAACAATTAAGACGTTGATGAAAAGCGTTATTAATTATGTTCACATGATCACCACGAAATCGGTGGAAATCTGCGAAGGCTTGACTGAGCTCACTTCGACTGTGGTAACTTTCATGGAACTGTGTAGTCATGTTTCTTACATTTGTGCAATATCTTTTAAAGACTGTTGTCAAGCAATCCCAGGACTTGTCGATCGGTATTCTATATCCTTAGCCGGCTTAGAGATAAAGTTAAGCTGCAATCGGCTAAAAAAGACCCGAGTGGACGACCTATCTCCGCAGCTAATCATCGACCTGTGTTCAAACATTTCTAAACACATATCGGTACTAACGAATATATGCAAGTCTGCCGACGAAAAGGTACGTGATGAAGGAACAAGAGACCAGTTCAAACTGTGCGTCAAAAGCGTGACTTGTGCCGCAGGATGTCTAATCGCCAGTATTAAAACATACAAATCTCACCCCAGCACCAGGTATCATGCTCGCTTCATCAACTTCTGTGACCCAGTTTCCACCACTGCCCAAGCTCTTGTCACCTTCGCCACGGAGGAAGACTTCGTCGGCAAAGAGGCTGTGTTGTCTCCCGAAGCAAGGGATGTACAGAAGTCGATTCTTGGTAAGCATCAAACAATTAGGTCTTAGGGCTCAGGATTGTCTATAATCATAAACTGCGGATATATCAAATAATTATATTAAATAACTTACAATATCCACACTTAATATTAAGGAGTAATAATATTTGGGAAAAATTAAACTACCGGTATATGTTTCATATTGCAACCTTTAGTAAAGTTTAATAAAGTCTACAAATAAACATTAGAATACCAAAGTAATGGTAGGTTTCGATTCACACGTACATGACTCTCGGAATCCCAATATTCTCCAAAAAGTTGTAAGTTTTCCCAATTTCAATATTAATGGCATCATCCCTATAACTATTATCAGCTGGTGAAAGAACCCTAGCACTCAAGGTGTGAATTTTGCAATCAGAATATTATCATACGATACTTAAAGATGTTAAAAGAGAATAAAGTTTGTGTCAAGAGCGTGAAAGCAAACAAGCCCTTTTCTATAAGCCTCTCATTAAATAACTGTAAAGGTCCAATGGAAATATCTTATTCATGTAGAAATGAATGAAGTCAAGATTTTATGAATAATCTTGTAAGAATCTTCTGTTGTTCCCTAATTTAATCCAAAAACAATATAGTAGCCTAATGTTAACCATGGATTTGAAAGTTCTGCAATTGTGAAATTTATTGTTTTATTTCAATTTCAATAACACCAATGACATCATTTACAAGACTTAACGTGTATAAATTTGGGGAAAAATTACAATAGGATATATATATATACATGATATAATATATTTTTATGCCGCATTTATCACATTTATTGGACAATCATATTAAAAGGTGGCCGGCTGCTCATTGTCACAATATAAACTGACCCCTAAGTGTCATTGACATGATCATGTGATGATGTAGCTAGATTTGATTAGTTGAATTCAGGAACTGCAAGTTTGGATCCTTCTAAAATATTATACAAGCAATTCAATCACTTTTCATTTTTCATTGTGTTCAAGGTGGTGTGGGTCTAGCTGCACTTTCATATTGTGATTCAGATGTACTTCCTATCAAAATAAACAATAAAATCAAGTATAATTTAAAAAAAAAAAAAATTTCCTTTCCTAAAATCGTTACTTAACAGCATTGTGCAATGGGTTAAGGCGTTCACTCAAATTTATAAGTCATGAGTTTGAATAATGTTGGGGCGTTTACCGGTATATTTTTTACTTTTCTAAGAAGTTTTGAAAAAACTTATTTTTTAGTCAAATATATTTAATTATGATATTTGAAAATTTTAAAATAATGAATTTCAAAGTATTTTATATGATTATAATGTAGTTGGTACATTAAATAAATATTGACAGATGTCACATACCCTAACTCTTGTTTAAATATATGACAAAATGCTTGTAATGATATGTTTTGGTAAAAAAAAAAAATACTAGGACTTTAAATATCAGACCACAGAACATCAACTACAATGTAGCAAGCATTCTGACAAATTGCTATGGACATCTGGAAAAAACATTGAATTGAAACTGTAGTTATAGAAAGTGTATTTTCAATCCACTTCAGCATTTCCAACTTGCGATATAAGTTAAAGCAATGGAAAAATATTTTACTTAGTACATGTATCAGCAAATATGAGAAGATCCCAATTCAATTTTTCCTCAAACATCTGTGTCAATTTGTCCCCGCTCATTTCAAATGTTTTAAAATAGATGTAAGCTGTATATTTTTAATCTTGTCAGTTAATGTTCTGCGGTCTTAATTGCCGAAAAAGACAAAAATAGTTTTTGCCAACAAATAAAATCATAATACCCAAAGTCAAATTGAAAGTCAAGGTCATATAACCTGGTCAAAAACCAGTTTCTGAGAAAATGCTGAAAATATTATTTTTATGCATAATTGCTTATTTTAAGCTTCCTGATCATGCCAAATTTGGCCGCTATAATCTTGAACTTGGCCCTCATCAAGGAACTTTGAGACATACATGTATATATATACTCAAGGATTCAAGATACATCTACCAGGGTTAAACAAAGAACCTAAAAATTTCCACTATATAATAAGGATACATACACTTGAAATATCCATATTTGCAATATCAAAAATTAATGGGTAAAAATTTTGTGATGATGGGGATTATTGGTATTTTTGCTCTGAACTGTATTTTGCCCTTTTACTGCAAAGTGCAAACATAAGCCTTATCGATAAATGGTCCAGACACTTGATAACATGAAGTATTCAATTATTTTTTTCAATGCACACCTCTTCTCTCTCTCTCTCTCTCTCTCTCTCTCCCTCTCTCTCTCACCCTCTCTCTCTCTCTCATGGGAAGATTAGCTATTTAAAGTTCAAGGCCATTTCTGCTCAAAGTTATATAATAGACTAAGTATTATGAACATTTTTTAATAAATTAATTCCAATGCCTTATGTTAATTGATTAATTGTAAAAATGACATCATTGAGTTTGATTTCATACATGTATTAGCTTAAGGTACAATTAATGTATATTTTTTTTTATTCTAAAAGGAAAGAAAGTTAACATGCTTAATAATGAAACTGATTTAATATGACTAAATCAGATCTATTAATCAAACAATTTAATATCAATTTTGTCATATTCATCCCCCAAATCTACTCCTTTCCCCACCCACATTTTACTAGTAAAACAATGTAATCTGTAAGCTGTGAACTGCTTCACAGTGAAGCGTTAGATTTCCCAAGGGCCCCGTCAAAATTTGAGAGACTCCCTACAGATGCTTAGATAATAAATCAACTGTCAATTAGAAAGTCAATATTTTCAAAATGAATTGCCACCACATAGCCCCCAGCTGGAATCCAGGTCAATGATTTTCTGTGTCTATACTGGGAAGGGACCTGATGTCAGCTTGCCGGGCTGTGATGTAAATCGGTGGGTGTGGCCCCACTTTGTGTTAATTTACCTGAGAAATATGTTAAAACGCACAGGTACATCCGACACAAAGGCCAGGTATTGTTGCTATACCTTTTGACTGGCCTCTAAACAGCTAAGGGGTTTTGAATTTATGACACCATGTTAAGAATAAATTTTTAACTTGATCGAAATTAAAAAAATATATTTGTTGATATATATATATTTGTAATTATTTATGTAGTTAAATATAATTGTGGGTTAGAATTTCAAGGTGGAGATAATTGTGTACATTCTTCATCTACAATTTCATGATATAGATTTATTATCAAGCAGTACAAAGTTGATTAAAATAATTAACAAAGTCTACCATCCGTAAGTCTAAGCATCCTTATAATGACAACTGTCATTTTATAACAAATAATGAAGCCATGCAATTTTATAATTCACTTTGACAATATAGTGAAGAACTGAACCCCTAACTTAAAGTTCATTCGAAAATGTGTTTTTAATGCAGAAATTCTCTTTTATGATGAAAATTTAAAAAATTATAATTCAATTTTTTTATCGATCTCTTTTATAATGAAGGCATTTGCAAATGAGATGAGCCATAATAAATTTGGTAAAACTTACTTTTCAGTTCATGAATAATCAATTAATTATTTCAACATGTTCAATCTGTTTAATTTGCATTTGCATCCAGTAATCTAATACATTCATTTTCGTATATGATTTAATCTAGGCCTTAGTTTTGATTAGAAATTCAAAAAAGTATATATATTAAAATGAGGCCATTCTGAACTTAAGCTCTAATAGTTTATAGATACAGTATTGCAAAATGGAAAAAAAAATGGAAAAAAAAAATAAGACCAGAAGAGACAAAAATATACCTCATGGAGAGAAATAGATTAAAAACTTAAGAATCGCACAAAGTTTAAGTTGATTCAAGTGGTTAAAAGTTTAAACAACAACAGCATGTGCGAAAAGGGCATAATTATATATACACCGGACATGACATAATCCCATTGCAATATAATTCAACATGCGCATAATAAATTTTTCATGCCCAGAATTTTCACCCCACAGGGTGCTAAGCTAGCTAGCCTAGAGTCGATTGTAAAATGAAGGCTCCACCCTGTAAAGTTATTGAACAATCACTCTAGCATTGTACAGCAGATAGCCAGACAGGAAGCGCGACACACCCATTGTTAAGTGGTCGGACTGAAGTAGATAATTGTCAATGGAGGCACAACAGCACTTCAGTAAAAATCCTCAGGAAAAGTTTGGTCGTCACTTGATGATTTGTAGATTTTTATATAACTGTTGAAGGAGGTCTCCAGTGTTTTTGAGAAAATTTTCAGGGTTTTTAATTTTTTTTAATTTAAACATAACAGCTAGCTTCAATTTATTCAGTGAATTTGATTTCGGCTAGATTGCGATATGGGAATTTTAATCTCGATATTAGTTAATATATATCTTGATAGTAATATAAAATGTTGGACTGAAAGGGAGTTGCAATTAACATGATTAAGAGTGTTTGTATTTTAAACTAAAGTGTCAAATTGTTAGTGTCAGATAGCTAGTTCAGTTATTGATCAGCAAATTGCAAATTTTACAATGCCCTGTAATGGAGCATGCATCTCCCACACCTACCACACATTATCTATCCCCCCACCTTCATATTTATCTCACTTTTATCTTGATTAACAGGGGAGAAAAATATGTGCTCTCTCCTTGATATCTTTATTGACAGAAAAAAATTGCATCATAATGTCTATTGAAAAAAAACATATGCTGAAGTTGATATTATCAGATTACAAGTGATTGCCGTGAAGAAATATCTCTTAATGGAAAAAAAACATCTTTCAAATGAAACCAACTGACGATTAATAAATCCTTCTTCATGTTCAGCTGCCATCTGTTACAAATAAGTAACCGTACATTAAAAAAATAACGAAAATCTACTTTTAGTATATATCTCCATCATTTACACAAGTGTCAATTTATATGCTGTGTTTATTTCCCAAATGATATGTCAAGTACTTGTCACCCATTTTTCAAGCTAATAAATTGCATCTGTTATAAGTAGGTTTATTCAGGCCCAAGCAGAAATAAAGTCCATGTTTATTTGCAAGAAAACTCTTAACTGTCATTATGTCATTTTTTTACTGGGAACAAAATAGTACTATTGTTTTCCAGCTTCTAGTATTCCAATTGCCTGTCAATTTTAATTTGTTACAAATTCAAGTCATTGATATAATAATCATTACAAAAAGATTATTCATGCGCTGATCCAAACATTTTTTCCATTGGTATGTTGGGGGGGGGGGGGGGATATTTAAATTTTTCGAAGGGGGGTCCAAGATTTTCTGTAATTTTACTTTAAAAATCAAAGAAATTTGAATTGAATATTTCAGCCTGTCCCCCTCTTGCTCGGACATAATATTATTGCACTGTGAGTAACTCCATGATTTTTTTTATTTCAACAGCGGCCTGTATGAGCATCGTCTCTGCCTGTATCCAGCTGTGTCGCACGGTTCGTGAACTTTCCTATGACCTCATGACCTCACATCACAAGGACAAACTGCGCATGTGCATGGACAATGTTGACCGTTCTTCCGTCCAAATCCACGAGATTCTTCAGCGATATCACGAAAGTGAACAATCCTCTCACCTAAACTCCACTCACTCTAGTGACAAGGGAAGTAACTGTGATAATAATTCTACGTCTGCCAAGGGAAATAACTCTCCACCCCGCCACTTGGCCAATTTATTTCGGGAAGAGTTTCCAGCACACGGCAAATCTCCCGAGAGCCCCCCACACGAAAAATTCACTCAGCTTTTACGTGAACAATCTCCTTTGGCTAGCAGCAATAGTGGCGATTTGCGTCAAAGTGAACAAAATTCTGGGAATGTGGATGGGTATTCTGAGCGAGGGACTCGTGACAGTCCAGAGGAAATGACGATTCCGGGCAGTCCGTCCTCGGAAACTTCTGGACATTCAGCGGCATCAAGATAATCAAAGTACCTTATGTACTGACGGTAGAAAAACTAGTTTATTTTACCTTTACCTTGATTTGCTCCACGAAAAAAAGTAGATTTTGAATATTTATTGACATGAAGCATTACAATTGTAAGAAATACAGTTTTACATGTGTATGTTCTTTATAGAATATATATTTATTAGGAAAAACCACGCAACTTTAGTCACTTGAAAAATCAAATTGATATACTCCTCCTAGTCATGATCATTTAAACACAGGTTTATTTTTTAACTGTTAGTCATTTGTATAGGAAAAAAGTTACCTTTGTGTAAATCACTCTCATATTGATTTTATGAATGAAGTGTAGATGTACTGTTATAATGTTGGTAGTATTTGTTGATGCATGAAGTTTCTGTATGGTAGTTGATAATGTCACCACAGTTATTATAGTAAAAAGCCTCAATACCATCTACTTATTGGTTTTCCTTAGAGAGAGAGAGAGAGAAAGAGAGAGAGAGAGGGGGTATGGGGGAAAACAGATAGACAAAAGGAATGTCAGGAAAAAGTGTTCGAAAGAGATCCACACCTCATGTCACTAACTGTGCCACTATCCATTAAAAGCTGAACACGACTCGTAAAAGGCATTGTAAGCCAGTCCTCTAAACAGTTAAAAAATATTTTTATTTCTCCGCAGCTATCCCAACAACCCCAAGGTTATGTTATATATTAGCTACATACAGTCCTCTGAACAGTTCGAAATGTTTCGATGTAGAGGTCTCGTTTTTGTGGACATTATACATTTTAATGTCACTGTGTTATTCAATTACAATAAAATTATATTTTCTGCACCTTTTCTAACCCAGGAGCAAAGGAACATCAAATATACTGTAACAGGTCATTTAATGCATCATGTACACACACAAAATGCAAACGACAAGAAATAAGTGCAAAAAATCTAAGACAACTTAGGGAATACTATGGAATCATTATAATTTGTGGTGGCTCAATTTTCTTGGTATTCAAGGATAACCATCATCCACAAATTTACATCCTTGACAAAAAACCTAATATCATATGAAAGATATAGTTTTTCTACTGAAACTGAAAACCAGTGCATTCACGAAATTACATTAAAAAAACCCACAACCCATGAATATTGACCCTCACAAAAGTAGACGATTCCACAGTACTACGCGTCAGCCAAAAGTTGTGCAATCGTATGTAAAAAAAAAAATTGAGGGGTTCAATCTTCCGAGACATTTTTGAGTAGTGTTCAGCTTTAAGGTACCTCACTACACCCAGACTTATACTTTTTAAGACACTACGTCAAAAGATGGCAATTTAAATTTTTTTTTAAACATTATATTGTTTGATTCCGTTGTATATCTTACTCAGTGGTGAAAGTACTGGGCTTCTGAACCGCAGATCATGAGTTTGAATCCGCCTGGAGCTTTTGTTCACGTTTACTGAATTAAATTTTCAAAAATGTAATTTTCATCCAAAGTTGCACAGTTTTTACCTATTTGACTTGAACACTTCTTATCCATTATAATATCTATCATAATCAAGTAATTTTCTGCTGATTTGAGAAAATATTTCAAGGTGTAGTGAGCCACCTTAAATGTACACTAGATATGTACTAGGATTATGCAGGATACAGATATCAAGCTTGGGTTTATTCATTTTCTGGTACTTGTTGAACACATTTAAAAACTTCATTTACATCCTTTTCAAGGAAATCTTTTACAAAAATATGTAATGGCCCAGGAAATAAACGACTACGAATTGTGTTAATGATGTAATCATTTTCTTTATTTGTCAAGAAATAAGCGAAAAACAGAATGCAAGTACAATTAAATAAAGAGGTACAAAAGAGGGAAGTACACTTAGAAGAGTTACAAGAAAAAGACTTTGTCTGTGTACTTATAGCAAAGAAACAAACATTTCACGCCTCCATAAAGCATGGTTAAATCCCAGGAGCACAAAATTTTTCCTTGATAAAAAAGTGAAAAAATATCAAATTAAGAATTCTAATTAAAAGACTGAAGTCTAAAATCTTAAATTAATCAATTCCCCTGTCAAAAACATTACAAACACTAAAATCAAACTATAATCATTGAATTCAAACTAAATGGACGGAATTCTAAAATAAAAAAAAAAGAACAGAGGAAAATACACCACAATGACACAGCATTAAAAAAAAGATATGTGTTATTTAAACACCACACCAAAAAAATGTCGAAAATTTAATTTACAGTTAACTGAATAAGTGTAAGTAACCTCGAACTTGTGTAAAATTTCAAAATCTTACGACTAATGGTTGGTTTACACTGGTCAAATCACTGAGGACAACAGAGGTAAATAAATGGTTAACATACTGTAGAAGCAGAAATATTCGTTGAGAATTTAATTTAATTATTTTCGTAGGCAGTATAAATCAACGAAATTGAAATTCATGATAATTTTTTAAACCGAAGTTTTAATAAATACAGAGTTGATACGTGATACAATCTAGAGATAACGATATGACGAAATTAAATGCTAACGAAATTTTATTTGCACGGTTTTAAAAACAATAAAATTTTGACCCGCCGAAAATATGTGCTTTCCAGTAGTTATTTCCCCTAATCTTTAATTTCTCCTGCTCTTTACTCTGAGTGGTGTGAAGAATTCCATGCGAATATTCAATGCCAAGGATATTGATGGGTTTCAAAATAAATTGTAATATATAATTGGAATTTTGCTCTCACATGCAAATTAAATATATAAAAAAGAAAAATGATATGCATTACCTCAGGTAATCAATAATAAAGTTTTGTTCGAAAAAAAAAAAAAGAAATTACAAAATATTCTTAATCTCGCACTACAAACATGAACACATCCTTTTTGTGTTGCAAAGGAAAAAATCGAAACGAACAAGTCACAATTAAGCAACACTGACCATTAATTTACATATAAAGCAGCAAGACTGCAAGACAAAGACAATGTGTGATAAAAAGTGTTTCAACACAAAATGATTATTACAGGTATTAACACATATCGGTACATCTCTTACCAATAAATATCTAATAAGTTAGACATCTCATTCGTAGAACATAGCAGGATGTTGGACTATACATATGACCATGTTTGATGACATTCGTTTGGGGGGGGGGGGGGGGCATTTTCGAATATTCTTTTCTTTTTTATCAAATTATTAATAAAAAGATTTCTAAGGAGGCTGGATGGTCAACAAATTAAACATCAGATCCCCCTTAAATATTCCAAAATGATTTATAAAACTATTAGCTATTCAGGAAAAGTTATTACCAAAAATCTTTAAAAATTGAAAAATTTTCTATTATAATACAGGTATCATTAAATTAACATAGAGCTCTTCTTCTCCCGAAGATTAAATTAGTCTAAAAATGGCCACATCCATCCAGTCCTCTTAAAACTTTAGATATAGACAGCTAAATACTGCTGCAGAAAAATTTCAAAATATATTTAGTACATAGAACATTAGCTCCAACTACTGCCATAATTTACGTTCATATTGTCATAATTTACAATGCTTCAAAATGCGAAATGCTGTAATCAAACATGGTCCATATGTAAGCAACACCTGAGAACTACACTAAATGCATTTTAATCACAAGGGGGTGAGATCAATCAAAGGAACAGCCAGATAAATAAAAGGAACAGCTATATGTGAGAGGATGTTTCCAGACTCGTACAATAACGTAGGGAATATAATCTGTTAACAATTTGTACATCTAATACTATGTTTCAAAAAAACTTGGAGGGGCCATCCACTGAAATTAAGTTAAAAACATTAAATCTTCTAAAAGGAAATTGGGAAAAACAGCAAGAAAATTGGTAAACAGGTTGGGTACACTGGTAGTTTGTGATGAAGCATGAAGTCTTTTACAACAAGATGAGAAATGAGATAAATTTGGAGCTGTTTGTTTCGGAACCTTTGCCCCATAAAGAAATGGAATCATTGTTAAAGAAAAATGAAATGAATATTAATTTAAGAACTTTTTCTTGTTAGATATTACACATATGGAGCTGATTGCTGATTTGGATTTCAAGATTCCGCACAAAAATCATGCAGAAAATTCATGAGAGAGTACGTCGAAAAATGAATATAAAACAATGATCCCTGCCCCGTTTACTGGTCACATATCCATGACCTACATACATTATTTATAGGTCAAGGTCACATCCAAACACAATATAGGTCAATCTAAAAACAGCACTAATATTTCAAAGTCTCTAACGATTCTAATTAACAACTAATATATTAACTATAATATTACATTGTACATGCGTTATATATATATGTGTAAATATATTAATTAAAGGAAAAATAGAATACTTTACAATTATAATATTAATGACATGTTGGGAACATGCTATCATAATGTTAATAGACTCCGCTAAAACTGTAACTGAATAAATAAAATGAACACAAATTTACGTCAATATGTGACTCGAGCTACAACAACTACAACAACTGGCTTTCAGGATTCTACGCTACATTGTTATAAACAGTGAAAATGTTACTGTAAACAGGGTTTACAGGCTGTAAACAGGGTTATTTTAGCAGTGGTTTTTTTTGCCCTTCTTTAACGGTTTTGCCCTGTATTGAATTCGCCCGGATCCAATAAATATGTTTATGTTGGACAATTATCACACTCAATGATTTTTTGTTGAATTCCACTGTGACTGTCTGAAATTTGCCTGCTGTCAAAGGGAGCAAAAATAAAACAGGGGCCAATATTACCTTATATACAGTATTCAAATTGAGAACAATCAAATCATTTATGATGTCAATGATAATGTTAAGACAACCAATCAATGATGATTTTTAAAACTAGATTAAAATACAGTGTTTGGAAAAAATAAAATTATAATTAATCTACAATTCAATGCAAAATGTATGGAAGTTCATTTATAAAAATCATAATATTGATATTCAAAACTTTTAAGTTTATAGTCACATAAATTTAAAGAGAAAAATCACTCCAATGAGCTATTTTTAAGAAACATCAAATTCTCCATTCTATACAAATGGTTTCTAAGATTAAAATTTTTTTAAAAAAATTATCAAAAACAATGCATATTTTGGGGTCAAAATTTTTAAGTTACTATCAACAAAATAAAAATTCATTAAGTTAAAACAAACACTATTCATTCTTTTACCTAACCCTCAATCAAAGTATTCAAGAAGACAACAAATATTTTCTAGTTGCTCCCAAACAGAACTCAAAAAATGGTACATCATTTAAAATCCTGTTTAAAAGGCCTACCAGTATTGATAGATAATCACAGTAAAGATTTAACCAAAAAAAAATACCAACATTTTAACAGATGTACAATTTGTTCACAGACAGTAAGAAATACTAATTTATTCCAACAGGAAAATTAAAAATCCTTTGATTTCGTTTAAAATCTATGGTACAAGTACAGTACTAGTATGCAATGCAATTTATCTGTCAAATTTGAAATAATGCTGGTAGTTTATGGGGGGTTTTCAATAAATTAAATGTATACTTAAAACGTTCTTTATTGATATAACAATTTATTTGTCTCATTAAGGAGAATAAACAAATTAGAAAGGGATATAACTCTGTAAGCTCATAAAAAAATTCTAGCACCATAGATGTGCAGCACTAACATTGCTGGTTTAGGTTTTTTTTCACCACAACATAGTTTTTAAAAGTAGTTAAACAGTTTACTCTTTAGTACTGAGTTCATATATAAAAATCATAAGGCCAGCTATGGTTTTTAAAAAAGACTTTCTGCATTCAAAAAAAAACTTTCTGAAAATTAGCCAACTGTTTTTATTTCCATTAAAAACCTTTCAAATGTAAATTGTTTGAAGGAGATATTAAAAAAAGACAAACATGCACAGTACTAGTGTAATCCCTTTGGCACAAGTAAGCAACAGCTTCCTTCAGAAAGAAAAAAATTCCCCCCAAAAAAAAAATACCTCGCATAGATCCCACAACAATGTTAAAATGAAGATGGATGCCTTGATAACACTAGAGTTAACCTTGGTAAAGGCAGATGGATAAAGTCAGTTAGTCAGGAATCAATGGACATAGCTAGGGCTTAACTTTAATTTGTGGATTTTGTGGGTTCCACTCTCCAATAAATTTACATCCTTACAAATTATGAAACTCAGTCTTTATCCCCTACTTTTACAAATAAATTCACAAAACAATGTCCCAATGAACATTCAGTCCCAAGCGCTTATTTGTGCAATGAGAATACATTCAAACCACATCAAAGATTGGACAATCCATACAACAGACACCTCCTCCCATAATCTTCCACAATTTCACTGGTCTTTACATCTCTTGTCGTTTTTCGGATCCAATGTCGAAGTTGTCCACAAAGTACTGGCTATCAACGGCCTTTAAATCCTCCAAGGTCGCCTGAAGGTCATCTCCACTGAAGTCTTGACCCAGCATCTGGCTCAGATTCCGCCTGGCAGAAAATGTAACTTGGTCGTCGTACGATTGGTCTTTGATTCCCCGGACTTCTGAGGACTCTCCCTCGGTTCCCATGTCTACATCTGTCTCCATGGTTTTGAAGGTCACGATGCTCTCAATGTCAAACATGTTGACATTGGGCTGGTTTCCTTGGTAGTTAGCATCTGGAAGCTCCCCAAGTGATTGACCCTTGACCTGACCCCGATACTGTGGGTCTATGGGAGACTTCAGATGACCCAGGATTGACTTGATATTTTGGTCCTTATTGGTCTTCTCTTTCGTCACTGCCCCCTTTTCAGAAGCAAATGTTTTTCTTGACAGCTCTGCCAACTTGTCAGAGAAGTAAAATGACTTGCTAGAACCCAAAGTTTCCGTAGATGAAGGTCCAGAAAGACTAGGCTTAAGGAGTCTGGAAAGCTCCCTGCTTTTTCCCTTTCTTGGACCTCCTCTCCATGTCTTGCATTGCTGCGGTGTAGGAGGGTGGGGCCTGTTTGACAGATTGTCCTATCGTGGTGTCTTCCCCCATAATGTCCCCTGTAACGACTTGCTCAACAGTCATACACTGTGATATCTGACTTGCAATGGTCACAACTGGTCGAATCAATGTCACTGAGCTGTTGTCCATCTTGAGAGATGAGCCCTGGATGGGAATGGGCATAAAGGACTGCACTGGAAGGACAGATTCCTTAAGCGGTATCATTGATGGCGACTTGAGATGGTATGGAGTAGACGTCTGGAATCGTGGCGACGCCATTGGACTCAGAGCAATTCCGTCGCTCGTGACACTGTGTGCCGAGTCAGGTCGACATCCAGAGAATGATGTATTGGACATGGAGCTGTAGGTAGAATCGCAGACAGAGGAGACGAGCACGGACTGGAGTATAGGACTGTGGCCCACACTGCCGTACCCTGGATCAGAGTGGGGTGTGTGTGCCGTGTTTCGCTCCAAAGACAACTCCCTCTGAATCACATGGCGTTCTACTGATGACTCCCTCTTTTTAGGATTTTCTGTCGACGGAGTGCGCTGACGTCTCAAAGGTCTCTGGGGACTTGCAAACTCCACTCCACCAGCAGTCTTCTTTACATGTCATTTGACTTTCCTTCCCGCTGGCACTTTGCTGTAATGTGGGAGCCTTTTCAATTCTTGGAATCTGAGTGTCAGACAGAGCTTTAGAGGCATCAGTGACAGACTGGGATCTTAAAGGCTTACGGAAATAGTCATCTTCCAGCAACAGTTTTTCATTCCCAGTCCCCAGGGCGAGCGGAAGTTGACGGGCGGAATGAGATCTTTGCGTGGATACCGGTAGAATGGTGGGAGATTGGGCCATAGGCAGTGGTGAAGGGTTACATGGAATGTTTTGCAGACTTTTACATATCTCCTGCACAGACTCCTGCCTCGACAAACTCCTTGTTCTTGACTTTCTCTATGGTTACCTGTTGCATCCATTTGTTCACTCAAGCATGACTGGGTCATACTGTCTGTGATGAACTCTGCCACGTCAGGCGGAAGTTCGCTTCCTTGTGAGTCTTCTGTTTTCTGCTGACTTTCCTGTGTTTCCATCTGCTGAAAATAGGTTTTCATTCTCTCATCCAGTTTTGGCTTGTCTTCAAGAAGTCTCTGTTGGGATTTCCTTAAGAGGGAGTTTACTCCAACTGCTGTAATCCTGCTTCTGTTTACAGTGTTCTTTCCCTTTTTTAATAATATTGGACGGATCTGGGATGCAAGCATCTTTCAGGGCATCTGATTCTAAATCAGATATATCCGGATAATTTCTTCTCTCCGCCAACTTCAGTTTATCATCAAATGCCTTGGAAACATCTCTCTGTGAACATTTCTCTTTGTAATCTAAGCTGCATGAAGCTGCTCTTCTGTCCTCCTCCATTGTATAATCTGAATCCTCTTCATTACTAGGAACCCTAGGCGGATACCTTTCTATACTACTGCTTCCCTCAATCGACTGAGAACTCAGCAGCTTTCTCTTTCGACCATAAAAGGAGGGAGTTTCACGGTCCATTGAACACCTACTACCAGGCCTTGATGACACATTTTGTTCGCTGTCTATAATCTTAACCAGTTTTGATGGCTTCTCATCTCCTATGGATGAATCAGAGAGATCGGATATGTTTCAGGTTATCCCCAAAGCTGGGACTGGTGATGTCATATTCGAGAAGCGACTCAGTGCGGTTTCTCTCTCTCCTTTGACTACATCCACTGTGGAGCTACAGCACTCTGCTGAGCCATGACTCGACACGGTGGTTAGTGTCGTGGTGACAGATGTCACCGCATCACTTGAAATGGACACCACAGGTGTGGTGCCTAGACCAGGATTCACAGGATTTAGAATAATAATGTTTACTTGAGGAGCTTCTCCACTCTGTAGCTTGTTGGCTGGGAAAGCAGCTAAAGCTCCAACTCCAGACATACTGACAGCAGCTTGTGATATCACTGGTGTGGAAACACCCACTTGAAGCTTGGCCTCTCTTCTCTCTCTTCTCTTTTAAAAGAGTTGATACTGACTTGGACCGGTCAATTTTTTCGGAGTCTTGCTTTTCTGGATACTTCTGTTCCTTCAGGATTGATGAGACTGTCTTTGCTGGCGACCCTTTTGGACGAATTGGTGTGAATCTGGACCGGTTTTTCTTGGGGGTGGTAGGGGACTGAGGCTCGGATGGAATACTAACAACTGATGGAGAAGACTTCGCAGGAGTGGATGGAAGATTTGAGCTGGTTGTTGTGGTTGGGACTAGCTGGATTGGGGAATCCTTTAAACTGGCACTTGCTGGATTATTAGCTTAGAAGGTCGGGGAGTCATGAGGAAGAACTCTTTTCCATCCTTGGTGAAAAGAATGGGTTGAGCCTTTTCAGATATACACAAGCTTCCATCTGAATCAGACAAGAAATCCGGCTCATCCCCACCCACCTAGATCTTTTCCACGGAACTGAGAAAATGGGACGAATGCACTGCGGTTTGAGACAGAAGTCGTGGGGATGGCTTGTTCCTTTGGAGGAAAGTTGAGTTGAGTGGATGTGCTTTCTGTGGAAGAAATAGGAGCCATTGTGTTTATAGGTACAGACATGATATTGTTCAATGAAGGTGTTGATGGACATTTGGAATCTAAATTCTCTAGGTTGTCAATGGAAATCCGGTTAGATGACGTGTTTAACAGTACATTTATTGGTGTGTCTTCACTGGAATTGATTAGAACTGTGTCTTGACTGGAATTGATTAGAACTGGATTTGCAGCAGACTCTAGCTTGGCTTTGTAAACACTGGTTTGGTTTGATAATGTTTCTGACAGATGACATGGAATTTGTGAAACTGAGCTCAATGGAGCTTTATCCTCTAATATAGAGGAATCTGTTTTTGGACAGATAGAATCCAACTTGAAAACAGACTGGCTCTTCTGTAACAGACACAGTCAAAGGTTTGGACACTTGACTTTCAGTCTTAACACTCACAGATAGTTCCTCCGAAACCTCCATTCTTTCTCTATTAAAATCTTCCACCTTCCAGCTTTCTTCTTTGGACAATCTCTCCTGCAACACCAGATCTTCCACTGACATCATCTCCATCGTATAATCCGACTCTGAATTCCTCCGTACCTCCATATCCACGGACATCCTTCCCACAATGCTTTGCTCATAGATTTGCTGGTCCTCTTTTGCAGCAGACTGATGAACAGACACTTCCTCACCTGAACTGGTTCCCCCTCCCTTGTCTAGTGCCTCCTGCGGGGTGATGGATTTTGTCTTTTTCCGTCTGGCGGATGACGTGGATCTTTGACGCTGGGGTCTGACACCATATTCCTGGCTCAGGGACCGTCCGGAGTGCGTCCGGACCTCCGCATCGTCCGACTCCTCGAAGATCTTCCGGGGAGACATCAACTCCTGAAATAATTATTGTAATGATATTGGTCCTAAAATATGTTGTCTACAGGCCAAAAGACAATAAACTGACAAAGAAATTAGTCAAAATATTGAATTTATATAACTTTGTTATAATGTCTTTAAAAAAAGAAATGAATTTTTAAAGTGAATTTTGATGACCAATTAGCCTATTATTAACTTACGGTCTTGTGTCTTTATATCTTATAATAAACACCTGTTATTAGGTAGGGGGTTACCATATATCCAGTAATTTTCGCCATGATCTAATTCTCGCTTTTTCGCAATCTCTTTTAAATCACAAATAATTGAATACGCACAAATTACATGTATATCTTGAATCATTTTCTATAGGAAACTTATTAAATTGGAAATTAAAATAGGTTACAGATTTTACCCATTTTCGCAAATTTTGTGACACCCCCCCCCCCCAGATATACAGTATAAGAGATATAATACACACCTGTTGTCCAGTGGGTGATGTTATGAGTGGGGTCTGCCTCTCCTGTCTCTGCTTGCTTGCGTTGTCCTCCTTCATCTGCTGGAGTTTCTTCTTCTGCCGGCTGACATGCTCGCGTTCGTGGAGTTTCCGCTGAAGCTGTAGCTGGGTCTCCCGATGTCTATCTCCACCGGTCGTGTTGGAAAACATGGACGACACTGCAAAAGGAAGGACTCTTTGTTGGATAGAAATATTTGTATTTATTATGTATATGTTCTGAATAATCTGTTAACCCATCACAATAACTATTGGATCCTGCATGCATTTTTGTGATTGAAAATTAGAATATGCACTGATACAGCCACTTATGTAAGATTGACATTAAATCAAAAGTACAGCATATCAATTCACTTTTTATGTGTGTAAAATTGACAAATTTCATGCTCAAAGGTATGCAAAACATTTTTGACTCATTTCCATTGAATAATGACAATAGAATCCAAGAGAGCTACACAACACACCTTTCTGGGCCCCCGCTTCCTCCATGGCTGCTATGACAGTGAAGGCTGACACAGACTTGCTGTTGACATACAGATTGGAGACCAGGAACTCTGCCAGCTCTCTCATGTTGTTAAAACTCTGCTCCAGCAGCTTCACCGCCCACTCCAAAACTAGGTCACAGGAGGCCCGGTTCAGGTGGTCCTCTTCTGTCTTCTCATCCTGCTAAACCAATCAAAATACTTGTTACAGAAACACCCCACCAATCAACCAATGAAAATTTTTTACACAATTTCTTCTAAAAATTTATGAAACTTTAGAACATTCTACAACATACATCTGATTAGATATTGTTATAAAGTTTCTTGATCTGTTAAAGATGTTGGAAAAAACCTAATTCTTAAATGAATCAAGAGTTCTCCATTATACCAATCAACCAATGACAACTTTCATATATATTTTTTTTTCATGTGTCCCTATAGCCATTCTCTACCTTAAAAATACCTGATGTGTCTATACCTAGTGTCTCTAAGTCTTACCTTTTGCTGTGACACACTGACATCTATTTCTGGCAATGATGGTGCTTCCACATCCAGCTTTTTCCTCAGCCCTCCGTAGCAATACGTAAGAATGGGGTCAAGGTCATAACCAAAATACTGACCAGATGAGCGTCGCCCAATGATTATTTTCTCAAGCATTTTCATGTTATGACACATGCATATACATGTACATGTATCAATTATTTTGCAATAATGAAATGAGAAATAACCATTTTATTTAAAATGTTAAGTTCAAAAAAGCAATATGTCAGGGTAATCCCCTTGAGCACATGAAACTGTTAACATTGATTAAAATTGTTTGCAAAACTGCAACATTATTTTTTAACTCGTTTATTTCTGAAAGCGAAACATTAATCAATTTTGGGGGGCTAAGTTATTACATGTACATATTGAAAGGGAAAACTTTTTACAATGACAAGTATTCGTTAAAAGATGCACACATACTTTAAATGGAGGGGAGGGAAGAGAATTTAGAGAAAAGTAAGCAATAAAAAGTCATCAAGCCAGATCTGTTTGACAATTTGCTATGTCTGATAAATTAAAATAGGTAAAGGATATCTGGACTGTCCACGTTGCCCCAGTCGCCTCGGTTTGACATTGGGGAACACCGTCTTCATCAGCTTCCCGAAGTCAGCGTTACACAGCGGCACCAAGCTGTGGTTCTCACAGTATTGTCTGTAAAACACAGGGGAGGGAGAGAAAGGTTATAACCCATTACTGCCCAAAGATAATCACCATGATCACTAGAATTTGTTTTGTCTCATTTTATCTTATGGAAAACGGACAGGAGATATGAGGCCAAAATCTATTTTATTCCAACCCTATTATCTCCCTTTAGAATTGAAAATTGTATTTTCATGTTCTCCGGGGGCTTATGCATTTTGTGTGTGTGTGTGTGGGGGGGGGGGGGGGGGGGGGGGGGGAGGGGGGTCTATCACTCTAAAACTTGAGTCTTTCAATTCTAAAAGTTCTGATAGTTAGCCATGTTTACAGTTTAATAACTCGATATTTATTGACAGAAAAGGTCAAAGTAATGCTCAAGGTAAAGGGCATATAAAACTCTAAGTCATCCTTTAGCCTTGAGTTAACTCATCCTATTCAAGGTGAAAAAAAATAAAATAATGAAATAGTTACATTCTTACTTAAAGTGTAAAACCTGGCAGCTGGTGCAGCGTTTAACTCATGAAATGGTTAGATAGCTTTTATTAGTACATTAAAATGTACCTTGCAGCTAACGGACCGTCCCACCTGCATGACTTACCTGTACTCATCGTAGACTTCCTGTTTGGGCAGACAGATCTCTATGTCCTCCTCCAGGTGTGACTTTATCCAGGTGTAGGCCAGACTCTGCTCCACCCGGTTGGCCTGCTTACAGTAGGGGGTGGGGGTCCTATACCAGAAATAGCCAGATAGTAGTGAAACTTAGAATGAACAGCATTGCTACATTACATATACAAGTTTGAATACCATACTGATCTAATATAGCACCTCAAATGCTTAGAGAATTTAGAGGATAGTCCATATTTCTCTTCTGATGTGAATAAAATGACATATTTACTAGCAAGATAAATAAAAAAATTGTATTACCTGTACTTATAAACTGATCAGAAATTAAAAATGTCTTCATTTATAAACTGAATAAGAAATATATGAGTCACTGATAAAACATGTTACGGACATTTACTCACAGGTAGTTTTTTTTTGCAACCTTATGAAATGAGGTCAGTTTTTTTTTTTTTAAAGTTGCTTATGTGGTCTGAGGCACAGCTTTGGAAGAATATATGAATGGAAATTAAATGAGCAATAGCAATCCATCTCAATGATCGCCTAAATAGCTGATTTGCTTTACCTGCGGAGATCTTCAGAGGATGTGTCTCCCGTTGGAAGCTTTAGATACAAGACAAACTTCTCTACATCAGAAAAGTTCCTGACTTCACCCTGCAAAATGAAAATGTAATCTTACTTCAACGGTTCTTTAAGACCAAACTAATGGTTTTTTTTTAAATAAAAAAATGTATTGTGCTTTAAATACCGGTATATATTGGGTTTTTTTCAAACAAATGAGCTGCTTACCAAAACTCTCTCAATCTTTCCTTTAGCTTCATTGCTGAAATAAATAACAGAACAGATTGTTCAAAGGACTTTAAAGTACTCACTATAACTTTTCAAATCTCAGTGCCTACGACTTTTTCCTCACATAAGGTATAGTGTCCTAGAGATGTCAATATAATAAATTTGAAGTGCGAATTTGAGTTAAATGAATCTCAGACAATCTGTTTCCATGGTCTCAGTGAGTGCGTAAAGTGATTTAGTGTAGAAAGACATGAAATACACAACTGATTCCATGATGAAGTGATAGACAGAGCAGAACACTTTCCAATCTCTAAAACACAGATTTGATAACCTCTCTATGACTACAATATACGGGAAAATAATTGCCCTCATTTCTGGAGGCCCTCGCTGTCGGCAGGCAAATTCAAAAGTCTCAAATTATCCATTAAAACATAATGCATCTGGGAGAATTCGGGATGAACAAAACCCTTGACAAGTGTAAGAGAATGAAAATAACAAAGGCAAAAATACACCTGTGTATAGTATAAGTGTAAAAGTTCAATTTTTGGTCAGCCTTTCAATAACTTTCATTATTGTTACAAACCAAGCATTGCTCTAATTTTCAACTATAGCTTTCTTATCTAACAAAACTGACTTGACACAATTTTACAAGTTTACCTCTTTGCCGGCAATGAGGACGATAGCTAGTTAACTGTCCCCCGATTAAGCATTTACTATTTCACGATGCAAAGCCTAGGGGAATAGTTATTATCAAGGGGACAATAAACTTGCTATCATCTGAAGAGTTAGTGGGTATTTTATAATGCTGAAGAAAACTTTTATCCATGATGTAGATTTTCTTAATGATAAAAAAGTTAGAGTTATCAGACTTTCAATTGAACATAGTGACTTCATATTTTTCACCAGAAGTGTTTCGAAATTAACAATCAGGGAAATTGAATAACGCCGGTGAATAGTTTTAATGACTAAAGTATTCACAATGGGCAGAAAGCGCGGAAAACTTTTCACTGTTTGATAGAATAGCATGTTTATTTGTTGTCATATTTTACATAGAAAATATCCACAGTGGTTCATAAATATCTAGGCTATATTACAAACTCTGAAGTAATGCACGGTAAATGGTTCAAACGAAGACCTACACTGCTTACTTGACAGGTCCAGTACAATCTCCAGAATTGGCTATATAGCTTGAATAAGCTAAATAGCTTTATTAGGCTATTCAGAATAGCTTCATTTAGCTATTTCGTCATACATTTTTCTTAAATTTGTAATTTTATCAGTATGTATAAAATATCGCACTTTAGTCCAGTGATAGTTTTTAACTTTGAACTGTTCTGTGAACAATGCATGTAAAGATTACTCATCAATTTGCGTCTCTTTAAGAGACTTTGCACTAAAAGTTTTGGGGCAACTGATTCATGACCACACAGTTACTTCTTGAATGAAATATAAAGGAGGTCAGTTATGGTAAACAAGATAATTGATTGGTAATAATTTATCACAATGAGAAGAAATCATACTTATCCACGCCTCATTGCACACAAAGTGGTAAACAGTTACCCAAACAATGGAAATATATTTTTTGCTTATAAGTGCTTAAAAGCTGCAGTGTTAAAATTATCTTTAATTGTGGTCAAGTTTATAATGGTCAGTTGTGCAAATATGAGTAGCAAGTTAATTGCGATTTTTTGTCCATTTCTTACAATAAATATTTTCTTCAAAAACTGCACATAAATAGCTTTATCAAGCTATTTTGAATAGCTTTATAAAGCTATATAGCTTTTTCAAGCTATATAGCTAAATCAAGAGATTGTACTGGACCTGCTTGAGACATTTTGCATAGATGTTACACATTGCTCCAGAGTCTGTACATTAACATTGCATAAGTAAACAATTTTTTTTAAATTTCAAAATTTTAAATAAGAGAAAAAGTAAAAACTACAGCATACGCCCACCTTATGGAGGTCTCCAGTCCATCTCCTATACTGTTATACCTCCCATCGGGCCGCTGCTTTCTGTTTTGTTTCAAATGACATGAATCCCCTCCCATTAACCCAGAATACAGCACTGAATTAGCAGCATGTCCCGGGACGCTAGAGGCGCCCAACTTTATTCTACTTTCGTTTTCAAATCCTACATCACTACAGAGAAGCAAATTACTGGACATGGCATTCAATTAAATGGGGAGGAGGGATATCATGTTTTTTTCGACACATGGCGTCGGATATTATTGTAAATATTTGTATTGAAGACCATTTATTCCAATTTGCGCAAGCGCCAAGTATCGAAGCCCAGTTTAAAGTCGTAAAACCGGATAAAATTGAATTATTCAAAAAAGTTTAAATAATAACAACTCGATCAATCAATAAACAACGTATTTGTTGTTTCAAATAATATCGTAGTATCAATTAAGTTAAATGATAAACTATTTTTGATAATTTGAACGTAAACTAATTTACATACATTTGATGCGCTTTATATTCCGATAGTATCCGTAGATAACCTATTTCACCTTTTTTAATTATAATATTTTACGACTTTTATATTTGCCATAAACCAAAACAAACATGTCAGAGCCACAGTCTCGAAACAATTCTGTAAGTTTGGGTATTTAATCATTATATGGAATGCAGTATTTATATTGATCTAGTTTTGTAGACTTCCTTTCGATTTATGGTTTTGATGTTAACGGAAAAGTTTGAAATTGACAAACTTTTGATTGAGAAATCAATGAGAAAAACTAACAGTTGCTATGAACGCCATAAATGTTGTACACTGCTAGGCATTTATTTTGATTTGAAATGTAATAAGGCTTGGGTTAAAGAGGAGGCAGGTTTTTGGATATTTTCATATTCATCACAACAAGACCGGTGTCAAATCTTTCTCTTCTTTTTCTTCAACCAAATATTTTGATTTTCAGAAATACCTGAACGAACCACATATATGCATTTACTGCTGGCATGAGATTGATTCTCGTTAGGGACCATTTCTCACCAGTGCATTGTTATTTCATTTTTTGTATGTAATTTTATGTGTTGATTAAATGACATAACAATGCACTTTCGAGAAATGGCCCTTGGTGTCAGAGATCGAATCATTCTGTCCCAAGTTGTGTCTGTCAATTTTTAAGGATTTTAATCGAAAGTTGATATACTTTCAATTAAATACAACTGTAATTAATGGAAGGGAAATTTTTTTTAATTATCCCAGGAGAAACTCTCAAGAATGATAAAACATTTCTTACGGAGGAAATTGACATCTCTTGTCCATCAGTCTGGGCGGACTCCGAAAACGGAGTATTTGGCACCGTCATGCATTGCGATTTTCTCAACTTCTGTTTTGTAGCTAATGTAAATAATGGAGAGTTGCCTCTCTTCCCCGTAAAAACGTGATTGAAAAATAGATTAAAAATCCTTCAGAAGCGTGAAAAAAAATGGAAACGACTCAGCTATGGTTAATTTTTGAATTATACCTCATAAGAAATGTGGAAATATTTTGGTAAACAACAGGAAAAATACATACAAAAATTTTAAATCACACGTGGTCGACCAGGACTTATAAGAATAAGATATGAAAATCGGACTTCAAATTAAAACTTGGAAGTATGGAGATGGAAATTTAAATGTTGCACTCATGTAAGTATTCAAGCTTTTGATAATGTTGATGTGTTTTTTTTTTAAATACCGACTAATTATGATGAGAAGTGCCGACTGAGCGAGTCATCGCGTAATCAAAAGAATGGTGTAATGACTACAAACGGGATATAAAACTCACAGTAATAGTTTATTTCACACCCTAGCACATAAATAATCTTTAATCATAGTGAAATCATAAAAAAAACATTAGTTTATTCACTTTTATTGACATCGTCATCGGAAACAGAATTGACCAACTTTGACAACAAATAAGATTTGATTTGCCAAACGAACATATATTTTTGCCAAATACATTCTGTCACAACATGTCTTATAAAGCATTTAAACGTATTTTCAGACCTGCATGTGAATAATCCGCATTGCACGATCAATTTTGCTGAGTGCCCTGTTTTCACGTAAAAATGTGATATTTTGATGAACTGCGCATGCGCCAAACTCCTTTTTTGGAGTATTTTTACTTTTGAGAAATCACTTCCGTTAACTCCGTTTTCGGAGTCCGCCCAGACTTTCCATTCGGAAGTTTTCAGGATACCTTACACAATTTGTTAACATTATCATATGGGATACTTCATATCATGAAATGGGTTGCCTTCTTTTAGCCATGAATTGAAATTTGACAAGCTAGAGGGGGCGTTTCCACAATTTCAAGGCCGGGGTTTGAATCTCAATCTGGTGTGTCATTGTACCTTATATTACATTTGCATGGTGCCATTTAACCAACCCCTGGAATAGACGGTTTAACTCCTGCCTGGGGTGATCTTTGAGGGCGAAGATTATTGAAGGGGGTAGGAATGTGAAAGACCAGTTTGAATACCTGATAGCTAAGTTGGTAGAGCACCTTACTAGGAGTTCAGGGGGCCTGGGTTGGAATCCAGGTCTGGTCCATCATTATTTCTCCCATTCTGTTTTAAGAATTTTGTTGTGAAATGCTCTCTCTGACATGTCTGATTGGAATATAAGTCTAAAGACTCTTTGAGCATTCTGCATTACAAATGTCAAGGTTTTGTCAATTTATTAATAAGGTTTTCCGATCCTCCGTCAGCCTCATGAAGTCAAAGTTTTTTTTCATCATAAAAGTGTTATCTGTCCTTAAAAACTTTATAAATGAAATAAAATAAAAAGAAATTTTTGAATGGTATCCATGCATTAATCAGCATTATACAAAGTTACTGCAATTTTGGCCATGATGGATATAATGGAATAAATATCCAAGTTGAGATCAAATTTAAAAAAAAAACAAACAAAAACGGTTATACTGGTGCATCAGTGGCTCGAACCCCTTTACTTTTTTTTTCTTTGTAGCTACTAAGCCAAGCAGTTCATTGAATATATAGCTGTGTGTACAGTAATATTAAGACTACAAAACTAATAAAACTTGTCTATATAAAAGGCAGATTTATGGTACAAAAAAAATCCGCATTATTAAGAGTTATTGAACATTGCTGAGGATTGGAGATCATAATGTTAAAAAATTGTTCTTTAGAGTGTATCAAGAATTTTCATATGAATAAACTTCATAAAAGATTTATAGAAGAAGATAGATGCTTTCTGAATCATTATAAATCTACGTAAGAAATTTGCAAACATAAGCAGTTTAAACTATTCTTGTATTATTGTGAGCTGTTATTTCATTCATTATTTGTTATAATCATAATATTATTTTTTTTTAATGTATATGCCCCCTGAGGGCTCTTGATTGCTGAATAAATAAATACATATATATGTACAGGCTAAACAATCTAGTAGACCAGTGTCAGGGAGACAGTCCTCTCACTCTGTAAAGAACACCAATGTCCCCGCCAGGAGTGGATCTGGGAATTTATCGTCCTCCAGGGGTGGATCTGGTGTCAGGGATCTGGCAAGCAAGGAGGAGGAATACAAGTAAGAGTAATCACCCCTACCTGAATCATTTATTTAGCAAAATTAATACCTGTGCATAGCCGTACAAAATGTGTAGTCAGAGCCAACCTACTACACTAACTGTATACGTAGATTCCGAATTAAGTGCGAGGAAATAATATCTGGGCAAAATTGCAAGACGCGCAGCCCACAAATTTTAAAATCTGAGACTCATATTTTTTTGATAGATGTAAACTACATAAAACTATGATAAAAATTTGACAATAGTGATTTTATATTCTTGCGATTTGATGGAAAATGGTTGAATCGCAGAATAAGTACACACGTAAAATTAGGAATCTACAGTATTCCAGTTAGTAGCACTAGTAGTTGCTCTGTCCTTATAGTAAAGTATACTGTATGTACTGAGTAAAGCAGTGGACTATCATGGATATGATTTAAAAACTTTTCAGAGTAGAGTCAGTAGACCAAATTTTAATTTGAGTAAAAGATGACTTTTTAAAATCTTTTTAAGTAACACATTTCAATTATTTTCTTCAGGAAATTGAATGCAGCATTAGAGGCAAAGACAGCCAATCTAGTGGCAGAAGCAGAGGAAGTCTTGGTAAGCATTTTAGTTGCTACTAGTATTTCAGGGTGGGGGATGTTTGCAAGATCTATTTTTGGTAACTTTGCCACAGGATTTAAGTTGGTTAAATCTGAATTTATTGTAGTTTACATATATTTTGAATTCCTTTTGTGTGCGTTATGGATTCAATTAAAAAGTCTTGTTATATTAAGGTTAGTAAAATATCTTAACTATTAGTAGAGATAGTTATTTGGTCAATTTTACTTTCAGAGAGAACAAGAATCAGTGCTTTCAAAGTCTCGTCTTCTTGACAACATCAATTCTGAAGAGTTCCTCAAGTGAGTAGTGTAAGCCATTGTTAGGTGGAGTTTTCTCTTACAGTACTATATCAGTGTATGCGATAAGAGGCAACCTGGATTTTATTCATCATGTCCAGTACAGAAAAACAGGCTAGCCAAGCACAAGGCACATTTGATTTTGATTCTTTAAAGCATAAACTGTTACAACTTATCAGATTTTAATACATGTATCCTTCTTAAAATTAGGTTATGAAACTGGCTTTGCTTAAAGGGTAAATTTGCTCTTAGTGTGTGTTTAATTACAACAACTTTATTTTGCAATATGATAAAAGTACTGGTAACCTGATTTGCAAAGACTGATTTTCATGATGAAGGTTTTTTCTACATAATAATGTATTGTTATGCTACAAAGGCTGGTTTGTGGCAATAAATATTCACATGCTTTATTGTAAGTAAAAGGCCTTCAGGCTTCACAGGATTTGCTGTTTATTTCTTAATAAACCATAACTGTATTAATTTTTAGAGAATTTGATGATGATATCACAGGACCAAATGAAAACACTGAAACTTCACCAAAGGTATTTACACTCTTCATCATGTGTTGATAGTTGTATTGATCAATGTTAAACATATCATGAGAAGTATCCTGGTCTCTGCACCATATTTTTCTGTCCATAAAATAACCACCAAAATCTGTGTCAAGGAAAATTAAGTTGGATTACCATAATATTAAAAACGTTTTCTTCTTTTAAACCTCATTTAGACATGTTTTTTTTTCTCAGCCATCCTCAAGACCTAGTTCTAAAATGACCAATCAGATTCGACCTTTGTCAACCAATCAGAGTCGAGCACAGTCCAAAACCAAACGTCCAATTTCTGCAAAGTAAGTGATCTCTGTGAAACTTCTTTTCTGTAAGGAAGAAATGATTTTAGAAATCACACCAAAAGCCTTACTGTTTATAGGACTTGTTCATATCAAAATCACGAACCTCCTGCTAGATTAGAACTCAAAAGAAGAAAAAAAATATTATTTTAATTTTGAACTTTTCAATTTGGAAGATCACGACCTCGCAGTACAAAATCAAACATAGCTGACGATGTAGCGGTCCCTGATGAAACCTTCATGACAGACTTCAAGAACTTCTCCCTACAGAATACGGTGGCCAACATAGAAGGTCAGATGGACAGCGGTGATCTCCCTTTGGACGAGGATGACGATGTTATTCCGCAGGCTGCTGCTGACATGGGAACAGGTAAACTTGTTATTGTGTATACAGTAATTTTCAAGAATATATTATTTCGCTTTTTTAGGGATTACTTTTACATTGCAAAATATCAGTACACAGAAATTTCATCCTATATGTTTTGCTATATGAAAATTTTTAAATGGCAAACAATGAGTGATGCAAATAAATAAAAGCTACACTTTTTTGCAAATTTTGTGACACATGAAAAAAAAATAACAGTTATAGGGTAGAACTTTGATTTGTTCAACCCATAGTAACAGTGGTATACTTTGTAGATTTGTTTTTACTCGTTAATTCCAGAAGTTTATTTTCCAAATACTTATAAAGATTAAAGAGGGAAATGACTATTCTTATCATTGAACCCCCATGCTCTCTCCCTCATACAAAGCCTTAAATTACCCTAATATCATTTTGTATCGACAGTTTTGGAGAATTTTTGAATTGTTTATCCGTACAAAGTGTGAATTGCTTTTTTTTTTTTACAGAGGCAACCATCCGTTTTCTAAAGGCCAAGTTACGTGTCATGCAGGAAGAGGTTGACAGACTGTCACAGGAATGTAACAAAAAGGTAAGATGTAATAAAATGTAACAAACGTTATTTAGATGTAACTGAAAGGTAAAATGTAACAAAAGAGTAGAATATAGAATAACTGTTACAAATATAAAACCTAGACAGACTGTCAAAGAAATGTAACAAAAAGATGAGATGTAATAAAATGGTAAAACGTAACAAAAAGGTAAAATGTAGCAAAAACTGGCAAGGTTAGATTGAGCTAGACAGACTGTTAAATGAATTTTTAGTTGAAAATGTTTGTTGAGTGAAGTCACAAAATTAAATGTACCGTATTTTCCCGACGACTCGTCGATGCGGACGACTCGTCGAATTGCCCATTTTTCGCCAAAATTTTAACAAAATCCTTCGATACGTCGATCTCAGACCATACGTCGATCTTATCACTTCAAAATGGCCTATAAAACTGCAGTAACATTATCAGTGTATGATGCCACGATGTCACCGATATTGCTATCAATTATTTTTAATGATTAACATTTAAACAATTACGCTTTATACTTATGCATCAAATTTTCAAATACCGGCAACTTCTACAAAGTCGCTTGCATTTTAAACAAATCCCGATATCACGTGTTATGCAAAACTAAACCTACTTTGTCAGAAATATTTTATTCCCAAGCATTAAAATAAGTATCCACTCTGACTATCGCCAGTGTATTCGCTATTACGTAACCAGCCACCTGTTGACTCTGCGCGTGGTCAATGTTTGTTTAACAATTTCCGGTGTCATAAGCATGCACCTGTCTCGTGTCGGACTTCAAAGGGGGATCTCGAGTGCAGAAAGCTTAGCAGTTACTATGATTTGATGAAACTTGTTTACTTTGTATCCAGTTACACGCTATTGTTTTACATAGACACTGTTAGAAATAGATCGATCATTTGTACGACTTGATAATGACGATATACGACATACATACGTTTCCTAAAAAAATTATCTAACAATAATCAAAGAATTTGACAATAATTAATCAATGAACTATAATCACTCTTATAACGGTACTCTTTATATACACAGGGAGTGAAATTGCCGTAAAGATCTCAGCCTTAGGGCAAGATTATTAACACAACCGGTGTCAGCCTATTGTATAAACAGTAGTATTGATAATTGCCGATTACGTATTTTAAGATTGAATTTGACCATTAAATATTTCTGATTTATACTTTCCACTAACAACTCTTTACAAATAAAATAATTAAATTTAAAAAAACATCCCCCGGACCGACTGCAATATTTTCTTACATTCAAACTTGGTTTCAATTTTACTGCGCAATGTTATCTTCCTACTAGTGATACATAGAACCATGTGACGATGTGTTTATAAAAACGGAACGGTAAAACTTTTAATTGATTTAAGACAATGTAACATTTTTTAATAACTGTTGTTATTATTATGTATTAAAGTGTTGACAGATGAGTGAAAATGATAATTATTAAAGATGAACAGTGAATTCAACAACGTAATTTTCAATCACACAGCCAACTCAAGATGATTAAAATCAAGATTTTTAATGCTATTTTAAAAAAATTTCTGACATCGAGCCTACGACAAGTCGAACAAGACGATAAGTCGGGTGCTCTGCTTCAGAGGAAAAAAATACCGACTAATCGTCGGAAAAATACGGTATTCATAGGACAAAGTTACATATCCTTAAGACTTGGATTTACAAGTCCACAAAAATTTATACCCAAGAGAATAATGAATTCACAAAGTGATTTCTATCTTTGTTTAAATTATTTTTTAGGTTTCAGGTTAGAGGTACGTGCATAGTTTACTGAATTTGGCTAAGCTAACCTAAAGGTATTATTTGCTTTACAGGATGAGACAAACACAGGTTTATCTTCCCGCATTAAAGAGTTGGAGGAAGAAAGGGGTCGTCTTCACAGAACAAATGCATCGCAGCAGTCACAGATGGATAAATACAAAAAAATGGCAGAGGAAGCGCGGAGTAAATCAGAGAGTATGGAAGGACAGCTAACTGCCGTTCGCAAGGTACGTAGAAATAGAAAGTAGAATGGTAGATGATGCCTGCAGAGTACATGGAAATAGAAAGTAGAATGTTGCTATTCAATATAGTTACATAAGTAAACTAAGTTAATCAATGTTCAGTTTACTTGTATTTATTAGCTCACCTTAGCTGAAACCATGATATTAAAAAAGAGCTCCTACTATAGGAAATACTCTCAGTTGGGAAAAAATTCAAGAGAGATGACTGTAATTCATTGTATAAAAGACCAAATACAGGGGTAATTCTATATCCAGAGTACTTCATTTCCATAGCCCTTAATGATGTTTTCTAGAAGAATATCAGTAATTATAGTGATGTTGTTGTTTTTAATCTGATAAGATACTTACACTAACTTTAAACTGATTGATGTAAAAATTTCACAGGAATTGGAGCAGTTGAAGCGACAACAGAAACAACAGACAACTTCCCAGAGTGCAACAGAAGTTCGACTGAATCGAGCGCTGGAGGAAATCGAGAAATACAAAGAACAGCTGTCTAAACACAAGTCTTCATCTAGGGTAGGGGTCATTTGGGGATACCATATTCTGTAGATTTTCTTGTTTCCTGCGATTCTGCTATTACGCTGTTTTATATCTGATTGCAAGTGTATTAAATCAAAAGATACAAACTGTTGTCGTGGTTTTAAATAGTTCACATTGAGAAAGTTCAGCAAGTTTTGCGAGAGCATTGTCCTTGCGAATTTTTATCACTGCAAACCAGTCCTCGGCATATGATTGTAATAACAAAACGTATGTGGTTAAGGCGCCATATACATGTACAAGTTAATCTCAGGTTAATAGCAAAATAAAGTTGTTGCGAATAAATAAAAATTGGTTTACAGTAAAAAATAAGTGGGGTTTTAAAATTTGCCAGGTATGCTTCTTGCAGTTTTATGCATTTAGTAATTTCCCACAAGTAATGAGGAGATTACAGTATCTTCAAATATGTTCTTTTGAGTTTCTACTCACTTAGCTATTTTTATAATCTACAAACTTTCAGCAGTTCATATGCTTTTTTCCATATTTAACCAGGAATCTACAGAGCAAGAGAGGAAGAGACTGGAGCAGTTAGTGGCCGACAACAAGAGACTCGAGAAACAGAAGAACGAGCTGATGGCCGGCTTCAAGAAGCAACTCAAACTCATTGACGTACTCAAAAGACAAAAGGTGAGATTTCTTTTGCTCCAACTCATAGATGTACTTAAAAGAAAGGAAGTGAGGTGCTTTATGCTCAAACTCATGGCAGAAATCAAAAGACAGAAGATTTTCTTTATATTCAACTCCTAGTTGAATGTACTTAATATATATATGTTATGCATAAACTCATAAATGTACTCAAGAGACAGAGAATGAGCTGCATAACACTCGAACTCAAAGATGAGCCGACAAGTTCAAAAATACTCAACTCACAAGCAAACTCAAAAAGTTCTTTTTATTCTACTCATATACAAACTAAAGAAACAATTCTCATGTCGTATATCAGGTAATTTTCGCGATGATCTAATTTTCATTTTTTCGCAATGTCTTTTAGTGGTTAAATTTCAAATTTTTGAATACGCAGAAATTATATTCTGTATTATTTTCTATAAGAAACTTTTTAAATCGCAAAAAATGACTGGCGCAAATTAAAAATGCTACACATTTTCCCCATTTTTGCAAATTTTGTGACTCATGAAAAAAACCCAGATACACGGTATATACTCAACTCAGACAAAAAAGTTTTTAATGTATGTATTCATTCATTCAATGTTCTTAATTATTAACTTACCTGGTATATGAAGATTAAAAAATTTTGATACTCATTCGGTATACATTTAACTCAAAACAAAACATAGAAATTGAGGGTGGAGTTCTGATACTGAACTGATTAACTAAACTAATTATAAACTAATTAGAATAAGACTTGTAAGTCCACTCCTTTATGATACTCTATAATAGCATATATCAGAGATGTGGTTTTACAAGTCTACGTTTAAAAGAACTCTGAAGAAAAAGAAAGAGCTTGAGGACAAAAAATTGCTAGAAATAATATATTTTGGATAACGTTTTGAAACTATTTTTAATAGGTAGAATTACTTTTCCATTTTGTAGATGCACATAGAAGCAGCTAAAATGTTGTCATTTTCTGAGGAGGAATTTGTGAAAGCCTTGGAGTGGGGAAGTTAGAGACCGGTGTATACATGTGTGTTGTATGTTATTGTGTATGTTAGTGACTGGTGTATACATGCACATGTGTGCTGTATGTTATCTGTGTGTGTCAAAAGATGTCTACATATCTTATACAGTAGTATGGTTAGTGTTTATATTGTTGAAAAAAAACATAAATAAAATAGTCAAAAAATTTTATGAATTTTTTTTTCTTTATGTGTTGAATATATATACTTGTGAGAATTGAATTTGATTGAATAGGAGGGAAATAAATGCATTCGGCCTTAGATGAAGAAAAAAGATCAAACACTGTTTAAGGTACCTCACTACACCTAGACTTATACTTTTTAAGACACTATGTTACAAGATGGGGACTTAAACGTTTTCTCAAAATGTTTATATTGTTTGATTGGGTTGTATAACATTGTAGCTCAGTGGTTAAAGTATTGGGCTTCTGTAATATAAAAGTAATTCTTCATCAAAATTTGCACATTTTTTTGTCTTTTGGACTGAAATACTTCTTATTAATTATGATATCTATCTTACAAGTGATTTTCCGCTGATTGAAGAAAATATTTCAAGGTGTAGTGAGCCACCTTAACATTTAAGCAAAATTATAATATCCTAGTATGCTGAGTGAAAGATAGCATAAATATACTTGCTTGTACATGTACATATCCAAATGTATATGTACCCCTAATATGTCCGTTTGGATTCCTTTAGTTTTCTGATTACATATGTTCATACCATACTTTTATTTTTGAAAGCTATTGAAATTCACTGAGTTCCATCAAGATGGGTATTTTAGGTTCAGAGGTTGTTAAATAGTATATTTTGTATAGTAAAATTTCCAGAGGAATTTTTTTCGGGGGGGGGGGCAACTTTTGGTAACTTTTCTATGTGGAATTTAAAAAGTTTGTTGTTCTTCTTCTTTCCACTTCCACTACCCTACCCCAATTTTTTTTTCAACTTAAGTTTTGTGTGATTCTATTCTTCCTTAGTTCAAAATATGTGTGAAACTTTTCACTGTCAATATAAGCAAAGTTAAATTTATTTCATAACAACGATTCTCTCACATTTTGCGGTTATAAAAGATGATTCCAATAGAGATATTTTTATCATTTTCTTGTGTAAGTTGTGTATGGTCTTGATTTGAGGGGGTAGCAAAATTTTTAATTTAGGAATTAACTCAATAAAACTGATTTAGATACAAGCAATCTTCTTTTTCTTTATGGACCTTTTTAAAATCCAACTTCTCTGGCCTTTCCTAAAGAACTCGTTTTTTTTTCCAATTCTAAGAGAGACCCGATATTAGTCGGGAAACTGCATGCTAATTTTTCCGCGGGGGGGAGGGGGGGGTGGTTGAGATAAGGATTTTGTTTTAGTCACCCTACTGTGTGGTGGTCAGGGGGTCAAAGCGAAGTTGTATATGCAACATATTTTTGGACTTGTTGAAAAAAAGGACAAAAAACTTAACAAAATAGACAACTTTGAATCCAGGCTGACTAAAATAGAGGGTATCTTTAAACGGCTTGACGTCGTGGAAAACAAAGTGGTAAAATGTACGTGAGACATCAGTCAGAGAAATGAAGGAAGTGCGAAAAATTCATATCGAGATGGATAAGGACATGAGCGGTTTAAGCAACCTGTTTGACGGTGCGGCAAAAGAGATGAAGGAAATCCAGAAAGAAGTAAAACGAGAAACAAAAAAATGAAGAACGATGTGACAGATGTGAAAACGAAATTAGAACCATTTTAACAAGAGCTTGGACTTTGCATAGTTGCGTCGAACAGCAATGTGACGTAGGCCTGTCTATTTCATTGCTGGCCACTCAGCCATGGCTCTTTGAAATCAACAAGATTTGCTGAGACTACGTAATCGGTGCATATGTTTCGCTCGAAACTGTGTCATTTTTAACTTGTTTTGACGCAAGAAACAGATAGCTACGTCCAACCGAAAGTCCAAGGTCTTGTTAAAATGATTCTGAATTCAAATAGTGATGCGATAGGTCGTATTAACGCCGAGCTGGAAGAGGTACGTGATGAGCTAAAGGAGGATAATTTATGCTGGATCTCCGATGTCGTTCCAAGAGAGACAGCTTACTCTTCTCTGGCATACCGGAAGAAGAAGCAGAAGATTGTGAGGATCGAGACGGTGAGAAAGTTCATGTGCGACAAAATGCGTGTCCGAAAAGAAATTGATTTTGAAAGAGTGCACCGAATCGGATGAAAATCTAACAATCCAAATACGCGACCACGCAATATCGTCGCCAAATTCTCGCACTTTAAGTACAGGGAGTTAGTGAGAAAGCAGGCTCCAATAATGCTGAAGGGGACCAATTACTATGTTCAGGAACAGTTTCCTGTCGAAATCGACCAGCGCAGTAGAGCCCTATTTCCAGTGATGCGGGAAACGCGCAGACGTAACGAGAGAGTACGGCTAATGCGGGACGGACTTTTCATCGAAAGAGTCGAGTGTCCGCAGAGCGAAGGTCGCGACTAACCCGCGCATCAACCCACTGTGTCACCTAGCCACCGTCAGGATCGCAAACGCCCGAGGGTAGGATCCAGTTAGGACAGACAAGAGGGCCAGGTTCCTACATGTACGGAGAGTGAGTTTAAGTTAAAGTTGCTTAGTTGGAACATTAATGGGGGACTCGAGAAAAAACTTAACGACCCTGCTTTTTTAAACTTTATATGTACATACGATTTTTATATGTTTGTCAGAGTTTTTGGATAGAGATTCAATTTGATTTCGATGTACCGGGTTGTACATGTAGATTTATACCAAGATCACCTTCTTATGGAAAGGAGGTGGGATGGCTTTATGTATAAGCCCCTGGATGAGTTTCAGAAATATATTACAATAACTGATATTTTTTGACACAGTTTGCTGGCTAAAGATAAACGGTGATATAATAGAATCGAATGAATGTTTATACATATGTTGTATCCGCCGGATAAATCCTCATTTTTCATGCAATATAACTGTGATATGAATTAGAGAATCAAATTGCTAAATACTCCGAGAAAAGTAAAGTAAATGTAAAGTAATGATTGTCGGAGATTTGGATAGTAGGTGATCGGTGTTAAATGATTATATTGAATGTGACAATGTACATGAACAGATCTCTGATTCTATATCACCTATCTGTAATTACACGGAGGACGAGAGATAACTTTTGCATGCAGTCTTATTTACTCAAACCTATACTGTACCTAAGAAATTTAGAAGATGTATTACAAAGTATAGATTAGAATCTCATTCATTAGCAATTGAGTCTGGAAAATATAAAACATTGCCAGAAAAGAAAGGAAATGACATTTTTGTAATCACAACGAAATTGAAAATGTTTTTTCACTTTGTGTTAAAATACCCACTATACAAATTACTTAGATCAAGATACATTAAGAATTATTATGTTAAAAAACCATCTGTGTTCAAACTTGTCCAGTTATTTAGTTCAAACAATATCAAAGACCGAGTTATGTTACCTTGGTAAATATCTTTACTATGCAACTATGTCCAAAAATTCATTGCTCAAGCTAAAATTAAAAAAAAAAAATCGATTACAATTGTTAAATCATATTTTCAGTATTATATATATCCATTAATTGTATTTTTCGTGCCTCGCATATGTTTATACATGTATTCAATACTGATGAGCTAATTGCTCAAAGTTGAAATAAATATAAGTTTCGAGTAAAAATATCAATTAAAATGATTAGATTTTTGTGTGTGTTACGATTTTAAATACCGGGTAAATGTTTTTGCAATATTTTAATTCTCTTTTTCTCGTTGTAGATATATATGTACGAGCCACCTGAATCACAGCGAAGATCCGAATAAAATTCAAAATTATATCGAATGTTTTTAATCTTGAGGACAAGCTTTTTCGTTAGTGGGGGGAATTTATCATAACGGAAATTCTATAGAAATTGGTTAAAGTACATGCGTTAGATGGATAACGTATGTTTATTTTCGTTCATGGAGAAATGTGTTATTAAGTCCAGTTATGAGCCTGTCGATCTAAATAAAACGCTACTGTTGACCACTGTGCGTCAGATCATTAGTATGTACTTAATCGCAGTTACTTATTAGGAGGAGAATGTTGTAGCGCAGTGTCCGTGCGTATAAAATGGGGGTGCGGGAAACACAGCTCTCCAGTAGTCACCTGGAAGCTGTCTTTCTGCCTCCTCTTTTATACAGGTAAGATAAATTATAACGCTTGCGCGCATTCTCATAAGTAAAGGTAATAGATTCAGAGGGTTTAACTATTATTTTATTTTCAGAGATTTTTGTAATGAATATTAATTATGATAAATTTCATTGTAATTATTATTGATATTTATTGTTAAAATGTCATATTAAATTAATAAAATAGTAGTCATCTGAAAGCTGTCTTTCTGCCTCCTCTTTTATATAGACTGGGACAAGGGCTACTCCCCAGGTAGAGGAGGAGACATTCCGGAAACACCTTGGTTAGGGCACCCGCCAAGTGTGGGGATGTTGGAACAAAGATCTCGAGGATCTTAATAAACTAAATATCATAACAATCCACATAACCCCAAGTCGACTTTCATAAAATAAACTGGAGGGGTTATGATATAGGGGTGGACGTTATGATAACAGACCCTCTTTGGCTGACTGATAATTGTCACAAGAGATTATAATAATTAGGGCTCGATTAATATGAATTTTAATTTGATGTTCTCAAAACATATGACACCATTAAACTGGTTCCTCGGCTTTTACAACGGTGAGGATTTCATTGGTTGGTACATTAATTGAGCTTTAATTAATTGATGGACACCAATTACGATTTCTAGTAGTTGAAGTAATTACCTGGCATTTGTGAACAATGAGATATACTCAGTACAAATATTGATAAGTAAAGAATGCATTGACACAATTAAAGCCATATTTTCCAGAACACAGTCAAACGAGCAGTGAATCCACGTTTACAACAAAGCATTAAAAAAGGAGAATTAATATGCAATCCTCAAGGCGAACTACAATTTGGTTGTTTTGTGTTACATCGATTGTCGCAACAACGGGATTTGTTCAGAATTCTGCACAGACGGGGACCGACGTTAGAAACCTGTACACCTATCTCTTCACGACATCCGGGTATAACAAAGACGTACGCCCGGCCCAGAACCAAAGCGCGCCAACTTCTGTGTCCGTGCAACTTTTGCTGACCGGATTCCTAGGACTCCAGGAAACGTCCCAACAGATGAACGCGGTCGGGATTCTGACTATACAGTGGAGGGACGACTTCCTTTCCTGGACACCTGCTTCTTATGGCGGGGTGACCTTCATTGATGTTCCTCAGGGGCTAGTGTGGAAACCGGACCTGCAAGTGCAAAATAGTCTAAGTAGTTTCACGGAATTAGGGGGCAGTTTTATGAACGTGCGTGTATCGAGTAACGGTGATATTACTTGGAAACCGTATGTGGTTTTCGATACTAAGTGCCTGATCAATATAAAATTCTTCCCATTCGACAAACAGGTGTGCTCTATAAACATCGTTGCGTGGAATAGTGACAATTCGACGGTTATGTTGACAAAAGGACCCGTATCTTTCGAAGTAGATGACGATTTGACTGGCGGCCACTGGACGATATCGGACCCAAAGGCCGAAACCCTGATCGACGATGGGATGTCTTTTATAATTTACATGCTCACGTTCACCAGAAAACCTAAAATCTATATATTCAATATAATAATTCCGATGGCATTTCTAGTCGTCTTGGATATTTTCACGTTCATCATCCCCAACGACTCCGGTGAAAAGTTGTCCTTCTCTGTTGCCGTGTTACTATCTATATTCATCTTAATGACTGTGGTTACAAGCTTGCTTCCAATTTCATCCGCAGCCACGTCTTATTTAGAAATATTTCTCCTCATAGACACAGGCTTGGGTACCTTGATTCTTATGATTGTGGTGATATCACTACGAATCCACCAGAGACCAAAGGAGATGAAAATACCCGGATGTGTCAGAGCGTTAACTTTGCTATCATGGCGGTTAGGTTGTAGAATGTCCCAAAACGTAACGAAAAACGACGAATATTCCGTCACCAAAATACAGGTGACGAGTTTTTCGGGAGGGGATAAACAGAAGTGGATGAAAGAAGAGAAAAAGGAAAGAAAGAGAGAACCAGTCGTAGTTCTGTGGACGGATGTGACGTCAGCAATTGATTTTTACATGTTCTGGTTGTTTTTGATTGTCTTTGTAACATGTAAACTAGTTCTTCTATTTCTTACTGTTTCCAACTGAAAACATTAAAATTTCGTTGTTTTAAAAGATCTATTGAACCTTTTTTGATATATATAAATTTACTCTATCTTAATAATTTTTTAAAAATTGAATTAAAAATTGATATAAAGCATCTAGAATTACTTATGAAAAAAATTTTAAAAAAAAGGACACATTATGTATACTCAGTATTCTGCACATTGGTTTCAAAGTACTACGGCTAGAATTGGGATAGCTAGGGTGAGCTATCGTTAGACGTTAACATTACACATTAATTCTCTTTTCTGCAATTTTTAATACATATACAACTACTGTATGTCTTGTGCATGACACTATGTCAAACATTATCCGGAAACTCAAAACAATGCCTTAACCGATTTTTTGAGAAAAAGAATAATTAGTATAACCACACGTTTTGCCAGGCGAAGTCTATTGTCTGTCTCCCAGAAATATGTCATTCTGCATTGTGTTGTCCATTTGTATTGATTGGGATTTTCACTTACTGTCATAATACAATTGTTTTCAATGATACCCGACTACCAATTTCAAGACAGCATCTACTTAAAAATCGGCCTTGAAATTGTTTCAAGATCTTAAGAAAATTTTATCAGTTACCGGTGCGCCGAATCAAGGTCTGACGTCGCCATTAAAAAAAATATATAGCCAAAACATATTTTCTAGCAAAAAATTACAAAGAATATTTATTTTAAAACATAATTTGAACGCAAATTACTTGAACCCTTTGTAGCACAAGCTTCATTTTCCCGTGTTGTCGATTAACTGAATAACGCCACTTGTTAACGCTATTGAGACAACCCTAGTACTGAGCATAAGTCACGTGTATGTGTTACGTAAATGTAGAAACAGAAAGAGGGTCAATACAGTATATATATATATATATATATATATATATATATATATATATATATATATATATATATATATACACACAGGCACGTAGCATCAGGGGGGGCCAGGGGGGGGGGGGCCTGGCCCAACTACTTTTTCTCGCAGCAACAAATTTTTTAAAATTTATATATAAAAAAAATGAATTATCATGGAGTTGGCCCCCCCACTTTTTTGGAAGTAAGGAAAAAATTGATATGAAAATAAGGAAAATAGGAGTAAATTGAAGTTACCTCCCCCCCCCCCCCCCCCCCCCCCACTGATTAGGAATTTTATGATTTGGAGGGAAGAACATTTTGGTAGGGGAAATTTTTTTTTTTGAAGTATAGTTTAGGTCTACCCCCCCCCCCCCCCCCCCCCCCCCCCCCACGGATTAGGATTTTGAAGATTTTTGGAAACTTTAAATTTCCTTTTTTTTTTTTTGCATGTCAAGATTTTTTGGATGGGTCTGGCCCCCCCACTTTCAAAAACGATGCTACGTGCCTGATATATATATATATATATATATATATATATATATATATATATATATATATATATATATATATATATATATATATATATAATATATATATATATATATAGCATGTCTCAAAATTGACATCGATGATTGTCTCGCTTAAATCCCAGACTCTCGCTCTCGAAACTTGCTCGATCACTGTGACCGAGTGATAGTCGAATAGTCGAGTACTAGTTGACATACTTAATTTAAAGAGACAATGCTTTGAACTTTTTATTATGGAATCCGGATAGGGCCATGTAGTTCACTATCGCATCATCACACCATCGACGTTTGAGTAGATAGTGCGATGGTGCGATAGTGCGATGACGATGATGCGATAGTGCGATGACGATGATGCGATGGCACGATAACGTGATAGCGCAATGATGCGATGATACAACAGCGATAACGCATTAGTTCTTTATCGCGTCATCGTCATCGCACCATCGCGCCATCGACTTTTTGCACATGCACCATTGAAAGGAGAAAACGCGGCAGGCAGTGAATATGGTTGAAGGTCCTATAGTCGTGCGTGCCCTGTAGTCGTGCGCCATCTTGTTTGTTGTCGTATTTGGTCACGTGCCAAAATATTACGTCATAAACGGCTGATTTTGAAAGGTTGATATCAAGTGCGTATAAACAGAAACGAAGAGTTAAATATGCGGAATAAACAGGTAGGAAATTTATAGAAACATATATTTTATGTAAAATATCCGCCATTTTGTTAATACCAAATTTACTATTTAAAAAAATGCATGTTTACCGGGTTGAAGCGTACATTCCAGACATGAAAGGCACATGGCTAATTAGCATATCTAAATGTAGAGGTCACAATGTGTATCGATTGTTTCTACAGGCCAAACATTTTAATTGTTGGGTTATGAAAATGTACATATTCCTTACATTTTTTGTAGACGTAATTATACGCAGGAATAAATTTAATTGAGAGAGGGGCTAAACAATAATTTTAATTGAGGGAAAAACACTTTTATATCTTTAATTTGAATTAAAAAATATTTGAATTTTTATTTACTATACAAAAAAGAAATTATTTGAATGAATTTACATTTTAATCAGGAAATATTTGTCCAGTTTAAATCTATAAGAAATGTTCAATATTCTATTCATTGAATAAAATAATTCCTTAATATTAAGAAGAAAAATTAAAAAGTCAAACTAAAGATCCCTTTTCATATTTTTAGATCCCAAAGAAAAAACCCAAAATTAAATTCAGACAGTACAGTCCAACTCAACTCATAAATGCGTATCTAGCTGTCAAAGAAAAAGGGACAAGTGTTCGCAAAGCTGCAAAGCAGTATAATGTCCCAATCCAAACTCTTCGCGACCGGGTCAAAGGGAAGGTAGACCTGGCCCCGGGGCCATAAAACTTAGACAAGCTTACTTTTGATCTAGGTCTCACTTTTACAAAAGAAACATATAGTGGAAAAGTGAGACTGAGATCAAAAGTGAACTCGTCTAAGTTTTATGGTCCCGGGGCCTGGAGAAGGTAACTATGGGGCCAGCACCATTGCTTGGACAAGAAGAGGAGGCTATGCTTGTTTCGCATTTGAAAGCAATGGCCTCATTTGGTTATGGGTATACCCGAAAAGAGGTGACCAATATGGCATCTGACTATGCCATTCAGCTACGCAAGAGAACCAAGCAGCAGAAACCTCTCACATTAAAATGGTTTAGAGGGTTCATGAAGCGTTGGCCAGATCTGAAGGTTGTTAAGCCACGGGCATTAGAGTATCAACGCGCAAAATCATCGAATCCAGGAAATGTACAACGATACTTTGTTGAACTGTCGTCGATCCTCACAAAGTACAACTTATTTGATAAGCCCCATAGAATTTTTAATGTGGACGAGAAGGGGATCACACTCAACCATGCACCTCCTCATGTGGTATCCGGCACTGGAGACACGCCACAAGCTGTAACAACAGGAAAGTCCTCTACGGTTACCATACTGGGATGTGGTAGTGCCTCTGGGGTTGCCATTCCACCATATTTTGTCTTTCCTGGAATGCGGATGAGGTCCGAGTTGATGGAAGGCTCAACACCTGGAGCAGCTGGTGATGTCACAGAGAGTGGATGGTCAATCTCTGTTATATTTCTTCAGTATTTACAGAGCCACTTTGTTCATTATGTTCCTGGTGGACTCGATGAACCAGTTTTGCTGCTATTAGATTGGCATAGGTCTCACGTTTCAGTTGCAGCTGTTGAATGGGCAAAGGAACACAATATCGTGTTGCATGTTTTGCCAGCGCACACTAGTCATATTCTCAGCCCATGAATGTTGGTTGCTATGGCCCTTTACAGAAAATTTATAACAATTTGTGCCACCAAAAGATGAGAGCAACATCAACAGTAATCACCAAACAGGATGTTTGTGCCCTAGCATGCCAGGCATACAGCAAAGCTTTATCAGCTCAAAATCTTCAGTCTGCCTTCCGCAAGTGTGGAATCTATCCTTTTAATGCTGATGTGGTGCCAGCAGAAGCTCTTGCCCCTTCTTCGGTATTGACTCAAAGGAACGAGGAAGAAGACAAGAGCGACTCTGATTTGGATGCAGATGAAAACAACAACAGTCAGGATTTTTTTGCAGAGCGAACTAGAGAGCTTGTTCTTATAAAATCCGAGGGATTAAAGGCCAAAAAAGAACGCAAAACCTTGAGCAGGATTACATCAGGCAGAGCAATTACTGAGCCGGAGGTATCAGCAAAAATTATGGAGCATTTTTCAGCAACAGCAGCCCCAAAACAGAGAAAAAACATAAAAAATCAGACGCTCCCTACCACCTCTACAAAGAATGGTAAAAGTCAAAAGTGTGGAAACAAGAAGAGGAAAACATCAGCTCAAACAAAAGGTCATTCACAGGAACCTGGACCCCCCCCCCATGTGCAGCCAATTGACAACACATCTTCAAGACAATACTTCCTATCCGAAGACTCTGAGGATGTCTCTATTTCTGAGGAAGAATTGTGTTGTATCTGTAAAATGTTCACACCACATGCTGTTCGAAATAGCCCATCCCTTATTTTTGTAAAGTGGGTACAGTGTGACAAATGTAGACATTGGGTGCACTTAAATTACTGCACTGACATCAGAGTAGTCCGGATATGGGATCACTATCTATGCCCTCACTGTAAATAGAGTAGAATTTGAGTTTCAAATGTGTGTATACCTTGATGTTGATTAATTAATGTGATTCTTAAGATAGTATCATAAGTTGTGAAATGATGAAATTCACCAAGATTATGAAACATAGTTTATTTAACTTATTGTTAAGTTTTCATAGCATTTGTTGGAATGTGTTGATATTTATGAATATATTTGATATGTTATTTGGGATATCCAAATGAAAAAGTTACAAACCACACAAAATTTACTTTTCCTGGCCTCATTCTTGCTTACATATCCGGGTGCATGACTACTGGTTCCAAACAAAGATGGCCGACAATGAATCCTCGCTTCGTTTCGGCCTCGATAATAAGCTGTTTAAAGCACTTTAATGTATTTTAGATATACAGAAAATGAGAATACAGTTCAGTAAGTTTAATTATCGTGACAAATAATCCTTAATTTAATTTAACCGCTCAATAAATCAGATTATTTCTTAAGCGCACGACTACTGGGCACACGAGGATATGTGAACGGATTTTATATGAGAGGTTGATAAACTTGACTCTCTAATAATAATTAGGTATTACAAATTAGCTTTACCCTTTTGCTAACGATGTAAATATTTAAATCATAGGTAAATAAACAAAGAAAACAATGCAATTAATGAAAACCACATGATCAAGGCATGGATTGAAACGGGAGGATGATAATATGCAGGATATAAAACACATATGCTTTATATATTGAGCGAAATAAGATTTAATTTCAGTATACTAGTGAGCTGTTAGATTTGATAAAGAGTGTGTCTTTAATATTTTTAACCAGTACTTTTTGGTATGACTATCAAGGGAAAAGTGCGTAGTACTACTCTATATTCACTGTAATTGTAAGAGTTACCTCCCTTTAAATATTTAATGACTTGTGGACATAATATGAATTATAATATTGCAAAAGTATTATACATTCATTTAGATTTAGATGGGAATTATGTACAAGTTAATTACTTAATAGTTATTTTTCTGATGATATATTTGAAGGATTTATATTTACACATCAACAAATACAAATTAACATCTGCATGTTACTTCGTCTGTATTAAATTTATTTCATTGCATCGCATCATCGTCATCGCACTATCGCATCATCGTCATCGCACTATCGCACCATCGCACTATCTACTCAAACGGCGATGGTGCGATGATGCGATAGTGAACTGCATGGCCCTATTCAGATTCCTTAATTTATTATAGGTCGTGGTGGTTTTATATAACAAGTTTAGCTTCTAAAAAAAGCTTACCGTCTTAAGAGCGAACCCTTAACAGTAGTTAGTTATCAAAGACAATTTAATTCTTTTTTTATATAAATGTCACCTTCCTCTACATACCATGGCGTTTGGAACATTTCATGTCATTATGTGTCTTTAAAGCCTGCCTGTCTAAAATTGAGAAATGCGTACCCGAGCTTCTTAGTTGATATCTACTATAGTAGGGTAAAAGAGGTCTTAAGAAGGGTCGTAGACTCGTATTATTTTGATAAAATCATATATCGCTGCATTCCGCATTTTGTTTAACAAATATTACATGTAGTTTTACATATCTAAGGTGCAAACAACTTTACCGATATTATCCATACCGCATCATTTTTTTTTTTTTTTTACATTTTTGTATTTAAATAAAAATAATAAAAGAAAAGCAAACAGTTTCAATAGATATTATAGAATATTGCTTTCAACTAGTTGGACCTGAAAATCAAAGACTGAATTTCATTCATAGCAATTTGTATTGCTTTTTCGTTTTCTCACTTTTTAAGATTTGAAATCTACGAAATTTGTATAGTTGTACGTGAAAAAGATCATAATAAAATTACCTCCCTTGTGCCGAACGCTATTTCAACCAATGAAATAAATCTAAATGTTCACATCATGTATTTTCTACCAATCGCAAAGGAGAGGAAGAGCACAACCCGGAGACTGTAAATTATTTCAACTCTTTATTGCCGTCTTCCAAGGAAGACGGTAATCATTAACGAATCATTGAAGCATCACATGAGGCGACTGTATGCGCATTTGAATTTAAATCCGTTCTATAAAAGGTTTTAGGTCTTGTCTGTGCTTGCTATTATTGTGCATTTCAGTCTAAAATTGGTCGGCCAAGATTCAGTATACAACACACGAACAAGGCAAATAATTATGGTAAGACAAAACGAACTGCTAAAGTAAATACTCTGATAACCGTTCGAAGCTTGATAGGAATAAAATAAGGATGGGATAATATATTTAATGGGGATTAATGAATATAATGTGCTTTCCTTTCAGAATATAATAATTTACAGTCTTCTTGATTCCCGGATTTTCGACTTTATGGAACCACCAAGGTTAACATCACAATGCAGAGCACGCCACTGTTCTATTTGCCAGGGTGACACAGAGTTTAACTGCGAAACATGTAAACTAAAGCTGTGCTTCAGTTGTAAAGAGCGACATGTTGTTGATGTTAATACAAAAATGCATCGTGTGATTATTTACCGTGAACAATTCCGCCTCATTCAAGAACAGGATAAATGCACAAGACACCCTGACATGGTTTATAAAAGGTATTGTGAGCTATGTGATCTTCCTCTCTGTTCAAATTGTACAGATCATAAAAATCATAAAATTCAAAACATAAAAAAGACATTTAGAACAAAAAGACGACACCACAAAAAGTTAATCGACAGAATCGGAAGTGATTATCTTTATTCAAGGCGTATTCTTTTGGAAGATTGCAAGGTTGATTTCGAAAAATGTCAAAAAGAAAGAACTCGCTGTCAGTCAGATATATTAAAAAAGGCAGGAAGGCTAAAAGGATGCATTGGATATGCAATGGGTTATTTGAGCAAGAAGCACAAGTGCAAGTTAATTCAGGAACTAGAAAAAAATCAGATGATAATGAAGGGACATCTTGCTTATCTCCAACATTATGAACACATATACGAACAGTCAGCTACAAATCCTGTACTATATCTTAGTTTGATAAAAAAGAAATGCTTTCCTAAGATGAACGACAGTCCTACACTTTCAAGACACAGCCAGTTTTCATTGACTGGGCCAATCAACAAAAGGCATTTGAATAAGTTGCTGTGTGATATCAAAATTTCAGAGAAAGCAAAACGGCATTCAGAATACAGACGCATGTTCAAACCACTGTTGGTACCCGAAGTAGTTAAATCTTTCAAAGTTGAATATGTTAAAAAACTATTGCACATTTCATGTGTAACACCAGAACGGGTTTGGGTCAGTGATCAAGGCATTTTATTGTTGACGGACAAATCAGGGGATCATCTTCATGAGTTGTATGACATTACGAGTGAGATATCAAGTGGAATTTTCTCAGTAAACATTGAGAATGAGCTGATCTATATAGATGCATATTTAAATATTAAGAAACTTTCCAATGCTTTACAAAAATGTACTACAATTTTAGTACGAAGAGATGCCACGATGGAACCGGTGTCTTTGTGTTGTTCCCGTTTAACAGGAGATTTATTTGTGGGAATGTGGATACTTGATTTAATGAAAGGAAAATCTAAATCTTATATATTACGGTACAACCATAAAGGAGAACTTACACAAACAATACCACACATTATAGAACACGAACCTTTCAAAAAACCTGGTTTTATAACTGAAAACAACAATGGTGATATTGTAGTGACTGATTCGATAATGCCAATTTCTGTATTGGCAATAGACCGAGACGGAAATAACCGGTTCATCTACAGAGGGCACCCAGAGCACCAAGATGATATTCCAGATATACATCCCTATGGAGTATGTACTGATGTATTCTCACACATTCTAATCAGTGATATCAGCACAGGTTCAATACATATGCTTGACGAGAATGGTCAGTTCCTTTCATTTCTAATGAGAAATGCACTAGAGTCAGTTGGGCCATACACCTTGAGCTATGATGTCAACACTCATCTCCTATGGGTTGGAACAGGCAAAAATAATATTATATACGCATGCAGGTATATAGATCGACAATATATTATTACTGGTAAGTTCGTTTTGATAATCATGTTTAAGCGATAGGTTAACTTGGCATTTCCACATGTGGATATGTTTCAGTATAGGTACAAGACAAGTATATGCAAAATGAAAGTTTTATGCATTTCTTTTCAACAAAAATGTCTGCCAAGGTTGATATGCATATATTTTTGACCGTTTCTACATTGGAATTCTTGCCCAATTTATTTAAAGCTTTTAATGTTGTATTGGGCAAAGTACGAAATTCCCGGAAAAAAGGCAAAGTATAAGGAGACTGTGAAGGACAGCTTACTCGCCATTCGTTTTTAAGAACAAATATATATGAAAATCTATCAAACATGTAATGTAACATTCTTTACAACTTTTTTAAACATATATTTTGGACAATTAAATAGTAGAAATGACAAATGAGATAAGCACATTCGATCTGAAACAACCATTTGGCTACTTCATTGGTTTTTCCGAAATTTCTTTAAGAATACAAAATTGCCCACAATAAAATTCAGAAAATATATGTATTTTCAAAATATTTTCAAAATACTAATTTTGTATATTGATATCATAAGTTACTTTGTTAAGGTATATTCCGAATAACGAACCAAAATTTTGACAAATTAAAAAACATAAGGGCAGCAATCTGTCAAAAATGGATGTAGTCACAATCTAACACTGCTCTTACAGATTAACATGTATATATACTTAATTATAAAACGTATGCCATAACAAATAGAGAAAAGAAAGGAAATACATATTCTGCATTTAATATTTTAAAATCTTTGTAAAAAATGTTTAAGCTAATCATAAAAAAAAAATTATTTAAAAAAACATGATTAAAATAAATGGATCTGCTAAACACTGGATTTGATTTTTTTGGCCAACCTTGTGTTTACATGTAGTCTAATGTTATATTTTTTTTTAAACGAATAGAGATATCAACAAATATGTTCTTTCAATGATCTTCTTATTTTTATAATTTTAAATTTTATTTCAGCTGCAAAAAAGAAGGCAAATGCTGTGGCTGAATCACATGAAATCGGCACCATAAAAATCTACTGTAAGAACAGTTGATTTTAACAATGTACTGTGCATGGGGCTAGGCATATTCTCGAGCGGAAGAATAGGAATTGTACACACCAGTGGGTATATGTAATGTCATCAATGCCAACATAAGGAACAAAAAAGAAGTAGAACTATGTAATCTAAAAGAGAACTACATCGAAAATTTATTTTTATTTTCATGTAATGAAATATTATATTGATCATGATATTGAGTGGATTTCTATATTTTTAATTGTTTCCAAGGGGAGTATCTTCTATTTATCTTGAAATTGTGTAGTGTATTTTGATAACAGTTATCATTCTTAACAAATGATGCATTTTCTGTAGGAATGTATATTTTATGCTGAAACACATGATTAATATTGAACATTTTTATGCTGATATCTATTCATTACTAGATATTATCAGAATAAATAAAAGAACATTTTGAATAGACTTGTTTATTCATCGGGATAACCCTCTATTATATTTACAAAAAATGAGTTTTTTTATCGCTACATATTTTTGTATATTTCCATTTACTGACGAACAACAGATTTCATTCAATGAATTTCAGGCAGTTTTCAGCAATTGCATCAGTTCACAGAATCATGTTTAGCGAAAATGCATCGCACACGCTAACTGTGAAGATGTTTTATATCAATGTAAGTGTTTATGGTGTGATAAGATATTTTTCAGTCTACATCTATATATTCAAAATATATACACACAACAAAACTTTTAAGGGTTTACCCCGATAAGTAGAATAACTGGATTATTAAGAAATAAAATTATGTGAAATTTGCATCATTTCATAGCCGATATGTCTTCTCAACAATTGCAGAGAAAAATTAAAATATCACTGATTGAAATTACGATCCCGCAACGAAACCCCAGAAGAAGAAATAAACGCGTTTCAGCACATGCTTCATGATAAAGGCTTTTTGCGATTTACATTTGTATTTAGTAATTCCTAAATGAAAAGCATTTTAAATCTTTGTGAACAATCATTGTTGGGATGTTGGTGACTGAATTGTTCTCAAGACTGGTTATACTCCCTTAATCTACTATCATCCTCGATATTGTTTTAAATTTTTGGAAATCCATTTAAAAGTTATTTTTTTAAAAGTTCAATCTAACCGGGAGTGTTCATGATATGAATCAAGGGGTCATGTCAAGATCAATGCATCGTTTTTAACCATTTGATTGGTAAATAAAAACACCGACAAAATAAAAATTAAAAACAACAACAACAAAGAAACAAAACAAAAAACAACAAAAAAGAATTTTTGTTTTAAAAACCCCCAAAGAAAAACCCCACCGAACATTATTAATGCATAACATTGTGTAAACAATTGGTGTTCTTGGTGGGTTGTTCTCATCTATGGGTTGTCTTTCGGTGTATTGACGCATGCGCGTTGAGTTTGTATTTCTACAATATGCAACAGAACAACTGCAATATTTGAATTATTTATTAGAAATTTGTCAAGATAACATAATAATATTTGTTAATCCAAATCTTAAAGCTTATGTTTTTATGTGGAGAGAGAGAGAGAGAGAGAGAGAGAGAGAGAGAGAGAGAGAGTTATAGGTATAGACTATGCGTAATCAATTAAATTTAGGAGGCTAAGAGAATTCTTTGGTTATTACGATAACGTTGTGCATTTAAAGAGGTTCGATCCTCTGATTTTGGGTAGCCATTTTGTGTTACCTCTAGTCTGGAAATTCTGTGTCATATATGAATTCTACTTGTAAATTCCTTTTTTACAATGCCAAATAAACTCTATTGAATAAAATAGTGAAGAAAAAATTCCATATTTAGAGAGTGTAGTAAGGGACTATACTTTGTGGCGGAAGGTTTTTAAGAAGAAAATGAACATTTTTCATAACTCAGTTGTTTTAGAGTACCGTAATTTTAGCTTTCTTATTTTCCGTGCAGACCAAATTTTCAGATAGTTTATGCATTGGGGTATCTTCGTATTGTTTCAAAGAACATATTTCAACAATATTTCAATATTTCTATCGACATATATTGGCAGGTTTAAGTGATATTTCATAAAAGTAAAGAAAAATTCAACTCCAATTTCCCCCTAAAATTTGCTTATTTCATGCCATATCTCAAAATTTACATCATAGACCCATACTTTTGGTTTTATTTTCTGAATATTTAAGTTTCTTTTGACAAGTCTGTCATAATTTGAGAAAAATTTTGAGACTTTTAAATTATTTAATTGCATGTTGAATTGTTTATGAGTAAAAATAGTATTTTTTCAGTGCAAAAAGGTCAAAATATCAATAAGGTTAAAAAATGCAAACTTTTTCATTATGACAATTTTAATTTTATTAATTCTAAATAATGTAAATTTGTATTTGATACCATGGTTCATTTCGATAAAAAATTATAGAGGGAAAAGCGATTTATGTGCAATTTGCATTCTCAGTGCAGACAGGTCATATTAAATACACCGTAGCACCGAAAGGAGCATATAGACCCCAAAATTTTGTTTTGAATTTTGGTTTAGATATGTGTGTAGATATTTAAAAAATACTTTAGAAAAAAACTTAGAGACTTTTAATCGCAGGATCCAACGTCCTTAAAGAGACGATATCGTTAGCTATGAATTACAAGTCATGGAGGTGTTATATAACGTTCAACATAATCATTGAAGCAGCTATTTGCACCTTTAAATTTAAATTCATTCTATTAAAGGTCTCAGTGGTGATCTCTGTATGAGATAGTTGTGTATTTTAGTCTAAAAGATTTCGGCAAATGGATAAAAAAAGGCACATGCGTTTTTAACAACAAGAACCCGGATAATAAGGTGAGAGAAAATGAAATGCTAAAGTGAATGCTCCGATTACATTGAACATGTTAGAGATTATCATTTAATGCTGATTGATGAATGAAAGTTGTTTTCTTTCAGAACATATTAAATTACCGTGTTCCTTAATCCTGGATATTTTACTTCATGGAACCGCCAAATTTAATATCACAATGGAAATCATACAAGTGCTGTCTTTGCAAGGATGACACATAGTTTAATTGCGAAACTTGTAAACTAAATTTATGCTTCCATTATAAAAAAAAATGCCATGTTGTTGAACTTAATTCAAAAAGTCAACGGGTGATTATTCACCGTGAACTATTCCACTTCCTTCAAAAACAAAATGAATGTACAAGACACTCGGAATGAGTTACAAAATATATATTGTGAGCTATGTAAACTTCCTCTTTTTTCAAACTGTACAGAACATATAGAAGATAAAATTCAAAACATTAAAACGACATTTAAAACAAAACGACAAAATCATAAGCAGTAAATCAGCAGAATCGAAGGTGATATTCATTATTCAAGGCGCATTCTTTTGGAAGATTGCGAGGTTAATTTCGAAAAATTTCAAACAGAAAGATCTCGCTGTCAGTCAGATATATTAAAAAAGGCAGGAAGGCTAAAAGGTTGCATTGGATATGCAATGGATTATTTGAGCAAGAAGCACACGTGCAAATTCAGTCACAGACTGATAAAAACAGATGATAATGAAGGGACATCTTGCTTATCTCAAACACTATGAACACATATACGAACAGTCAGCAACAAATCCTGTACAATGTCACAGCTTGATAAAAAAGGAACGCTTTCCGAAGACATACGATAGTCCTACACTTTCAAAGCATAGCCAGTTTTGTTTGACTTGGCCAATCAACAAAAGGCATTTAGGTGGCAGGGGACATTTTTTTTTATACAATTCACTGGAGCCAAGGGATGCATGTCTTCGGAACTCTGTAACTAGAATTTCCTCTGCTCCCATTCAGCACAAATACCTTTAATTCACTCTTTATAAGGCCAGTCACCAATTTCTGAAGAAAATTACTAATCAAAACATGTAAAATTCTCTACATACTGGTTTTAATGAGATTTTGACCCTTTCATATTTTGCTAATTTTTCATGATTTTTCAGCTTTTTAGACCTCCCCAGCTAATTCCCTGCAGAGGGTTGACCTTCCGTACCGCGTGCATGTTGCACTATTACATGTCAGAAACTTACCGGTGTATAGTTTACAATGTCCCATCCACCTACTTTTCGTGTTATTTTACCTCCCGTCTGTAACTTGCAATTTCACTGTGTAAAGTCAACACAACAGTCATAGCCGCAGGTTTCGCATTTTACTTCTGATTCTCATGCACCTAACATAAGGGGCCTACATATTGCATATCAATTTCAACAAGAGACACCCCTCTAACTAATGATAATCATTAAAAATCATTTCATGAATTTAAGCAACACTCATAAGCCTTCAAGTACAGCAACTCTCAATTTTACAAAAATAAAAGTACTTTTTTCGAAACTGTCCCTTGCTACCTTACTTAAGTTGCCGTGTGATATCCAAATTTCAGTAAAAGGAAAACGGCATTCAGAATCAGACGTATGTACAAACCACAGCTGAAACCAGAGATAATTAACCCAGTTAAAGTTAAAGATGCTCAAAAGCTATCGCACATAGCATGTATAACACCAGATCGGGCCTGGGTTAGTGATCATGACATTTTACTGTTGACAGACAAATCAGGGTATCAGCTACATTCGTTGACTGCAATATCAAGTCAGTTATTAAGTGGGATTTTCTCAGTAAACCGCGAGGAAGAACTGATTTACCTAGATAAATATTTGAATTCGTGAGGGCCAACTTTCGTGGATTGCGAATTTTTTGTTCATTCGCGGAGATGTAATTTTGTGGATGCGTCGGTTATTGTTTCTGTAGCAAGATAACTCTTTCTAAAATTGTTTTCGTTGAGGATTTAAATTCGTGGGGGAGGGATACCTACGAAAACCACGAAAATTGAGCCACCAATAATTCTATTGATTCCACAGTATTTAGAAACCTTCCAATGATTTGCAAAATGCACCATATTTATAGCAAGAACAGAAACTTCAATAAGCCCAGTGTCATTGTATTGCTCTAGTTAAACAGATGTGTTAGTAGGAATGTGGATAATTGATATCATCAAAGGGAAAAGTTTATCAAAATTATTGAGGTACAACCACAAAGGGCAACTTACACATACAGTACTAGACATTGGAAAAAACGAGAACACCAAATCTTAAAAAGCTCTGGTTTTATAACTGAAAACCACAATGGTGATACTTTAGTTCCTGATTCGCTCATGTCTTTTTCTGTAGTGGCAATAGACCATGGTGGAAATCATCGTTTCAGTTATAGAGGACATCCAGGACACACCAGAGGCCAGGTTATAACCCTTTGGAATATGTACGGACGTATTCTTACTTATCCTAAAAAGTGAAATCAATTCAGGTTCAATACATATGCTTGCTGAGAATGGTCAATTCCTCTCATTTCTATTGATAAATGCATTAGAGTCATTTGGACCGTATACTTTAAGCTATGATGTCAACACTCACAACCTCTGGGTCGGTACAGGCAATAATAACATTATATACTCATTCAGGTATAAAGATCGACAAGATATTGTTACTGGTAAGTTTGTTTCAAAATATTTTTTTAATGATAAGTTCAAAAGAAAATTCCAGAAGTTTGACATTTTACACTTGGAACAATATATGTATTTATAAAGTAAAGTTTTATTAATTTATTTCTCGAAAAAATATGGAAAAATGTATTCATTTAAGATTTTTCGGTATTTTTTTTTTACTGCATTAGCTTCAAGTAATCAATAGTTTATGTGCAAAAAACGAAATACAAAAACCAAAAAGGTATCTGAAGGCTACGAATAAAAACGTGCACACCATTCCTGTTTTTAACAAGTATATTATATGGAGATCTAGGTAATATGAACATCCTTAATATATTTTTCAATATATATATTTTCAGGACAATTATAATGCTGGAATAGGTCAAAACTAAGTTGAAAATGCGATGTCAGACACAATCCTATGGCTGCAGCATCGTTTTTGTTTCTAAGAAAATCTTTCTGACCTCATATTTAGCCCTATAATCTTCGAAAAATACACTCATCAAAACTCTGTTTGTTCATAAAATTTGAAAATTACGCAATAAAAAATGTGAAATTTTCAACATTTCGTAATTGTGACGTCTTTTTATCAATAACAGATATCAACCAAAGTACTGACGGGAGTTGATTTGATCGATAATTATTTATCTTAAAATCAACGATATGTAATTTTGCATGCATGGCAAGTAAATTCCTGTAAGTATTTGAATTACGAACATTTTTTATAATATGAATTCTCCTACAGGAAATTCGTGAAAATCAAATATCAATCATGTTGTGTAATATTCAAAGAATTAGTCATTCAAACTGCGTATCAGTATTCAAAATAGTTATGAGAAATTGTATGGATCCAAGCAAAATTGAACTCTAGTCTCGTTCAACCAGACTCTCAGCTGTATTCGATAACCTCCGACAATCAAGAGAGACTCTCTGCTTGTCGGAGATTTACTGAGACAGCCGAGCGTCTGGTTGAACGAGACTATATTGAACTCTGGCGTAAGAATACATAAAATGTACGACTTCAAAAAACTTCTAAATTGTTCGTACCATTTAAAATCCGACTATTTACAAGGTATCTATAAATTACTTTCCATGAAAAACAATGCTTAAGTACTCATTACATCAAATTTATTGATTAGAACTAAATGTTGTTAGCGGTGTTGATTTGTGCTTAGGTCCAAACACTGTTTCACTTTCGGTTTGCCTGAGTAACTGCATAGGAGAATTGATTAAAATCAACTCCCAAAAAGACAACGGCGGTTGAAACCAAATACCAGTTACATCAAATATTAGTTACAAAACGTCAAAACATGAAATTGGTATTTTTCCGCGCTTGCTTGGTACAAGTGACAATTTGTTGTGATTGGTATTATTTTCTGGCTGTACTTTAAAAAGAAAAACTCTTAACATGGCCAAAATTATCATTGATAACATGATAAAACAACAAAACAATGAGATAATACAGTCAAATATTAAGAAAATGAACAATATTAACATATTGCAAATATATTTCTTTTATGAATTAATTTTAAAGCAAATCTGCTTACATGTGTTTTAACCTTCTATTTGGTTCAAAAACTTTATCGTTGCTAAATTTTATCATTGATTTTATGTACATTGTACACAGAAAGACAGTAAGGTTCACTATTTTTGATTTTTTTTTACGTATATATAAAACAATGCTTGTTGTGTTGAAGAAAATATCGATTATTCTCCAGTTTAAATCCCTTGAAGCTAAAACTTATTATATATTAAGAGCAAAACGGTTTGCTTTTTTCTTAACTTAAAGTAATTTACAGTCTAGATTAAGTATGTCCTATTCAATCAATACAAAATAAAAAAGCGTGAATAATCTAGTGTCAAATGAACAAGCAAATGAGCACACTCTTCCTTTGATAAGGATAGGAATAAATAAACAATGTAACAAATGTAAACAATGTCCTATGTATGGCTTCGGTATAAAGAAAGTCTAATCGAACACTCGTTGCAAGCAGATTTAATGTCAATGACTCTTTGATATTTCATATCGGTTGTTATTGGCAATCCGACTTTCATTAATTGCTGATAAGGCATTAAAACAGTATTGTTCATTTTAACTTACTAATTAAATTTCATTCTTTTTTTCAACCTACTTTAATTACCAAAGTTACCATCTTCCAATGATTTAACAATTTTCAAAAACAAAGCAATCTTTATAGATTGTCCTTTTTAAATATACATGTACTAATTTTGTTTTTAAAAACAATAAACAAGTTTATGTAGAGCCATTCATTTTTTGTTGAAAGTAATTCATCAACTTACCGTATCTTTTAAAATTGACAGACAACAATTATAAGAATTTAACTATTAAAATATTAATGTACCATATTTGGTTCCAAAAAATTTCTTCAAAAACTGCAGTTTTTCCCATTTCATTTTAATTCTAAAATGTGGTTATTTCTTTAATAAGTTTCACATTACTAAAAAGTTCTTTTTCTATCAGCTTATTGATTTTTTCGCGATGAAATTCATTAAGTCTGATACGAGTTCCAGTTGGCAATTTTTGAAATTTCTCCAAATCGTTACTCTCCGATATGGGTTTGAAAAACGAAATGTTTGGTTTAGACCCAAGACTTGCAGAAATCATATCGTTGATATGTTGCAATTCGTTTACTTCTTTATCTATATTTTCCTTAAAGTTCTCTATTTTGTTTATTTCCTCTTTTTCTGGTTTTCTCAAATCTCGAATGGCCTGCGCTCCAATAACTTTTACCATTTCAATCACGCTAGAAATGTGTGATTCAATTTTCTTTTCGATGTCATCGTTCCTTGTTTTTATTGTGGTCAGATTATCATCTTCTTTTGCGCGTAGTGCCTCGTATTTCGGTATAAGATCATTTTGAATTTTGTCTATCTGATGATTGAAGTACGCTACGCGTTCTTTATAAACTGTAGATACTTTTTCCAGAGAATGGCCATGACCATTATGTATTTCAACAATGCAATCTGTACACACTGGCTTTTCACAATGTTTGCAGTAACATTCAAGCTTTTTCGTTGCATGCTCAGAACAGAACAGATGATCTAACATGTCATCGTTATTTGGTATCAGGGATGGGTTCTCATGACCTTCAGTCTCGTCATCATGTTTTGCATTGCTTGGATGGGGTACAACTGGAGGCGTTGCCATGTTTGATTTTGGTATCTGTAATTCAACTGCAAAACCATTATTTACACAATTCAACAAAATGACAGTCACAAACAGTCGACATGGGTTTTCAGTTTTATGGTATTTGATATCAACTTGAGAACTTCGCACAGGGTTTATCAAGTATTGAAATGTACACATTTGAAGAGAATAATGAAAGATTCGAAAAGTAAAAGGAAGTTAAAGGGAGTGCAATACCAAGGAACTATCATACAATGAGTTAAAATGCTTATTTATGTTTAAATAATCATCAGAAAACGATTTAATTATGAAAAATATTATTAAATTAAATAAAACACCTAGTGAGAAATTAGCAGTTGCGGTAAAAACAATTAAATCTGAAAAAAATTGTTTACTATATATAAATTAATTCCGATTGCGATTAATGCAAAACATTTAAATCGCCATCTTGTTACTTTAAGTTTTGGTAAAAGTAATTGCAGTGGGGGGAACATTTTGTTGACAACGACATTGCAAATAACTAAGCACAAGACAACTTATTATAAGAACCCATAGAACAGAATTTTTTCTCTTATTATATACAACCATATAATTTGGCGATGGTTTATTGTTTGAAAAAAAAATTAATAAAATTACAGAAATTATGATTTTGTAGGAGTAATACCACGATGCATGCAGGATTTTTCACTGTATATTTTTCTGACGTTGTCGCTCTCTTTTTTCATTTCAATTTACATAAAATTTAATAAGTGCAAAGTTCATTATGGATAGTTTATTCATGATTTTAGACGAACATTTTCTGATCACGATCACTTATTTGAGAGAAAATAATGTTCCTTCTTTAACTTTAAAATTTCAGTCTGTCGATTACATAATCAACATATAAGATAAGATAAACTGACTAATCAACAAGATGTATTGCAGTTTTGTATTCATACAAAATAATATAGATGTAATACATTGTGTCTTACTATAATCTTTCTATTCACATACCTCAGAACGCAGTAGCTGATATCCTCATAAATGTTTATTCTTTGATTTTTCTCTCGTACGAAAGAACTTGCCATAAATGTTTTCAGCTATTTATCACCTGTATATGGCATGCATATAAACCACAATTCGAAGTCTTTAGTTACCTGACGTGTTGTTCGAAATCAACGCATTGGCAATATTTGTTTTAATGTCAGGTGATTCTTACTTTTGTATGTGTCACTTTGCTTCGTACTTGTTGGTTTGTAAAACAACAGAGGTCATGCCAAAATTTAAATTATATGTTGCTTTGAATAACAATCATCATTATGAATAAACTATAGATTTAGACCTAGATTTAATCTACAGAATAGCTTACAGTGAAATTTTTAATACGACATTCATGTATTTACACTTACCTAATAAACATTGTAATATGACGATAAGAAACAAGACATAGTTTGCTAAGGTAAAATAAAAAGTTTTTTTGCAATATTTTTACGGACAAGCTTAACATTACTTTATCATTATTTTGAATCACTAAAATGGTTAATCAAAATTGTTAAAAAAAATAATTGCTTATTTAAACGAAGCTCCGATTGTCTTAAGTTGATGCTTAGAGTTAAGTATTATGTGCAGTCACTCTCTGTAGACTTTTCAGAGTTAGAAATTTCGCTAATAAAATAATTAAAGCTAGTTCTATAAACTGTCCAATACCCTTGTATCACACTAATGAAAAGGATACTGAAAATTTATAGTAAATATATTTAAATCGCGTAGAGCTAGTTCTAGTTCAAAGTGGCGACAGTTCCAAGACCGTTAAAAACTTGCTGTATTTGAAGTCAGTTTTTAACAAGTCATTTTTCAACGGCTGCACGTAATCAATTATAGGTATATATTGTTAAAGGGGTTCATAGATGATTGGCCCCGGGTATACTTTTCGCGGTTTTTTTTATCTCAATTTCAAGCGTTTAAAAATAATCCCCAAGGCAATTGTCTACCCAGGTCAAGAATTTTCGTTACAATCAGCAACAGTTAACCCACAACAATGACAATCTTAACAAACATTTTATTATATTATTTAACCAAGATAGAACAAAATAAAGAACGATTTTAATACTTTTATCATTACACAATTTTTTTAAAAAATGAACATAACTTTCTCAATTTGACGTTTTTTTTTTACTAAAGTCAGGGCTGCATTTTACAAAGTCGTAAATATTTTCAGTCTCATGGAACGGTTTTTAATGAACAAAATTTCTTTTGTACTTGCACTTAACAAGAGCAATAAACACCAAAAACAAAAAACAATATTTATTTTTTGCATTTGCGTTCAGAAAGTAACTCCCACCGAATTCTGCAATATTTAACATCAATATTCTGCAATATTCAACATCAACATAATCTGAAAACTTCTGAAGTTTTCACTTGACAAGCAGCTTGTCATATATGCTCAAGAACGCATTACCATAATACCGGCATACTCAATAAGAACCGTATCAAGTATTGATTACCACAACGATGCACTTTTTTTTTGCCCGTGCAAAGTTTGAACGCCAGAATATTACATATCGAACACGACTTACCTACAAAACCTTAAGCCCCACCCCTATCTCTTATTGGCGTTTCCAAAAAAGAAAATAATTTTATTCTAATTCACCGAGTTCAACCGAAATAAATTATATTTATATCAAACCATTTATTTACAACTATTTTGATTTCCATAATTATATTTTACAGCTATTACAAAAAAATATTAAATAGTTTGTGATAAATAAACATCTATTAATTTGGTCTTTTGTAAAACAAACCCCTGTACTTCTAAAATCAAATGTTGAGCTTTCATGCATTTTTGAAAGACTATAATTCTTCTTGTTTTGTTCGTTTATATATTTCTGTTCCGATTTCTGTCTTTTTGACACTTTCAGAAAGTTCCTTTTGTATCAGTTTATTGATTCTTCCGGGGTGAAATTCATTAAGTTTGTAAGATGTTCCAATTGGCAATTTTTGAAACTTCTCCAAATCGTTACTCTTCAGTATGGGTTTGAAAAACGAAATGTTTGGTTTAGCCCCAAGACTTTCGGAAATCATATCGTTGATATGTTGCAATTTGTTTACTTCTTTATCTATATTGTCCTTAAAGTTATTTATTTTGTTTATTTCCTCTCTTTCTGCAATTTGCAAATCTCGAATGGCCTGCGCGCAAATAACTTTTACCATTTCAATCACGCTAGAAATGTGTGATTCAATTTTCTTTTCAATATCATCGTTCCTTGTTTTTATTTTGGTAAGATTGTCATCTTCTTTTGCACGCAGTGCCTCGTATTTCGGTATAAGATCATTTTGAATTTTGTCTATTTGATGATGGAAGTAATCTACGCGTTCTTTATAAACTGTAGATAATTTTTCCAGAGAATGGCCATGACCATTATGTATTTCAACAATGCAATCTGTACACACTGGTTTTTCACAATGTTTGCAGTAACATTCAAGCTTTTTCGTTGCATGCTCAGAACAGAACAGATGATCTAACATGTCATCGTTATTTGGTGTCAGGGATGGGTTCTCATGACCTACAGTCTCGTCATCATGTTTTGCATTGCTTGGATGGGGAACAACTGGAGGCGTTGCCATGTTTGATTTTGGTATCTGTAATTCAACTGCAAAAACAGTATTTACACAATGCAACGAAATGACAGTCACAAACTGTCGATATGGGTTTTCAGGTTAAGGGTATTTGATATCTACTTGAGAACTTCACACAGGGTATATCAAGTATTGAAATGTACACATTTGAAGAGAATAATAAAAGTTTCGAAAAGTAAAAGGAAGTTAAAGGGCGTGCAATACTGAAAAACTATCATAAAATGAGTTAAAATGCTCATTTTATATTTAAATAATCAGAAGAAAACGGTTTAATTATGAAAATATCATAATGCATGAGACATAAATGAATCAAATTAGTATGAAATAGGCTGTTGAGGTGAAAAAAAGATTTAAAAAGTGTTCACTTTATATCAATTTATTACAATTTCGATTAATACAATTTATATTGCAAAACATTTAATTCGCCATCTTGTTACTTTAAATCTTGGTCGAAGAAAGTGCATTGATGGGAACATTTTGTTGGCAACAACAGTGCAAAAAACTAAGTACAAGACAACTTATTACATAAACAGAAAATAAACACATACATGTAAAACAGAAATCTATATTTCTATTATATACAACCATATAATTTGGTGATGGTTTATTGTTTGAAAAAAAAATTGATAAAAATTACAGAAATTCATCATAATCTTTTGTAGGAGTAATAATAGTAGCATGAATGGGTTTCTACTTACAGTGTATATTTTTCTGAGTTTGTTACTTTCTTTCATTTCATTTCCATTTACTTAAACTTAGATAAGATTTATTAATTTATCTTCACACTGCAACTGTCATTTGCTGGTTAAAGCAATATGAGCTGTACTTTTTAGAATTTTATTTTGCTGCAAAAACCTGCTAGTATGTTAAGTCTGCATGTAATTTAAACTCTTATGATAAATAAAATTTGAAAGAATCATTAATTTTGCAGAAGAAAGATTTCTCTTCTAAGGAATGTATAGAAGATCAATTTTGGTACAGGGCGACAATAATTCAATTTTGCTTCAATTAAGGCTTCTTTACGAATTTTCCAATAAAAATATAGCTAACAGATTTTTAAAAACCATGATAATTTTGTCAATTTAGTAGAAAATAACATTTTCGTAACGAAAATTGCAACTCATATTGCTTTAAACTTTTAACCAAAATAAAATGTAACGTTCATGATGCACATTTTTTTCATGGTTTTTAGACGGCGGTTTTCTGATCATGTTCATATATAAAAAAAAATGTCCCCTCTTTAACTTTTAAAATTCAATCTGTCGATTACAATTATAATCAACATACTAGATAAAAAAATAAGCTTATCATCCAGATCTATTGCAGTGTTGTATACACACATAGATTATGTAAACAAAGACGTTGTTTCTTTCTAAAATCTTTTCATTTACATACCTCAGAACGCAGTATCAAAAGTTCATGTAGCTGATGTTTCCACGAATGTCTATTCTCTGAGTTTTCTTTCGTACAAAAGAACTTGCCGTAAATGCTGTTAACTATCTATGGCATGCACAGAAACCATTTTTCAGAGTCTCTAGTTACCTGAAGTGTTGTTTTAGACCAATGCATCGGCATGTTTGTTTTGATTTCAAGTGATGCTTACTTTTATATGTGTCACTTTACTTCATACGCATTGGTTTCTAAAACAACCAAGGTCATGCCGAAATTCAAATTCGCATTAGCTTTAGTTTGAATAAATAAGTTTATGTGGTGATAACGACAGTTGTCAGAATCAAAAGTCCATAGTATAAATACAAATTCAAAGAAGAACAAACACGGACATCTAAAACTCAGGTGCCACTGAGGTTTAAGCATCGACTCCTGACCTGGCACAGCCCCGTGTTAGGTCTGCTAACGATGGGCGCAATTGGTACCCATTGGAATAACAATAATTATTATCAATTTATTACACAATTAGATTAAGATTCAAGTTATAGAATGGCTGATTGGTTATCCAAAATATACAGCAAAAATTTTAATAAGACATAAATGAATTTACATTACACTAATAAACTTTGTAATATAAAAAAAACTAACAGCACTTAACTTGCTTAAGAGAAGAGGTTTACTGCGATCATTTACAAGTATATTTTCCAAAATTTGTAATTTTATTACTTGTATTTTGGAAACAAAATTGGTCTAAGGCATTCTTCATCTACATTTTCATACGACTCTGACGATTTCAATCTCAACAAACAGTTTTTATTTTATCTAATGAAGTTTTCAAAAAAATTATTATAAAAGGATTTCTAGCATTTTATCATTACACAAAAAATATTGAATAAACATAAGTTTCTCAATTTGATGCGTTGTTTTTAACTCAAATATATGTAGGTTGTAATCTTAAATCAAATGATGAGCTGTTTTTCGTGCAATTTTTTAAAAATGAAATACTTCCTGCTTTGTTGTTTGTAAAGTTCGTTTCCGTTTTCTGTTGTTTTGATATCAGAGAGCTCCTTTTTGATTAATTCAATTATTTTGCCGGCATGAAACTCATGAATTGAGTAGTGGGGTCTCGTGGGCAGTTTTTGAAATTCCTCAAAGTCGATACCCTTTGTTGCTTCAAAAAACGATATGGTGGGTTTCGCCTTAATTTTGGCAGACATTGAATCCAATTGTTTCTTTAGTTCGCTTATGATGTCATCTACCTTGTTCTTGAAATCATTACATTTCTGAAGGTCTTCTCTTTCTGCCATACGCAAATCTCCACTGGTCTGTGTACCGATATTTTTTACCATGCTAATCACATTCATAATGTGTACATCTATTTTCCTCTCAATTTCATCAGTTCTGTTTTTTAATTCTAATATTTTTGCATCTTCACTTGCGCTTAAATCCCTGTATTTTGGTAAAAGATCATTCTTAATTTGGTGTTGTTGTCGCCTAAAATAGTTTGCAATTTTTTCGTAAACTGTTGACAATTTTTCTAAAGTATGGCCATGGCCATTGTGTGACGCAACGATACAATCTGTACAAACTGGCCTTTCACAAACCTTGCAGTAACATTCAAGCTTTTTATTTGTGTGATCAAGGCAGAACAGATTATCCAACATATCCTCGCAGTTTGATGTCAATGACTCTATTTCATGACTTTCTGTTTTGTGCACCTGTGTGCATCTCTCACAAAATTGAGCAGAACATGTCTTGCAACGAAATTTTACTAAGGCTTCTTTACAGCTGTTGCAATTTATATTGGGCTGATCAGGTAAAGGTGCTGCTGCCATGTTTTGTTTTATTCTAATGGAAATATAGTAATTACCTACAAAAATATTTACGCATTGAAGCTAGAGAAAATAAAAGAAAATAATGTTTAAAAAAATGATGAAGTTTAACAAAGTACCAGGTTAAAAAAAAACTTTTCACCTGTAAGATCATTAGTATTTGTAATCTACTTTAAACAAAACGGTAAGGAATATATTAAATGGGCTTGGGGCAAATTACATTGTTAAGTAATCAATAACATTACCGTTACTTCATGAATCTGAGCATTATATTATAATCACCATTACTTAGTTTTCTTAAAGTTGTGTACATTAGTACAATACCATTAAATGAGCATAAATGAGCTATTGGGTTCAAAATTAATAAATTATACAAGATGAATATCCATCCTCCTTAAGTTTTTAGAACTAGATTTTCCTTTCGTATTCAAACGACAAAGTGATTATAAATAAAATGTAATTATGAATAACATATAAAAACTACTCTCTTAAGGTCAGGATCTAGTAAATGATTCAAGAGTGTCTTTTTGTTGGTAGATCCATTATGACGTCATAATTGATTTGAAGAATCGTTTTCCCGTACTTTACGGCCCTAAAGGAATAATATAGAAAATTAAACATTTTCTTGACATTTTATGTTAAATCATGGGAAAAGTAATCCCGATACCTATATTCAATTTGACATCAATTTAAAGAGGAAGTCAAGAGCTGTTTTCATTCTGTTTTTGGAGAGACCGTAGGCATTTTTGATATATTTTATTAGTCAAAAATGGACAAAACTCAGAAATTTGTTCCTTATTTCCTTCATATTTCATTGAAAATGACAGTTTAAAACATGATTTTTCATAGTGTTTACCAAAAACTTAGCCCCGGTACACTCTATCAAATAAAGCTTTTGTTATCAAGCATCATGAAAATAATTTATATCTTTAATTTCATAAACCTGTAGGAATCTTTCATTTACTAGATCTTGACTCTAACACCTACATGTAAGTATACAGCAAAACTCGTTTATAACGAATTTCAAGGGACCATAGAAAAAACTTCGTTATAGCCGTCATTCGCTATACGTTTATAACGAATTCGTAATATAGCATTGAATCATGATTTTTTTAAGTATACACTCTCATAACTGCAGCGGTGTGTGCATACAAATTGAGTAACGCGCGTTAGCGCGTTATGAAAATTTGTATGCACACACCGCTGCAGTTATGAGAGTGTATACTTCAAAAAATCATGATTTAAAGCTTATATTTACATTTTTTTAACTTCTTGCCCTGTCTGCAAATGTGATTCATACCTTAAAATTCCTATCTTATCCTAAGGGTAAGTTAATACTAATGGAAGAGCCACAGTAACAGCCACAAGCGTGAACTTTGATTTTCGCTTGTGACGTTGCAGTTTACAGCGTTCAGCGTTTGTGACGTCATAATAAAATTCGTCAATTTGACCTTTGACTACTTGTTGCATTTAGAGGCATTTGAAGATCACAAAATTTCATGGAAAAACACAGTAGAATGTAAATATAAAATATTATAGCGAATTCGTTCTAAAAAAATTAAGGGTTTTTCCGGCTAACAGTTTTCTAAACTATCGTAAGTTATAAAATTAGTATTACCGTCATTTACAAAAAATGTCAATATAACCATTTCATTTCAATTTTTAAAAAAATTCCGTATACTATTTGAATTTGAGTATTTTATATACGCATCTTAAAATTGCATGTTTCTTCAATGAAAATTGAAATGGAAAAAATTCGTAATAAAAATGATTTAATACATTAAAATTTTGCCAGCGGGGATCTTAAAATTACTTCGTTATAGCCGTAAATTCGTTATAGCCGTGTTCGTTATTTACATCAATTTTCTATAGGTTTATATAAGAAATTTGCCGGGGCATGAATAATAATTCGTTATAGCCGTAAATTCGCTATATCCGTGTTCGTTATATTCGAGTTTTGCTGTATAGCATTTATATGTTAAAAAAACATGTGTTCCAATTTGACATTTAAAGCCTTCAATTCACATACCTTAGAACGTTGTTTCAAAGCAGGCAACGTTTCTTTAAAATCAATTCCCCATAAGACAATTCACTTTGGATACCCTTGGTCGTAGAACAGAACATGATATAAACGACCTAAATGAGTCATAACAAGTTAATGTCTTAAAAGTAGATTTGTATTCAAAGTCTCAATTTACAAGAAGTGTTGTTTCTTAGCAACGCATTGGCATATCTGATTGCATTGCAAGGATCGTTCTCTTTTATATTTGTTAATTTGCATGGATTTATAGAACCCAAATACAGAGGCCGTGTAGAAATTGTAGCTACTATTTGCTTACATTTTAAAAACAAACATCTTTATCAACTATTACGTAATTAGACTTTAATCCAAACTACATAATGACTGATTAGTCTGTCAAACGTGTTTCTATCAGAATGTCATCTCTTTGAATAATTTGTAAAGCTCTTCTGTTGTGCAGCGCTTTAGATTCCTAATAAAACGCGAGGAATTAATATCTGCGTGAAATCCCGAATAGCATATCTCGCGGATTTTAAAACATCACATTTATTTTTCGGATGGATGTAAACGAAAGGAAATTGTGATAAAGAGTTGGTGTTCGCGATTTTGTATTAACGCGATTTTATCTTCTCGCGATTGGTTGCAAAACGGTTGAATCTCGCGTAAGATACTAAATTTACAGTATTTGTGTTTTAAAACATCATTCTCTTAAAAGGTTGAAAAAATTTTGCTACCAAGTTTTTTATAAAAATGCTCAATCTCGGAACTTACTAATCTTCCCAATAACGGTTTTTGCTGAAGCTTTGAAAATGTCTAAAAACTCTTTTTCTCTACGTGGATATGAAAGCAAGTTTCGTACAAACGAGATAATAAATTGTGCCTACGAGATAATAAGTCATGGTAACGACATAGAATAAGTTGTATTGTTATACTTTCATGTTAAATACTGAAATCTGATTGGTTAAGACGCAGTTAATAATATTTACTATTACCCTCAGCGTAAGCAACGCACTTGGCAACGGGTAACATTAAAAAATGTTACATGCGCGAAAATTATGCGCGTACGGTTCGCTGTAGAATTCACGTTATTCCTATATAAAAGCAGTAAATTTTTCTTAAAAATTTTAAAAAAGACATTCAATATAACAAAATAAATAGTGCCTGTTTGGGAGGATAACAGTTGAAATTGACACCCCTCGAAAACCGTTGTCAACCTCCGCTTCGCGTCGGTTGACAATGGTTTTCTCGGGGTGTCAATTTCAACTGTTACCCTCCCAAACAGGCACTATTTATATAATAACGACATAAACGAAGCGTACATACGAAAATTAGTAACTCGTTATTACGACTAAGTATCTCGCTAGTCGACATATAATATCGTCAAAATGACTTAATTTCTTTTTAAAACCACTTAACTTTTCTTTCATACAACTAAGTTTAGGTCGTATTAATGAATAGCATATCGTATATAATCTCGTTATATATGTCTCGTGAATTCGCCAAATCTCGTTATAATGACTTAGTGTCTGGACATAACGACCTATTATCTCGCACGCCATGACATATTATCTCCTTATTACGACTTAGTTTCTTCTGATAACGACTTATTACCCCGTTATAACGCCTCAGTATCAGTGTAATACTTACTTGCTATAGAAATCCCATTAGTACGATATATTATCTTTCTCTATTGACTCAAAATCACATTACAAAAACAATATATCTCATTACAACGACTGATTTTCTCGATAATTCAACATATTTTTTAAAAATAATATTTAGCAAGAATGGCTTCTCAGAAAATGTATTGTAAAGACAACTTAAAGGGAACGTAAATGTCCCTGAAAGATGAATAATTTAATTTCATACAAATTGAAGCTTTTGATTGGATTAGCCAGTCACATGACAGTGTTTTATATTGTATAAAGAATGTTGCCTATGGGGCCACGCCCCCTTGACAACAATGAGCCGGAACTACTTTTATCATTACTTCCTGTTTACATTAGAGATCATATAATACACATTATATACAATCTTAAACCTTGAAAAATAAATATCATAAAAAAAAATTGTTTGTATTGTTCATTTAAACAATTAAGACAAGGTTTATACCAAATATATTATTGAGACAAACTTCAGATGGAACTATAGTTGTTTGGTTTGTTGTCGCCTGCTATAAACAACATGGCAGATTTTGAGATGCTGGGTGTTAGGGAGACTGTAGAGATTATAGATATTGATTGGGACACACTGCACCAATTACTGGATGGTGAATTTGATGTATCAACATCAACAAATGAAGCAGAGGAGGAGCTTGAGAGGGTTTTAAGCCATATAAAAACAGAAGAAACAATGCTGCAAAGCGATATCAAAATGCAAGAGATTTAAATCTGTCAGTGATGCAGAAATTCAGGATCTTAAAGAAAGAAGACAGTCAAAAGCCACAAAGTCTAACACTAAGTGGGGATTAAATTTGTTTCAAGGTAAATTTATGATATAAATATTTAATGAAATGCTAAAATTGAAAATATCAAGTCATCATCACTTACATTTTGTACATCCAGATTGGGACTTGAACCCAAATTCCCCACACAAAATGCATGGTTGCTTTAACATTAAGCTATCTGGATTTATGTACATGTAAATAAGCATGATAAATAATTTGATAAGTTCAAAACAAAAATTTCAAATTCCATTACAGAATGGAGTGTTGAGGCTCTTGGGCAGCCAACCAACTTTCATTCAATTTCTGCACCTGAGCTCAATAGCCATCTTGAAAAGTTCTATGCAGAGGCTGCACCAAGGCCAAATGAAAAAAGAACTCAATCTATGACCAAACAACAAGCGTCCGAATATCATAACAATACATTCAAAAGCATAAGGTCAGCATTAAACCGTCACATTCATGATATTGGACGACAATTTGATATCGTACGTGACCGAGAATTTAGAAAAAGTAACAATGTTCTAGATGGAAAACTAAAGAAAACCCTCCAAGATGGCCTCTCACGACCAATCAAACACAAAGAAATCATTCCTAAACAGTACCTTGACAAAATTTCTGCCTATAGTTTTCGGGGAACCAACACCAGTCTCTTTAAGATTCCGAATCTGGTTACTTATTGCAATTCAATTTATCAGCAGGGGGTTAGAATTTCATGAACAACTAAAAACTGATTCATTTGAATTTCATGTTGATGAAAATAAACAGGAATATGTTGCTTTGTCACATGAAACGAAACAGAAAAATTGGCAAGGAGGAATTGATGCAAATGAAAACCCAAAAGAGAAAAGAATGTATGAGGTACCTTCTGCTGGGGCAAAATGTCCAGTCGCCTCTTTGAAACTCTACCTCTCGAAGTTGGACCCTAAGGCAACATTTTTATTTAACAGATGTTCAAAGGAAGCGCTTAAATCTCCAACAACTGAGGAAATTTGGTACACAGATGTTCCGATAAAAAAATACCAATTCACTCAGTTCATGGCCGACATTTGTAAAAATGCAAAATGCAGTAAAACTTACACTGCATATAGCCTACGTGCAACCTCAATCCAAGGAATGAACGACGCAGGTTTTGAGGTACGACACACTATGCATATGAGTGGCCAAAAAAATCTTCTGTGAGAAGTTATAGTAGAGATTGTTCTACTTACCAAAAGGCTTCATTGAGTAAAGCTTTATCAAATTTGGTAGTTCCTCAATACGAAACAAGCGACCCAATTTCAGCCAACCACGCCGTTAGTAAACCTCCCAATGGCAATGAATGTGAAGTCTCAGCTACAGCTCCAATGACATCTGCAGAGATCCCAATTGCTTTTCAATCATCTACCTTCCCCTCGGGATTTATAGCGAATTCTGCCTTTCACCAGTGTGTGTTTAATTTCACTTCTAAGTAGATTAATCCAACACATCTCGTTCTGTGATCGTTTACATTCCTAACAAACATGGCCGTCTTTCTCCGCTTCGAAATTTAGGTCAATCCGTTACTATAAAATGACGTATGCTTGCGCGGTTAATTTTAATTTAATGTTGTGATGTACGAAATAAACATAAAACTTTGAATCTTTTGTTGTTGATAATTAAATTATAAGGAATGAATTTAAAATTTATTAGTTTTATACGATATAAAATGGTTTGGGACAGTTTACGCTTTTTTATAAACCGCTTCGCGTAAACTGCCCCAAACCATTTTATATCGTATAAAACTAATAAATTTTAAATTCATTCCTTAATTAAAGGTGGTTTAAAGATGGCCTTAGGGTGACTAAAGGAAGTTTGGACATCAAGGACCTATAAGCTTAGCTTAAAGGTGACTTAAAGGTAGGCTTAAAGACTGTATATCCTTTAAGCCACCTTTAAGGACTTGCTTAAAAGTTGTCTTTCGCCCTGTGTATCTATCGGAGGGATTTTGATACAAATTAATTGCTTGTAAGAAGTATTTCCTTAATGTCCCTGGTTGTTATCTGAATTTGATTTTTTTTATTGTTCCGTGAATCTTGTTTTTATTTTTATCATTTTTGCATTGCGTGCTAAATATACGTTGTGCTGTAGGTACATGCCTTCCCCACCCACCGTAAACGCGATACTAAGTCATTATGACGGGATAGTTTTTTCATACGTATGATATAATAAGCCGTACGTACGAGATTAAGTCTATATAAAGACAAAACCAAAGTTGCAATAACGACATAAACAAAGCCGTACGCACGCGAATTAGTAACTCGTTATCACAACTAATTATCTCGTTAGTCGACATAATATCTTGTTAAAATGACTTATTATCTCATTATAACGACTTACCTTTTCTTCGTACTACTTAGTATTTGTCGTTTTAACGACTTAGCATCAGGAACATATGGCATATTATCTCGTTGTATGTGTCTCGTGATTACGACATAATATCTCGTTATAACAACTTAGTGTCTAAATATATAAAGACTTATTATCCCGTTACAACGCCTAAGTTTATCGTTTTAACTACTAGTATCTTGTTATAGAAATTTTGTGAGTACAATATATTACCTTTTTTATCTAGCATCTCGTTATAATGACTAAGTATCTTGTTAACACGACTTGTTTTCTCGTTGTTACTAATTAGTGTCTCCTTTAATGACTTAGTATATCGATCGTTCAACTACGTGAATGTCGTTATTACGACTTAGTATTTCGTTATTACAACTTGGAATCTCGAAAGTACGACATAACCTTTTATTAAAACGAATTAGTATCTCGTTAAAACGAGATCGTATCTCGGCATTACGACATATCTTCTCTTTTAAACGCCTAGGCATCTCGTTAAAACGACTTAGTATCTCGTTATAAAGACTAAATATCAAGTTAAAATCAATCATCATCTTGTTAAAACAACTTAGTATCTCGTAATTAGGACATATCTGCTTATTATATGCTTATTATAAAGACAATGTATCTCGTTCATACCATTAAATTTATGTCGTTACCACGACTTCATATCTCATTATAAATACTTAGTATCTTTTAATTACGAAAAACTCTTTCTTCTTAACGACTTAGTATCTTGTTATAGCGACTTAGTATATTGTTTGCAAGACTTTGAGTATGTTGTTATAATTACTTTATATTTCATCATTACGACATATCATCTCGTTAAAACGACTTACATGTGCGTAGTATTTTGTTAATACTGTGTTTCGTGTAATTACAATAATATAATTATGTCTTTTTATATTTTTAAGTTATGTTTTTATTAAACGTAAAAATGATTTTTATTACACAAATTTAAATTGTAGGTCTTTTAATTTTTTCCTCAGTCAAGAGAAAGTATTGATAATGTTTGTAAAATAATGTCAATATTGTATGTCAAAAATGATATTTACATAAAAAGTAACCATGCACAAAGATCTAATCCTTACATTGACGGAAACTAAGAAGCTTGTCCAATTTTATATATTCTTTTATTTTCTTTGCCGTTTGTTAGTATTTGTCCACTTGTGTCTGTCTGTCTTCCATTTAATGAAACGGATTTGTGTTCACTTAGTCTTTTCTCTTATAATGAATTTGAACAACAGTTGAGTTTTCTTGGTCAAAATAAAATTATTTATAATCTATTCTAGCCTTATTCAATCGATAGTCCATTAAAAAATGATAATTCAATAGTGTTTAAGGACACCCTCTTACAATTTTACGTTACGCAGCACTGTTAAGGCTTCCTATGAAAATATCAGCTGATTCAAACGTTCATAATCCGATGCATCTATTATTACAAAATGCTTATGTAAAGTTGTTCTATCATGATACAAATGTGATATTAAATGAAACAGTATAGTAACTGTTACTTTGTATTACACTTAGTGTGGTCCCCTGAATTTACATTCACATGACCTGTGTTGATAATTCTCCCGAATAGAGGTCATAAACAACTTTCAATATTACAAGGGCATACCCTTATTTCAATTAAAAATTCAAATGATAATTAAATTCTAATTTGTGGTAGATTCTAAAAAGTGCTGCTGCTTTGTATAAAGTTTCTCTTATGTTAGAATAAATATCAAAGAAATGAGCTCCGGTTGGAAATTATATGACCTTCGCTTAATATTTTACGTGTTTATTAATTCATTCTATAGATTTCACCAACGCAGCAGAACATTTTAATAAATCAAACATTCCCTTAATTTGCATCCAAAATATCGTAGTGATTTGTTTAGTGTATGCCCTTGTAAAAAGCGGATTTAGATTGGCTTCCCGATGTCAAACACGTCGAACTTGTACATATAACACTCTAGAAAACAAGAGGCCAATTGGCCTAAACGGTCACCTGAGTAGCATATATCCAATACACAAACTTGTCATGGAGTCTCATATATGCATCTAATTAATAAGGTTTCATACTGGAGTAGAAAAATTATAAATTTGTAATGACAACCACATTTAATTCAAAAAGAACTGTGAAACCTATAATTTTGGTGAAAAACTAAAAGATCTGGTCTACAAAATAATGAATTCAGTTTTCCTTTCAGGTGTGTGGGAGTAAAGAAGATAATTTTTTAACGTTATATGCATTAACATCTATACATCCATTTTGGCCCTGCCCTAGAGTCAAAACCCATACCCCAGGGGACATGAAAATTAAAATTTCAGTAGAGGACTTCCTGGTAAACATAATTATTAGTCGTTTTTTTTATACAGATGTGTGAGAATAGAGAAGAAGATTTTTAAACATTATATGCATTAACACTTTATTGCCATATTGCCCCCCCCCCCCCCCCTCATGTCCTGAACCCCTGACCCAGGGGCCATGAATTTCACAATTTAGGTAAAGGAGATTGTGGATATCATAACCATGTATTCAGTTTTTTGCCCACATGTGTGGGAGTAGAGAAAAAGATTTTTTAAGATTTAAATCATTTTTACTATATGACCATATTGGCCCCACCTAAAGCATGAACACCTAACAAAGGGGTCATGAATTTCACAATTTTAGTAGAGAGCCTCATGGACATCATTATCAGGCATTTAGTTTTTAACAAATACATATGGGAGTAAAGAAGAAGATTTTCTAAGATTTAATACATTTTTACTATTTGGCCATATCGGCCCCACCCTAGAGCCTGAAACCCTGACCGAGGGGTCATGAATTTCACAATTAAGGTAGAGGCCTTCTTGGACATCATAACCATGCATTTAGTTTTTAACAAATATATATGGGAGTAAAGAAGAAGATTTTCTAAGATTTAATACGTTTTTACTATTTGGCCAAATCGGCCCCACCCTAGAGCCTGAACCCCTGACCCAGGGGTCATGATTTTCACAATTTAGGTAGAGGGCTTCATGATCATCATAGTCATGCATTTAGTTTTTAACAAATATATATGGTAGTAAAGAAGAAGATTTTCTAAGATTTAATACATTTTTACTATATGGCCATATTGGCCTCACCCTAGAGCCTGAACCCCTGACCGAGGGGTCATGAATTTCACAATTTAGATTAAGGGCTTCATAGACATCATTATCAGGCATTTAGTTTTTAACAAATATATATGGGAGTAGACAAGAAGATTTTCTAAGATTTAATACATATTTACTATTTGGCCATATTCGCCCCACCCTAGAGCCTGAACCCCTGACCCAGGGGTCATGAATTTCACAATTTAGGAAGAGGGTCCAATGGACATCATAATCATGCATTTAGTTTTTAACAAATATATATGGTAGTAGAGAAGAAGATTTTCTAAGATTTAATACATTTTTACTATATGGCCATATTGGCCCCACCCTAGAGCCAGAACCCCTGACCCAGGGGCCATAAATTTCACAATTTTGGTAGAGGGCCTCATGGACATCATAACCATGCATTCAGTTTTTTCCTCACATGTGTGTTAGTAGAGAAGAAGATTTTTGAAAATTTGGCTTTTTATGCATATTTGGCCCCGCCCGTGGCACCCCAGGGGTGGTAGAGCCATAGATTTCACAATTTAGATTCTTCTTACCATAGAGATGCTTCACACCAAAAATGGTAACGATTGGCCTGGTAGTTTTCAAGGAGAAGTTAAAAATGTAAAATTGTTAACGCACGACGCACGACGCACGACGACGGACGAAGACCAATTGCAATAGGTCACCTGAGTGACTCAGGTGACCTAAAAACATAATAAACGCTCTAAAAATAATTCCATGTCTAATCAAAACAATCATAAAAGATAGGCTTTAATGATATAATAATTTTTTTTAAAGATTATGCTCTGTTCATTAATAAAATGCATTTTTCCTTGTTAAATTATTTTTTGATCCGCCTCTCTCTACACAAAATATGCGTCAAAATTTACAGTATGACGTCATATCGACAAGTGCATTGCGATCAGTCAGTTAATTAAGGTCTTCCGTTTCCAACGGAAGACCTTATTGTTTTCGTTCGGTTTCTTTTTCCCTATTCTTCTTATTATTAGGGTCTTCCGTTTTCAACGGAAGACCCTCTTGTTATTCTATTGTTTTTTTTTATTATTATTAGGGTCTTCCGTTTCCAACGGAACACCCCTTGTCCAGGGGTAAACTCCGTAACGATTTAAGATATTGAGTTCAAAATTTCAGTGATTGTAGACAAAAGGTTGTAGATCTGACATGTAGTATATATATTTTCCTGTGACCAAAAGCGCCGAAGCCCGCCCGAGCTCGAAAATTACGGTTAAAAAAGCGTCGTGATTTTTCGTTGTTTTCTTTCAATATCTCTTTCCTCAATAGTATTTTGTTATAACATGTAGAACAAAAAATCTTTATAAAGTCAAAAGCTTTCATTTGAAATCATGAAAAAGGGGCTGGCCCTTCAAATAAGGGGCTGAGGGGGCTCTAAAGTCTTTTAATGATAACTTTTTACTCTGAAATATTTTGTGATACGTTATAGAAGCAATCATGTTCATTCTAACGTTATGCACCTATACATGGCAATCATTTACTCCTATGTTACGTAATTAGGGGTTTTAAGGGGCCAGAAGTCCAAAACTTTGATCTTCAATATCTCAAAATGGAGGAAAATGTTGATAAGCAATATTGAACAAAAGATGCTCAAAATATTGAACTTAATAATGTACAACCATTAATTCTTTGTTATGCGGTCCTTAAAAGGAGTTACAGGGTCGGTCCCTAAAACGACCCTTTAAAGATATCTCGAGAACGGTACAAAATTTGTAATTACTTGTTGAACAAAATGTGTTTGAAATGACAAGAGCTTTCATTTGAAATAAAGAAAATTGGACTGGCCCTTCAAATAAGGGGCTGAGGGGGCTCTAAAGTCTTTTAATGATAACTTTTTACTGTGAAATATTTTGTGATACGTAATAGAAGCAATTATGTTCATTCTAACGTTATGCACCTATACATGGCAATCATTTACTCCTATGTTACGTTATTAGGGGTTTTAAGGGGCCAGAAGTCCAAAACTTTGATCTTCAATATCTCAAAATGGAGGAAAATTTTGATAAGCAATATTGAACAAAAGATGCTCAAAATATTGAGCTTAATAATGTACAACCATTAATTCTTTGTTATGCGGTCCTTAAAGGGAGTTACAGGGTCGGTCCCTAAAACGACCCTTTAAAGATATCTCGAGAACGGTACAAAATTTGTAATTACTTGTTGAACAAAATGTCTTTGAATTGACACGAGCTTTTATTTGAAATCAAGAAAAGGGGCTGGCCCTTCAAATAAGGGGCTGAGGGGGCTCTAAAATCTTTTAATGATAACTTTTTACTGTGAAATATTTTGTGATACGTTATAGAAGCAATTATGTTCATTCTAACGTTATGCATCTTTACATGGCAATCATTTACTCCTATGTTACGTAATTAGGGGTTTTAAGGGGCCAGAAGTCCAAAACTTTGATCTTCAATATCTCAAAATGGAGGAAAATTTTGATAAGCAATATTGAACAAAAGATGCTCAAAATATTGAGCTTAATAATGTACAACCATTAATTCTTTGTTATGCGGTCCTTAAAGGGAGTTACAGGGTCGGTCCCTAAAACGACCCTTTAAAGATATCTCGAGAACGGTACAAAATTTGTAATTACTTGTTGAACAAAATGTCTTTGAATTGACACGAGCTTTTATTTGAAATCAAGAAAAGGGGCTGGCCCTTCAAATAAGGGGCTGAGGGGGCTCTAAAATCTTTTAATGATAACTTTTTACTGTGAAATATTTTGTGATACGTTATAGAAGCAATTATGTTTATGATAAGGTTTTTTACCTATACATGGCTATCATTTACTCCCATGTTATGTAATTAGGGATTTTAAGGGGCCAGAAGTCCATCACTTTGATCCTCAATATCTCGAAATAGAGGAAAGTTCTGGTAAGCAGTATTTAACAAAAGATGCTCAAAATAATGTGCTTAACAATGTACAACCATATATTGTTTGTTAGCGGATCCTAAAATGAGTTTTAGGACCGGATATCAAAACGATTTTTCCCAGATATCTCAAAAACGGTAACCAATTTCTAAACACTTATTAGCGGTACACAAAAATACCTTTTAACTAAAATGAACGAAAAGGAGCTGATCCTTCAAATAAGGGACACCAAAGGGATAGATAGTCTTTCACCCATTACTCTTAGATCCCGCCTCCTTTACCTGATACGTTTCGTTGATGAAGATCAAGAGTAAGGTCATTCCATATTCTAAAAATCGGACGGAAGACCTCCTCGTTGCTCGCAACGAGATCGTGTCTAGTTATATTTATCATTGTTGGAGTTATCTGACTACAAATTTATAAGTATATTTTTGCCGACTTATTGTTTAGAATGATGTCATAGTTAACATTTCCCGCACTTTCTTTCTGGTTGGCGCGACCATATAATAAACCTTAACAGTGCTGCGTAGTGTATGTAACATGTTTCCGCGCCATTGACCAGACCTGAGAATGTAACAGGCATAAAGGGGGAAAAATAAGTAGCAGCCTAAAATAAAGTTAAAGCACTACTTAGAAAGCTACAAGAGCTTTAGCAAAATCTTCGTCAATTTTTATCAAATACTCCAGTAGTAGCAAACGTTCGTAAGTAATTGGCTCTCTGAAGCCATTCCAGAGGTTGTACTTGCTGACATATAACAGCATCTTCTGTCCACTTTGGCTTGACTCGGTTTCGTGTTGACGCTCTCTGTGTTGTCTTTAAGGGAAAGGAATCTTCTTCAGAATCTGTGTCTGTCTCCTCAACAAAAGGATTTCTCACAGACTCTGCTTCTGTTTCATCTACAGAACGATCTTCCTCAGACTCTGTCTCCTCTACAGAAGATACTTCTGGATGATCTTCTGGGTCAAGGTTGTGATGCATTTCCTGTACATCTTCATCTTCAACGTCAACTACTGTCTCTGGACCTTGGCCATCTTCATCAGTTTTATCACTGATGAGAAAGGAACGTCCTCTACATTCTGGTCTCTTTGGTACCGGTACTTATTACAAAATACTCATATTCATCATCATCTACCTCCTTTGATGATGGTGATATGGACTGATTGTCCAGACATGAATCCTTTCGCTTTAGCTTCACCGTAGTTCTTGGTGCTGCCACTGGTACTGGAGACTGAATCTTTGTTCGAATGGGCCGAAGTAGATTTTGATGAAAAGTCTTGCATCTCCCTGTCCCATATTCCCTACCTACCTAATAAACAGGAATATCAGTGATAAGATGGATAACGACTATACATAGAGGTGATCTTCCCATCGGTCAGCAATCTTGTGCTTTCTGTCATAAGCATCCACTTTCACATTTACCCTATCTCTAGTACTTCAGTGAAACTTCCTTTGTCTTTGAGCCATAAATGGCCGTGTGCTTCGATTAACTGATCTTCGTTGCTGTATTAGCAATAGTATAAGCAGACTCCAGTCGCTCCTTCAGGTTTTGGACATAACTGGACATACTATAAGTCCTCTTACCATTGTCCAACCTGAATAATAAATCAACTGGCAAATTTGGTTCCCACCAAACATCTGATAAAAAGGCGAGAATCCAGTTGTTTCAAGTTTGTTGGCATTAATAACATGGATCAAAGGTCCATTGTATGCTTTCCAGTTGGACTTCTGTTGAGGCGCAAGTGTACCCAACACGGAAATTAGAATTCTATTGAAACTCTCGGTTATACCGTTGCCCATTGTATGGTATGGTGTGGTTCTTGACTTGGTAATACCTGTCATTTGACACAATTCCTGATTAGGTTTACTAGAAAACAAATGTTCCTTAGTCAGAATGGATTTTTCGTGAATGTCCATAAGGGATGATAAAGTGATTCAATAATGCATCTGCTGTGGGCTTGGCAGTTTGGATTTTAGTTGGAACAGCTACCGCAAAGGACTAAGTGCGGTTTTATGCAATTTTTGCCCCCCAAAATCAAAGTTTTAGAAAGAGCTTTAAAATAAGGTGAAAGATAGTTAAAATCATATTGGAAATAAAGGTGTAAAAGGTTATCACCACAGTGACGTCATAATGTAGAAATGACGTCATGAATATTGCATTATTTTGATAAATTGATGTTTTGTAGCAAAATATGGGTGTTTTCCGATGGTGTTTCGACTGGGAAACATCGAGCGCAGGCTTGCTCAAGTACCATTTTTTAGTATAATATGTATAACTCTCTGAAGAAAAACATATGTTAAAATCGCACTTGAGCAGACCTGCGCTCTATACTTCCGAATGCAAAATATAGTGCAAAAATGAGAATATTTTCATTTGTTTGCAAATTTGCGGGAATTAGGTCATTTAAGTGACGTCATAGATAAACAGCGAGTGAGCAATGATGACTAAAATCAAGATTAAAGTTATAAGCATCCTCTTTACAATGATTTGTGAAGATTTCATTTTCATACGATACTATTTAAAAATTGGTTGAAATCGGGGGCAGATATTTGACCATACCGCACATAGTCCTTTGGTAAAATGATCTGTAATTACTAATATGTCCTGAACTCTACCCTTGGTGGTTCCAATGTCAGAAAGTCCATACACACAAGCTCAAGAGGCTGGGTAGAAGCTATTTGACCAATGAAGCACGTTGATTGTTTGGTTTCTCAAACTTTAAGCACCTGTCACACTGATCAATCCAGTTAGCAATGTCTTTTCGCATTCTTGGCCAATAGAATCTGTGCATCACAAATGCTGTAGTATTCTCCCTACCAGGATGTCCTATTCTATTATGGAGAAATTCCAATATTGCGGAAACAACTTCTGATGGTACAACAAATTGCTCACGTTCTCTTCCTTCAATATTGGTGACTCTAACTAACAGATCGTCTAAAAATCTCGGCTTGTTGAGGTACCTATAAAGAATCATATAGTCTGTAGTTTTAGTATCCCTTTTTGGTCAGCTACCATTGCTAACTACTCTTTCCAAGTAGATATAATGGCATGGCGCTGCTGCACATCATGCAGATCAATGCGCTGGAATGCATCAGCATCTGTAGCCTCGAATGCTGGTGTCACTGGTAATGACTCAATCAATGGATGGCCTTGCTTTCAGTTACAACTAGCCTTAAAAGTATCACTATCACTAATATCTGGTACTCTAGACAAACCCTCAACATCCGATTTGGACTAACCTGGTTTTAGGTGATTGTGAAATTGTATGCAGATAAAGCTTAACTCCAGCGACGACCAGTGGCGTCTAATTAGCTGATGCAAAAACATATGCTAAGGGGTTATTGTCCGTAGATACTGAAACAGTTTGTCCCATAAGATAATCTGAAAACATTTCAGTAATGGCCCATTTCAGAGCAATGAACTCTAACTTATGAGTCGGGTAGTTCCGTTCGGACTTTGTCAATCCTCGGCTTGCGTAGGTTTTGACCCTGTTATGCCTGTTCTGCTTCTTTTAAAGAACAGCACCTAAACCTGTACCACATGCATCTGTATGAAGCTCCGACGGCTTCGAGAAGTCAGGGTACCCAAGAATAGGCGGAGATGTGAGCTTGTCCATCAAGACATTATATGCTCTCTTCTGATCTTGACCCCAGTTCCAACTGGCATGCTGTTTGGTATTTGGTTTCGGCTTTTCCTCCCAGTAGCCATGCGATCAATAATAAGACGGGCATTTTTAGAAAATGTCTCGATGAAAGAACTATATATGGTATTAGTCAAATTTGGCCCCCAAAATTCGCTATTTTTAAAATGATTCAGGTATATTAATTTGTTGTGTTATTTTATAAAAGAGTTGACATGAAGTATGTTTTTCACCTATTTATTTGATTTATATGCACTCACTGGCAGTATATGACGTCAGAAGTGAAGCTTTTTTTTTATAATTCAATCAAAATCAATCAAAAATTGACATTTTTCTTATCTTTTTTCGAATGGGAAATATGGAGCGACTCTTTGAACAAGAACGAACTTTTTGTTAAGAATTACAGTAAAATGACGATGTTCATTTTTGGGGGCCATTTTAGGCTCAAACCATATATATTCCTTTCTTTAATAGCCTAGAAAACTTAGGAATGACCTAACCTCCTCTTTGTTCCCAGGTGTTGGCCATTTCCTCACTTTATCAACTTTGTAAGGGTCAGCTTGAACTCCTTCTTCTGACAAAATGTGACTAATGTATTTAACTTTATTCATAAGAAAAGAGCATTTCGTTGTGAAACGTTTCAACCAATATTGTCTAATTCGGTCGAAAATCTGTCTCAGTCTACCAAAATGCTCCTGAAAAGTTCTTGAAAATATAATCAGGTCGTCTAAAATTATATAACACATCTTGGCTCATAAGTTTATGAAGCATTGGCCAGACCAAATCTCATCTTAGTAAACTTAAAATAAAAGTGTCCCCACCGTTAATGCAGTTCTTTCCTTTTGCGACTCTTCTATCTCTAACTGGTGATACCCTGATTTCATATCAAGAACAATAAAATATCTGTTACCAGAGAGAGAGTCTAAGATATCTATACGGGGAAGGGCGTAATTATCCTTAAATGTCCTGGCATGAGTTTTACTAAGCTTCTTAAGTTCAATATTTCATCGTAACCGTACGTTACGATGGACATCTATTTTACCAAAATCTTAACTTTAAGTTACGTCAAAAATATCGTAACTTATGACAGCCTATGGGCTACTCTTAGTTAAGAACTTTTTGTAATTTTCTAAATAAATGAATAACTTATTGTTTATCGAAGTTTTGAGAGAAAAAGACAATGCTTTTCGTCGTGAACGCTTTTTCAGAGACAGAAGTCAATTGCTTGATATGTTGACCGACAGCGAGCTAATTGGCGATATAGGTTTCCAAGGCGAGTAATTCTGCAGCTGACAGACGATGTCAAAGACTACATACAACCACAAACTTTGAGATCGCATGCAATTCCAGCTCACATCCAGGTAATTTTTGGATATGACTTAACAGAGGAAATTCTAAATGATGCTGATAAAGCATCCCATCAATTAAATTCTTACAAAATATTAATATCATAATACATCAAACACACATGATATTGATTTTAAAAAATACACTTACTATGTTAATTATGTTCAAAGAATGATTCGGAATACTATGCAGGCAAATATCACATTTCTATTTGTTCACTACTTCGAAAGAGGGATGAAGAGTAAACTAAAGGGGCACAACTGTATTATCACTTCACTGAGTTGTTCCCCTTTCACAAGTCAAATTAGATTGTGTGTGATAAAGCATACAAATTTCAGATAAAATTTTAAAATTACCTAAAAAATATATAACACATTCTTTCCTTACCATTTTAATGCTTTTGTTTTAACCGTAAATGACATTTTAAACTACCCGCGCATCAGTACAACATTCTTAGTAACAGGTGACCCAGATTAGAACGAAGCGAGGGGTGGCGGCCATATTTAAATTTGATGTTTGGACGCTGGTTTGCGACTTCACAGTTTACTTCCAACTTTAAAGGTACAGTTGTTAAAAGTTGAATTAGACATAAACTCAGAACAGAGGAAGTGTGGAGATTGCAGGGGCTGGTCTTTTGGGGCCGTGTATAAAGCACATGACGCAAGTTCATGTCCGGAGATAGACTTGGCAATGGGAGCGGTGTGTGCAATGACCGAGCATGCTGAAAATGGATTGTTTGTATTTTGCAGTTTTACAGCAAGTACACTAAGATTGTCGCTCATTTATTTTCTCTGAGCCGTCGAGATATTAACTGCTAACAGAGGATTCATATTTATGTTTAATGTCCCGACATCATTCTTTAGTCTGTTAACAGTCTATAGTAATGGGGGGGGGGGGAGGGCTAGCTCAATCAGATGGAAATCTGTTTGCACGACAAAAAGAGGCAACAAAATATTATAACCACACCAAAATACCACCATAAACCTAGATAGCTTAAAAGTAAAGCGCTCTGAAAATAGAAATGTTGGTGCAATTTCCATTCTGGGTTAAAATTTGGTGATTTGGTAAGTAAGGCCTTTAATTTTACTGAAGTATAAAGTTAATTGATATTTTTTTTAAATTATCCTTTAGATACTTGTCTTGAAGTTGGTCCAGTTAAACTTGTGAAACATTTTTAAATTATTTCTTTTTTTTTTATTAAAAAAAATATTTACATTTTATTCAAAATTTATATTATGCAAATGAAAATTAAAGAGATAAACTTAGCCACATTCTATTTATTCACTCTGGTACTCACATGCATGCAAGTGTACATGTAAGGTTTACATGTAAAAAAGGTAGTTCCGGATAATGTTGTCAGTGGGGAGTGTCTCCATACCAAGGTATGTTATACAATATAATACATGTCCCTCCATCTGTATCAGCCAGTCAAACGAGTCGTTACAACCAAAATTAAATTATATCCTAAAGTATGTCACAAGATATTTTTGCTGCATATTTTGTTAAGTTATTCGATACTTATAAACAGACGATGTTCATTGAATAGTATGAAAAATTCCCAAGATTTCCCCTTTGAAACGCCCCATCTAGCTTGTCAGGTTTCAATACACGGCTAAAAATAGGAATATTACGGGGAATTAGCATTGCATCAGCCAAAGTTGAGCCCGGATGATAACGTCGGAAAATTGTGTGAAGTAATAGTGACTTCCGAATGGAGAAAAGATGTCAAAATTCCCATTATGAATCTCAGTAGGAAATCTGTTTTCGTTTGTGTGTATTTTAACGAGGAAAAATGATAATGTGTGAATGAAGTTATATTGGAAATTTTCCTTTTCATAGATTTCAATTGCACTTCTTTCACAGGAATGTGTATTTTTATTAAAAATCGTCCAAATGTGCAGCATAAATATCTTGGGACAGACTTTGATATTACTTATTAGGTTTGGTACTGATTGTTTACAGAAATTTGTTATGTACACATATTTTTGTTCCGCCTCGCCTTCTATGGACTTAACCGACCCCACAAATTTCTGTAAACAGTCAGTAACAAACCTAATAAGTGTTTTTTTGTCGAGGACCTAAAATTTTGATATGTAAACAAACAAAAGATAATATATAACATATGAATTCATAGCTTAATTCTCTATTTATTTGTGATCGGCTTCGGCCGATCACTATTGTGTCCATATGAGGCATCCGGCAAATGCTTCCACGTGCGCACACATTCCGCTTGCATAAGTAGTTCTTATTAAAACTTAAAGCTTTGGTTTAGTATTTATATAACATTTTACTCAGTTTTATTTCAATTCATTTACCTTAAGAGATGCAAACATACATTAAATACAGTTCGATCTGTTAATTAAAGATTGCACATTTTGTCTCACGCGTAAGAATTTCGATCGAAAGCTTCATTCAGTAATACAGTTGACCTCGATGAACTGACCTGAATCATAAGAAGATGCTCCATGAACTGACCTCGATCTATTGATGTTGCATAATAGTAGCTAGGAAGACGGCTTGATTTATAAACAAGGTTACGTTATAATGCGACCTCAATAGCAAGTTATGATGGCTTTCAATGTTTTTCAATCGCATTAAATTATTTTAATACAACTCTTTCTTTGTATACGTGTTACGTGAAGTGCCCTACTCAGTATTCTGAAGAAGAAGATACATTAACATTTAATAATTACGTTTAAAATTTAAAACTAGACAAGGAGTTTACGAACGGCTTTCCCCAAATTTATTTCAAAATTAAATTTGTTGACGGTTTGTAATGATGAAATTATGGTGTACAGATTCAAAATATTCTATATTTTGTAAAAAATACAGTACTTTTTTTTAATTATTTTACATCAAACTGATCATGTTGATTGCTTCTAGCTATCTATATATTTTTATTGCCGATCATTCCTTTAAAAGGAATACTTGTCACAGCACTGTTTACGTATTGTAGTTGTAATTCATAACTCCATGACTAGAGGGAAATCCAAAACACGACCAAAAAGTACTTGTTTAACTTCCTTGTCAGTCGTCTGTGCCAATCGCAACTTTTCGGGCCTTTCCAGCAGGCTCGTAAAAGCACCTCGAATGTATTAACATTACCGGATGTTAGAATTTTATACAAAATGGAGGCGCTTCCTATTAAAATAAGTATCGGCTAGACAGCCTTGTAAGTCGCTTCTGTGTTATATTTTAGGGTATATCATTTACTTTAATGAAGTCTAGCTTACATCTAAACAGATCTTAAAATGTGTTGTGTCTATATCAAGTTTTATAAAAAGGGGGGTTGTCATGGAAGCCTAGGTAATACATTCGAGGTGTTTTTCCGAGCCTGCCGGAAAGGCCCGAGAAGTTGCGATTGTCGTCTGTGCAAACCTGAATGCCATTGTAGGATCGTTTTATTACGTCACGGGTAAAGGGGGTCACTTATTTTGGGGCTTAAAAGTTAAAGATATGGTTGAACGTTTGTGTATAAAATCAGCTCAAATAACGTTACGTCCGCCATCATGGCCATGTTGCCGTATAAATTTTGACGCTCGCCGTGTAAAGAAATTTATAAGGCAATCACGTGGCGCGATTCATCCAATGACGTCGAGACATTCTAGTTCGAGGCAAAACAATAAAGGTTTTACAGTTAAATTCTGATTTATTTTCTCCTTTTATGACATTTTTTACAAAAACTATTTAGCACATTAGCCAAAAATAAAAAAGCCATTCCGAGACTATATGATTTTACAGATCTACATTTTAAAGAAGGGATGAATAAAATTTCTTTATATGACTTGATTTCATTTTTGGTGGCTGGCTTACAGATTTGCACATGAAAAAGCGTTTATTTTGGTTTTGTACACTTTGAGATGAATTTTTTTGTTTTATGTTTTAGAAATACTTTTAATTTAGGGCATAGTCATTTTTTGGCAAAATATTTCATACAGGGTACCCTCATTGTACGAATAACTCCTCCTACAGTTTTCAAAATAGGAAGTTGTTCTTTTGCAGACCAATAGTTCTTATATTAGAGGTGTGCATATTGCTAGGATTTTGATTTCAAAAGAATACCAGCTTTTGAACTTAGTAATTTTTTGGCAAAATATTGCATACAGGGTACCCTCATTGTACGTATAACTTATCATACAGTTTTCAAGATAGGAAGTTGTTCTTTTGCAGATCAATTGTACTAATATTAGCGGTGTGCATATTGCTAGGATTTTGATTTTAAAAAAATACCAGCTTTTAAACTTAGTAATTTTTTGGCAAAATATTGCATATAGGGTACCCTCATTGTACGGATAACTCCTCCTACAGTTTTCAAGATAGGAAGTTGTTCTTTTGCAGATCAGTTGAATTTATATTAGAGGTGTGCATATTGCAAGGATTTTGATTTCTGATTATTTATGAAAAATACCAATATATTGCATATAGGGTACTCCATTTCACTGGATACGGGTTGACATGGATTATGGATACAGTTCACATAAAAGAAAACCCGGTTTGCTGTCACATTTACAGCTTCTCACTTGTTAATGAATGCGATGATATTAAAGGTGATATAGATATACTGTGTTGTAAATATATGTTAATGAAATTGTACATGTAGATAGAAACATTGGGTACCAATCAGTGCCGGTGACAGGGAGGAACCCCGTTGCAATTCTGAATTAAACTACAAGGTCCTCAGAGAAATGCCTCGGGGCACCCACCCTCTTCTATTTGTTTTAAAATTCATTGGTTTGCACGATAAGATGACTTCATATGCTCTCTCTGATCACATTTATGTATTCACGCGTGATATAATGGTGGCGACATTGCAGAAAAATACATAACCCGCGTTAATTTACTTGTTTATATTTGCACCTTTCTTTTTACAAATTAATAAATTGGTCGTAAAAAGTAAGTAAAATTAAGTAAATTATTATTAATGTACATCGGTATGATAGAAAAAAGAATCTGCCAAATCGTCTTCTATATACATGTATATTGTAAACTGAGTCTGACATCATCATGATTATGTCGTGCAGTCTGTGAGTTTTCGATCAATCGATAAAACGGACATTTATGGTTTTCAGTCCAGTCAGTATCTACAGAGCTATGAATTTCAAACAATTTCCGTAAGAAATGGAGGAAATCATGCTTGATTGATGTAAATGTAACCATATGCACAGGATATTTTACACTCTTGCAAATGTAAGCTTACAGCTTAACTTGTGTAAATATCATATTGTGTATCTTGTCCTCTGCATTCGTTTTTGCGTTCTCCCGATTGAACCGGTAAAGTTTAAGCGTAAAAGTCACTCTTACATACATGCCCTAATTTGTCCAATTCACTCAAACATATGCCGATACTTTTATGTATGCAATTGATGGCTTCCATTTCTTGTCCAGGCACGTAGCATCGTTTTTGAAAGTGGGGGGGGGGGGGCAGACTCATCCAAAAATTCTTGACAAGCCAAAAAAAAAAGAAAAAAAAAAAGAGAGAATTTAAAGTTTCCAAAAATCTTCAAAATGCTAATCCGGGGGGGGGGGGGGGGGGGGGGTTATATATATCGCGTAGTATATAACTTCAATTTCAATCCCCCTTTCCTTATTTTCATATCAATTTTTACATACTCCAAAAAAGTGGGGGGCCAACTCCATGATAATTCAATTTTTTATATGTGAATCTTTAAAAATTTGTTGCTGCGAGAAAAAGTGGGGGGGGGGGGGGGGGGGCAGGCCCTTCCTGCCCCCCCCCCCCCCCCCCCCCCCCCCCCCCCCCCCCCCCTGATGCTACGTGCCTGTTGTCTACCATTTAACCTGACACAAGAGGATAGTGCTTCGCATACTATTTTTTTTTCTTTTCATTTTAAATTGGTAGAGATACATGTATATCAAGACAAAAAAAAAAAAAAACCATAGTGTGCCAGTTGACATACATGTACGAGTTGATTATCTGATCTTGTGTGCTGTTCAAATCGATGTACAAAACAAAACAAGATGTAATGAAGTATTCCTCCAAATTTTGTACAGAACAAACGAGTATTCTTTTTAGAAATCAACAAACACCAGATTTTCACTTTCGAAAATCACGGCCCAGCCCGGGTTTCGCTACCCATTTTAGTCATACTCTAAGATTAAAGTTAGCGATTTCGTAAGCATTTATGTTATACAAATTAATTTAGGAATTTAGATTACAGCTGTAAAGTATTGCCTTTATATTAGCATTTTAAGTTTAAAAAAAAAATAATATGTCCAAGAGATCTGGACCCGCCAGTGTTGTATGCGATATGTGTTCTGTATGAGATAGTCTGTCTACAAATTGACATTACCCCCAATTTAACAAACTGAAAGTTAATTTCACGAATGGTATCCATGTAGTCTTCGCTCAACAACAACGAATTTTCCTGTACTTTTGGTGAAATTGTCAGCTATTGTATCGAATCTCTAAGATCACTTCGAACCGGAACTTGGAATTACAGGTAGAAATATTCATGTTATTCATTGTAATGATTAATTATACATTACGTATAACGTGATGCGAGTACCCATTGTCTGCAGAAATATACACAGGATTTCTCATAGCATACTTGCCAACCTCCAACATGTGAAAATCTGGTCATGACCAGATTTGGAAAGTAAAAAATCTGGTCATAGCGCGTAACGACATTTACGACATATTTATCATGCATTTCATAGATATATACAGTAGAAATATGTGTTAAAACTTATGTGTAATACTTTATTGCAAAGAAGCATTTTAACTAACAGTTGCTGATTTTGAATTTTGTAAAGTAATCTGACACAGAAAATGGTAGGTTGTGTTCAGCTGAAAAAAAAATGCAAAAAGAGTTTCTGCTACATTAACCTTGCTTTTGAACTCTGTAAATGATGGCATGAAAGTTGTAAGTGACTTGGAAGACTTTTCAGTTTTGTGTATTAAAAAGCATTCTATACATGGCTTAGCGTTTTGAATGTTTAGTCAGATCATTTTGGGCACAAAATCCAATATTCAAATGTGCGTTACATAGAACGCAAAAGCCTCGTTTTGTACTCGATTACTTTGTTTTACATATGGGAAATTCATTCATTTTCCCAGATATGTTGATAGGTACAAAAATATTGTTTCTTTTTGTTGGTTTTGATTCCGCTGGCCCCGATGAAGACCTTTTCTTATTGGAAGCCATCACACTTAATGATTTAAACCTTCGCTTAGTCAAAACAACTCACGATAATAATTACACTTAACGTGTCTGTTATAGCGTTACGTAAATCCAAGCTCAGCTTGGGTTCATAACTGGAAGTCAAACGCGCAACGTAATTTACAAACCAAATCCGGAAATCGGGAGATTTTCGGGTTGTTTGACAAAAATCGGGTGAAAAGCATGACCCGCCGGGTCATAAAAAATAATCGGGTGAAGGGTCGAAAAATCGGGTGTGACCCGACGAAATCGGGTCAGTTGGCAAGTATGTTTGGGAGCTATGACGTACTCTCTTGTAATCTGTCATGGAAAACTTTGATGCAGATCCCTGCACTGTTCATTTATTTAACTTGAGTAATTAATTTTGTTTTACTTTCATCAGTAACGGACTTATTTCTAATATTAAACCCTGTCCATGACCTTAGACTAACAGCTTATAGCACCGATCAATAACTCTTGAGTGTTCTAAATATAAACAAACTTTTCGGCAACATTATCTCCTCAATATGTCACATGATTTTCTGCAAGACTGTCATCTGGTCCAAAATTTTTATATGTAAACCCTGAAGGGATGTGTTTTGCTACCTTAGTTGTGCTTGGCTTAAACACGTTGGGTTGACATGTTGAAACTTTAGAGGATATGCACTCAAAATCTGCATATATGACAAAACTAACTTTCTGTTTCTTGGAAACATCAGAATAGCTCAGCCACTTATTTTCCTCTTAAGGCATTTCTGTCTTTTGATCTTCTAGAAGTCAACTAATTAAAGGTTTTTAATCCCACAGTAATGTGATATCATTGGAAGATCTACATGACGCTCGAAACACTGCTTTAATCGTCAAATGAATGGGATACTCTGATCCTTTTTCATGGCCAAAATCATTGACAGATATGCCATTCTAGGTTCCGAACTTTACAAGGTCCGTCATCTGCATTGGGAATTCTATTCCAGTTAAATCCGATTCATCAACAAATGGAAAGTAATTTGAAACCCTTTGAATATGATGTACAGCTGGATGTAGCGCCGATAAGATGGCCCATTGAAAGCATTTTTGATCCGTATTTTGTACATTCACAATTGCTTTTTTTTTACTCTGAGTCTGATTGGAAGTGGAATGACACTTGATTCTCTTAAAGGTTTCTAATTGGCAATATTTAAGGTATATCAATTGCTTCCCTGTCTAAAAATACTCTAGAAATGTTGTCATAATCTTTTTTTTCCGTCTTATCTGCTTTGCTCGAAATCTTTGACTTTTAAGGCAGTGTGACAACGTCCATGAAATAAGGCTCCACCATTTCCGTCTGATCTTTCTTTCCTTTTATGAATTGGACTTGCATTGTTAAATACCATTTAACATTCTGTTCTTTTAAAGGAATATTTTTGTCGGCCCTCAAAATTGTCATAGTTTTGTCAGAGTTGGAATGTAAGAATTAAAGGGGATCAAATTTTGTCTTACACTATTATGAGCAGGAAAATTGTAAACTTTGAAATTTCTGGTAAATGCTTCATCTTCTGTAATGCAATCGCTAGTCTTATTGGTGGTAGGACCACCTCTGCTTTGATTGTTTTCTTTAGGCTCTGTTAACATTTCAATGTCGTTCCCGTCTAATAGAGAGTTGTGATTTTCAGTCCCAGCTATTGCAACATGTGTCATTGGATATTGTCTTATCATGTTGCGTTTGAAGTTATCTTTCCTTTTAAATTGCATGCCACAGGAAGTGCATCTGAAATCATAACTTTTAGGAGCTGATCTTAAGTGTTGATACATATTTGATGAATAGGGAAATGATGCCCCGCAACAATTACAGATGACAGACTTTGTTCCGAAAATAATCAAATTAAAAATGATTATTATCAATAATTTTTGAAATTTGTGATAAAGTAAAAAAAATTAATTAGGAAACAAAAGTTGTCTTATTAAGAAACTGCAGTTTCAAAACCAATGCACGGCCATCGACATCCCTCTCACCAAGCACACATGAACTTGGGTCAGACAGATCTTCTCGATAATGATGAAGACATGTTACATTAAGGTGCTCATGTCTGTTGTGAGCTAGAACCACCCTATATCGGTACACTGTCCGTTGTGAGCTAAAAACACCGCCCTATATCGGTACACAGTGCTCATTTACAGCACAGTCTAAGACTTCAAAGTTTAACATTCTCTCTCTCTCTCTCTCTCTCTCTCTCTCTCTCTATATATATATATATTTATCACATCATGTTTTAATTACTCGTATGCATATTTGATTGTAATACTTAGAATACTGAGCAAATGTTATCAGTTTGATACAGGAATTTCTCTTTAAGGCCGTTTCTACAAAATATGAATTAAACAATTTAAAAGATTTCCAATTGTTAAAATGGAACTTAAGCAAGCGCATGTTATTTATCTAAATGAATTTACCCCCCCCCCCCCCCCCCCCCCCCCCGAAAAAAAAAAAGAAAAGAAAAAGAGAAGTAGATGCTGTCAATAGACAGTAATACCTGCACCAATGTTTGCCCCTAAATAACACTGTTTTGTACCAGTTTAATTAAAAATGAAGGCCTTATAATTTTTTTAATTTCTGTAACTGAAGGATGAGATCCCATCCCATATGATAATACACATGACCAGCACTTTATGTGCAATTTGGGGTTGAACTGTTTGCATGTGAATTTTAACTTAATTAATAATCATAACATTTTATGTCATAGAAAGTATAATGGTCTATATTATTACAAACAAAATTGAATTATACATCCTCCCGGCGGCGGTTGCTGGCTTTAGATTTGTTTTTGTTTGGTACATGTACATCATCATGTACACGGATTTAGAGAAGGGGTGGGAGTGAGGGGTCAGCTAAAGGGATTCATATTGGGCTCTAATTGGATTATCATTATGATGTTGACCAATATAGGTAAGCATAATACATGTATAGTAACACAATATTATGAGACAACTGGTATGTACATACGTATTACTTTCACTTTCTAAATAATACGGGACCCCCCTTTGCCAGCATACTGTATCATCATCTTTTAATATTTTGATAAGCTTATCATTGTTTAACTTACCTATCCTGTTTCTGTCATTTTAATTGCAAAAGTTATTTTTTCATTTGTCAGACTTACACTATTGAGTTGACCCCATATTGACCCTGTAACAATTTTGTATTAAATATGTGTATTATATGTAAGTAAGTGAAGAGACTTATCAATTTTATATGAGTTATGATAGGAAGGAAGGGGTCATCTTGGAGACACCCTGACATTCTAGAACTAGAAATAATAAAGTATTTTATCTTATTCCTATGTAGTGTTTGATTCATGTGGGTAATTCCTAGCCTAATGATGCCACTGCTTTGTTTAGGAGACTTTACAATTGCCCCAAATAAGCGAATACACATGCATATAACAGTTTTGTTTATAAATCTTAAAATTTAAATTAAATAATTTCCATAATGGTAATGTGCATTAGGAGAGCAAGAAGCAATCAAGGACTGATTTAAAATTTGCTTCTGTACACATTTAAGAATGTAAGAGGACTGAATCTTTAGAACCAGGTTTGATTGGTGGGGGGGGGGGGGGGTTGGATGTGAAGTATAAACATTTATAATTTGAATCATGTATTGTTATTAATTTAAGTTGTCAATGAATATTGGTTATTGATCCTAAGGTAGAAATATGACTTCTGATCATATTTCAATAGATTATTTGTCAATTATGCTAGGTGTATTATTTTTTAAGAATAACATTTTTTACTGGTTTATAAAACTTTTTAGACCCCAAATTATATTTTGATTTTAATACATCATTCGACAATTAAGAAAAGTGTAAATGTAAGGTTATTTTAATTTTAAGCTTAAATAAATGCAAGATTTTTTAATTTCATTCTTTTTATAGTTTGAGGAGGAATTTTCCAGGGGGAAGGGGGAGGGGGCAGATTATATTTGAGTTTTAGTCTGAACTTGTTTCTCAGAGATAGCTGAACAGAATTGTACAAAACTCTAGGATACAATAGGCCTGCATATCTAGCAGGGATGGGGTAATTGAAAAAAGTATTTGTAATTGAGTGTAATTAATTACATTTTTCAAAGTAATTGAAAGTAATTTGTAATTGAGTCTGTCTTCAATTACAAGTAATTGAATGTATTTAAATACATTCCAAAAATATTGTTTATTTTCAATTACTTTTCCAAGTTTAAAGTATAAAAAAGGTGTCTTATAATGATAAATAGATTTTAAACATGCTTGGTATGGACTTTTGTTTATACAATTATTAAATGTCCCATAATGTTTCATATGTTTATACAGCATAACACACTGTCCAAGCCAATAGGTAAAGATCTAATTTTGTGGAGATGTGAACTCCTCTAATACCCAAGAGCCCCATCAATCATTCATTGCTTTCACCTGTGTTTCGCTTGACAGTGTCTTAATCAAAAGAGGTCACATTCAAGGGAGTCTACAGTCAAGGGGTAGTTCACAGTCAAGGGGTAGTTCACAGTCAATGTGTAGTCTACAGTCAATGGGCTTGTCTACAGTTAGGGGGTAGTCTACAGTCAAGGGGGGAGTCTACGGTCAAGGAGTTAGTCAACAGTCAGGGGACTAGTCTACAGTCAGAGGCTAAATCTTGAATGGTGGTGGGGGATCTCTGTTACAGACTCGACTGCGTCATAATCATTGAACTTCGAAATTATGTAATTAATAGTTACTAATCGATTTAATTAACACCTGTTTCAATTTTAATTGATATCTCATAATTAATCAATTTGTTAATTAAACTCATTAGATGATGTCATAGGTATCCTCAAACTCTGGGAGGGTTCAAGGAGGATACTGCTTAGTAATTCTATGGAAGGAAACTCGTCCAGAACCCCCTACTTGTGTCATCACACGGATACGAAGAGTGTTTTTATAGACCTACCTTTTTTATTATGAGTTCCGAGATGTTTGACGTATTTTCTTTGTTCGCAATTGTAAGTGTCTAAAAGATAGCTTTATTTAATCATTTTAATTTGTAGCTCAAAAACAACGAATATTTAGCGGAAATCTTGTTGTTTTCATACGATCGGCAATAATGGGTACTCCGACTACTCGGCAAGAATGGGCACTCAAACGTCAAACATGCAAAAAATATTGAATAAAATATGAAAATGCTATTTATTTCAAACACGAATTTTATTAGTTATGATAGTTCGCAATACAAAACAATGGTCTGTAAATTGTTTTGGTTGATTTGTATGAGAATGTTTTTCGAGAATGGATTAAATTGTTGTTAATGTACTAATCTACATTTTATGGTCATGATAGTCTATGCATGAATTTTTCTGTGTATGTGCTATCTTAAGCTTGATACTATACTTTATGAACCGAAAATAGACTTATTTAGGAAGGAATCACCTTAGTTTAAGATAAGAATTTTCCTGAAATTTTGAAATGTTATTTAATAAAAGTTGACTGTTCTGTCGATTTGATAAATTGAAAGTAATTTATATACTACAACAACGTGTTGTTGCGTGAAGCAATATGATGTCAAATAATTTATTTTCGGTAAGGTACAATATATATTTATACTGATCTTCCATTTCATTATTCATATGATGTACGCAGACACTTTACTTATATAAGATTATTTTATTGAATATAAAAACAGATTTCAATCTTCAAATGAACTTTAAAATCTTGTGATGCCTTGAACTTTACCAAAACTAACGGTTTTTACACCTCGAATCGTCTATTTATATTCAAATAAGTTTTAAAATAGGTGTCAGTTCATTTTTTGACTAAAATAATTTACATTATACGCGCAGGGATCTGAAATTTATTGGCAGTAAAATAAAATGATGCTTTAAGATAAACGGCGAATTTTTGCTGAAAACATTATTCTATTTAGGAAGACCTAACTGATTTTCAAATAGTTCTCTCTCTCTCTTCATTATTATTAAGGTCTTCCGTTTTTGGCGTCCAAGAAACAATTTAGTAAGACTAAAATGTTGCAAATTTGTATATTTTTTACGATATCAAAACTTTCTAAATATCTAAAAAAAAAAAAAGAAAAATATTGAAAATATGTTATTATAAACAGTTTTAAAACAAAGTTTTAAAACTAATTGGCACTTCAAAATGACAAAAACATTAACTTGTTTTCTAGTTATTAAATGTCTTTTTTTTTGGTTGAAACTATCGAATAGGTCGACCCTGCACCTGGAGGTCCAGAACTGAGACATATGTCGACATTTTGTTTTTGAAAATCGGACGGAAGACGTGTTCATTGCGCCAAAGGAGATGACATTTAGTTTAGCTCTTCCGTATCCAACCTTGCTATTATTGCTTTTTTTCTTTTCTCCTATCAAAGATATAACTTTTCAAATTTTCAGTGATGGTAGATACTCTTCAGCGGCATTGCCCCTCGTACGTCCGCTGTCACTTCCTGTTGTCACCAAACATTGATATTTCAACATTTTTAGAAGTAAATTTTTCTTTTATTGTTCGATAGAGACGCTTTGATGAATACATATAATGTGGTTAGATCTAAATTCGACTTGAAGCGAAAGTTTCCGTAACGTAATGGTTAGAGTGGTGGGATTGTGCACAGATGAACCGGGTTTAATGTCCGAGTGCCGAATGTTTTTTCTTTCTTAATTGTGTTTCGATTTAAGATTTTATCTTTATAATGTTGAATTTTACTAATTTTCGTTTCAGTTTTATGAGAAATTACAATAAAAACGCCTTCTTTCCAGTATAAGTATATGTCTATCAAAATCTTTACAGAGGGTTAATTGGAATTTTTAGAACTGTTAAGAAATGACAGAAAAGTAAAACTGTTCCGATAGCCTTTTTTTAAGGTGCATTCAAAAGTAAGACCCGTTGTTGCTCGTAACGAGAAGGCGTCTAGTTATTTTTATTATTTCTCTACAATTTTAAGCAAACAATTTCTAAGAAAAGGTATTCAATTTTTGAAAAGTTTTTGTTATTTTTTCACCGAGTTAGTTTGTTAGAACTTTATAAGTTTTAAAAGTTTTGATCTTCGTCTTTCTGGTATTGATTTATCGAGGAATTTCATAATTTTATGACCTCCTTTATTTAGCAAACTTCTGAAAAACTATTCATGATACCAATGTGAAATTTTTCAGGATTGATAGGCGATATGTTGAAGTTAAACAGTATTATTTTTATACGCCAAATACAAATCGTTGGAGCCCGTACAATAGAGCGCAAATATTGAGAACCAAAATTTCGATAAAATTTTCACACTTTTTTCACTACTTTTTTCTCTAGTCTTTAAAGCATATAGAACAAAAAAAATCACGCGGCCTTCTTTAATGATAAAAAGATTTAGGAATCAGCCGAATTAGAGACCTACAATGGCCAAAGGTTTTTCTAAATATCTTAAAAACTATTTGGATTTTGTCGAACATTATTAAAGCAAACAAGTTCTTTTACCATATACAACAGTTTGACCCCTTCAAATGCCGGTATGTTACGAAATATGGGATCCCGAGGGACCGTATTCTTGAAATTGAAATTCAATATGATATTACGTAAATATTAAACAAAAAATATTTTGTAAATCAAAATAGAGGATATGTCGTTAAAAATTCAATTCTATTCAACATAGTTTCTATGAAACTGTCATAGATATACATATTAGGGGCTCAGTAGTTGGCCCCTCAAACTGATTGCCTCAAGTGTTGAAGACAAAACAATAGACAAAATTTGATTTAGCATGTAGAAGATGAAAGTTTGCAAATACTGATGTCTTCTCAACGATATAAAGATAAAGGGACCATCCCAGTAAATTAGGTTTATCCAGGCGCCAAAAGTAATCTATAAATATCTCAAAACAATTAAGATGTTGTTTATCCTGACGTTTTTGAAGTGATTGCCGCTTTAAAATTACAAAATTATTTATTGTGTTCTAGATATTAAACATTTTAAATTACAAAGGGCATGCCATGCACATGAAGATAATTAAGTAATTGGTGATTTTTCAACAATTTAAAATTAAAAATTTGACACTTCAAGAGACCATCTAGCTTTTTAGCCCAACTCAGCTGAAACTTTAAAGAGCTTTTCTGATGACCTTTTGTCCGTCGTCGGTCTCTCTGTAAACTTTCAATATTTTGATATTTTCTCTAAAATTCAATTAAAGAGCTATAGCGCCTTTTCCCATTATTTCGCCTACACCTGTGTTTGGACGGAAAGTACCTGTTACTAAAAATAGCTTCAGGTACCTAGCTGTTGCAATATGATTTTAGAAACCCGGATACACTGTACTGATTTTATAATGGTGTCTGTAACCACTGATTTGTCATAAATTCGGGAAACTCTGTGTATAACAGTAGTTGATATTCTGAACCGTAAAAAGTGCAAAGCAAAGTGCAATGGATCTAAGTGTAAATAGAGAACATGTTCAGTGTTAATTAAGAAAACTGTTTATGTTGGGTGTACTGATAGTCTGATACTCAGACTGAATTAAACAAGATAAAAAAAACCCAGAAGATTAGATACGTGTAACCTAATTTCTCTATTCTGTTCTTGTTTCAATTTAAGTGAAAAAAAAATACTACTTAATGGATTCGATCCAGCGACCACAAAATCAAAACGTCCTACGTGTTACCACTTGTACACTCATCTAACATTTTCAATTGTTGCATTTTCAATATATATATGGCTATCAACATTATTGTATTAGAAAAAAAACACTGATTGAAATATCTGTCTAATTTTTAGTACGAAGACCACGTTAAACCAAAACTAATTCAATGTAAACATGTCCTACAATACCTGTAGAATATAATATTAATCGGATGTCTTTGGTTTAGAGTGGTTTGAATAGTCAAATATCCATTTTTATTATCGTATATTAACTACTTATCTATATCCCTAACAAAACCTGAATATTTTATTGATGTCGTGTAAGATAATTAAGATTCTTAGAGCATGGTGATTGTGTGATTTGCGTTTCTTTGAATATATTTAAACTAAATATTGTATAATATTGAAAATGTCTGATGTTTGCAAAAGGCTATATTTGACGCCAAATCGTATATTAAGTGCGCTATACCTCTTTGGCAGAAAACGTCTTCATGGAAAAAATGGTTATATATTGCAGTAATTCAAGTACATCGCTAAATACCATGCATATATCGTATATGAATAGTCATATATAGGATAAGCTTTTTTCAAATCCATGCCAACTTGTTAAAAAACGAACTTCCGCCAACTATCGAACATGCCAAATATAATACGTTTACAGTGATTTTCATCCCCGAGGGTTAAGTAAATGTTGAGAAAGCTTTTGCTTAAAACCCTGGTCCCCATTTTGTTAACATTTTATTTACTTGCCCCCATAAAATAGGATTAGGAATGTCCTGTTGAAAAATAATAAGGTTTTGTATTTTTCATTCTACTTACAAGTCAATAGCTTGCGAATAATGACTTCTTCTTTTTTTAAACAAAAACATGCTTCCCATTTTAAAAACTTCACAAAGACCAGATCATCTTTTGAACAAGTGAAAAGCTGTCAATGTGTCAGCAAACTGAGTTTTCTTTTAAGTTAACTGTATCCATAATCCATGTCAACCTTGAATTGATAAACACTACATACCGTATGCAGTAAAATGTAGTACCCTATAGGAAATATTTTGTCAAAAATAATTTAGTTCAAAAGCTGGTATTTTTTCCATAAATTATCATAAATCAAAATTCTAGCAATATGCACACCTCTGATATATGTTTAATTGATCTGCAAAAGAACACCTTCCTATCTTGAAAACTGTAGGATAAGTTATTCTATATGCAATATTTTGCCAAAAAATGACTAAAGTTCAAAAGCTGGGTTTTTTTTCACTATTTATCAGAAATCAAAATCCAAGCAACATGCATACCTCTGAATTATATATGTTTAATTGATCTGCAAAAGAACAACTTCCTATCTTGCAAACTGTAAGAGAAGTTATCCATACAATGAGGGTACCTTTTTGGCAGTCGCCCGCCCGCCATTTTCACCATTTTAATAAACGGATTTTTCCGTTGGAAAACCCGGTTAAAATTGAATAGGGGCGAATATTGCAGATGAATTGTGTTTGCAAGGGGTGGTAGTGGGTAGTCCGAGGCTTATTTTTTTTTCTTGGGGGGGGGGGGGGGGGGGGGTATTTTTTACTATATGATGGAAATTTGTAGGAGGGGAAGTGGAGCAAACCTCCTCTCTAAATCTAAATATTAATGGCATGAAAAACAGATCTAACGCCGGTGGCGTCCGCCCTCCCCCTACCTCAACCATTTGGTTTTTTATTGGTAATAATTGCATAGACATATCTTCTATGACATGGAATGTACAAATAATTATTTAATTTTAAATTCTTTACACAGCAAACAGTTCATCCCCTAATACAGTCATTTCATGCATATCTTTTACAATTTAATGCTATGCTATGGTATGCGATTTTAATGATATGCTATGAGATTTGTATGCTATGCTATGAGAAATTGAAATGAAGGGCTTAATGATATGGTATGCTATGCTATGCTATGGTATGCTATGAGATTTGAACAAAAACGCCTCCATACACAGAGGAGTTCCACACATTTCGAAGTGAAATAATAAGAAGCCAAAGTTTACCACAAATCTATCATGTAAACATTTTTTTTTTCAAATAAAAACATTTAAAACCGAGTTAAAATAATGTTGTATGCTATGCTATGGTATGCTATGACGAATGCGATTCTATGAGATTGTATGCTATGGTATGAGATTCCAATCCTATGCTATGAGATTCCAATGCTATGTTATGAGATTTCAATGCTATGCTATGCTATGGTGTATGTTGTAAAAGATATGCTTGAACTGACTGTAGTACAAAGGGAGTGTTATTTAGGTACAAACACTTCTACCGTCTTATGACAGTATTTAGTTTTCATTATCATAGAAGAAACGTTAATAAAATTACTTAAACCTGTAGGCTATAATCTTAGATAATCCATATTGACATTAAGTTGGATATCAATTTTATATTTGTTACTTTTAACCAACTGATCCAGTAGGCAGGTATATTTTGTGTCATTTATCTATATAGGAATAAAATATGCATGTTATAAACATACTGTAATTTAATGATCGTATGAATTATGACTTCTCTTTATAGAGAAAGAACATTCATTTTTGCCAACGATTTAAAATTTTTATAACATTTCATGTTTGACTTTTGCATAAATAGTGCAATTTTGTATTTTAGAATCCAATATTGAGTAAAGTGTTAATGTACATTCTTTCATTATGTAGGTTATACAATAGAATGGCGAAGACATCATCATCTGCTCAACATTATCTAGAGTGTGACAATTGTGAAGAAAATCCTGCACAATACTTCTGTAAGATGTGTGCAGGTCACCTATGTGAAACGTGTAAAAGCGACCATGGAAAGAGAAAAATAACTCGAAATCATGAAATTGTTTCCATGACATCAAACAACGAAAACCTAGTAGATCTTATGTATTGTTCCACTCATACAAATAAGAAACTGGAATGTTACTGCAACCTTTGTAAAGAACCAGTATGCACAGATTGCATTATTCGATCTCATAATGGACATTCTGTGAAATCTTTGTCTACCATTTACAATGAATTAACAGATCACTATAAGAACAGAAAAAAAGAAATAGAAAATGTACTTCTTCCAAAGCATAGAGAGGTGCTTGCTAAAGAAATAGAAAAACGATCAGCATTTACAATGAAAGCCGACGAAATTCAGAAGAAAATTGATGCACATACACAAGATGTATCTAAGATGGTAAAACATATTGGCGAACAGACTGTTGAAAGTTTACGAAACGCAGAAAAAGACGGGCTGCGGGAAATGGATAAATTCACAGACAGCATAAAAGAGAAAATTAACCAACTTCAGCTCATGAGTATACAAATATCAGAAGAACTTGAAGCCAAACCTGATATTTCTTTTTTTATGTTTACCAAATGTAATGAGCTGGACAACTTTCAATCCTTACCTACACCTGTTGATTACACATTGACCGATTTTCAGCCTCAGCACATAGATAAAGAAATGAGCCTTGGAAAACCACCAGTTCTGCAAAGTTCCCAACAAAAGGTAAAATGTTGTGTTTAATTAAAAAAAAACCCTATATAACATTTATTAGGAAAAACGTTATGTGGGCACATAAGACTGGTCTGTTTGTCTGTACATATGTGTGTTTGCTATTATTGGAAAGCATATATTTCTCACCTTTGTCCTTTTATTCCTAACAAAGTTTTTTTTTTATAAATGGGGTTCAGTTTCGTTAATGCAAATTTAAGGTTGAAGCTTAATGTGGCAGCATGCTGAATAGTAAAATCTTTGTAGAAGTAATTTGTTTTTTATTTTTGTCTTTCCAATTTCTGGTCAATATATTTGGGAGTTCATCAGAGTACTATTACTTATTAGGATTGTTACTGACTGACTACAGAAATATATCAATGTTCAGTCTAATAGACGACTTGGGGAAGCCGAGTGGTCTATGAGACTGATCATTCTGATATAACAAGATGTTTTTGTCGAAAATATAAGGATCATTTTTGACATTACGATCCACACAGAGAGAAAAACAATAACTGATCTGTTAAAGGTGATAGCTTAAAAAAAACATGAAAAAATTTCAATTCGATGTCATGGGGTTGTATCTATCACATACTTGACATATTCATTTTTCGTTAATGTATTTATCTTTGGATAAAACATTTTTCAATGATATAATATAGTTTTCTTATTATAATAATAGTAATTATAATTTTATATATAAAATAATTATATATGAAGCCTTGGTACAGCAAAAAAAAATATTTAAATAAATAAAACATAAAGCAGAATACAACTGTCCAAATGAAATAAATTGTTTACTGTTAGCGCTTTCAGCCATCTCGGCTATTCGGACAGCTATACAAGATCAAAAACGTTGTTTGTAACGTTGTCAATGACGTCGTAGTTTTAAAATTCATTATGGCGTCACAATATAAATCAAGGCAGCGATGGCGTGAACATTATTAACGAATTTAGGCATAAAATGTAAGCAATGCAGATACATATAATAAAGTACACTTACACACACACACACACACACATACTTGTTAACACCAGCAAACCACTACACCTGACTTTTGACCAGAATCTCACTACACTGCTTTGCACTATGATTTAAGAGATATTGAATTCAGAATATGTTTGGATTGAGCATCCTTATTGTTGGTGTCTACTGCGATTTTGGCTATTTTAAATAATAAGATGTTGGAAATTCACATGATTCTCACTACATTTTTACACTTTATAAAAACATGCGTGAAAGTCAGTGAAGTCAAAGTGGCATCCATCTCACTACATTATTGGTAACACACATGCAACCCACAGCATATGATTGAATACAATTACTATACTTTTTCACATTTATTTCCTGAATATTTGAAGTTACAATGTATTTCATCCGTTTAAACTTTATTCTGGCATGCTGGCATTAAAGAGGATCTGAAAGTTTTGCATCGCGCAAGAAAGGGTGTTCTTCAAAAACGATAGTACAAAGGTCTGCCTTAACTTGTTGTTTAAATTCATACCAGTGATATCTTTTAATTAAATCGCTTTTTTAAATTATCATTGATTTATCCCTAAATACAATACGTCAGCCTCAGAATTATCACCAGGGAAACTAATGTATTTCTGTATATCCGGCGACAATAAAAGACTAACATATTTTAGACAGTAAAAAACACTTTATTTGAACTTAAGGAGGTTGGCACCTGAAATAATAGTAATGTCAGTCATCCAAAAACCACAAAGTTATAAAGATGCGAGACAAAAATGTTCATTTGTTTTATTTGTGGGCCATGTCACAAGACATTTTCTAGAAATATAGGGCCCCAATCAGAAATGATAATTTTCCTGAAATTTTTGCTAAAATTTGACATGGAAATTGATATTTTGAAGAAATTAAACACATATTTACAGTGTGAACTATCATTTAATTATGATTTTAATACAGTATGAAGTTGAACCTATGTAGTGACTATAAAAGTAAAATCTAAGTCAAATTTTGAAATGTTTTGTTTTACTGGGGGCTTCAAAGGCCCATACATAGTAAACACAAGAACATATGTTACAAAATTTTGGAGTAATCAAATTATAACGCAAATAGAAAAATATAGTAATGTTATCTTTCCAAAACTTTGGATACAAATAGACATACATTTAATAATGTCTCATTTAAAAGTAAAATAGGTAAGGAATCACATCTCAAAAATTTGAGATATAGCATGAAATAAGATAATTTTAGGCCAAAATTGGAGTTGATTTTTTCTTGACTTCTATGAAATATACGCTAAATATGCCATCATATAGACGACTTTTTCCCGCAATTACGTCATAGTTGCTGAGCGCAGACATAATTGGTCACGTGACGCACCCGCCATTACAACCGTGAAACCGTGAAGATGTATCAAGGCGGAGGTGGTGAATCGTGCGGTTTTTCGCTACACTAACAACAGAAAAAAGTTATAGATATGGAAGCAATCTATTTTTCAAGAGCACGAAAGTATTTTTCACAAAGATTGCCCTTGTGTTGTCTCAGTCAGCCTACATAAAATACCTAAAGAGGAGAACGAGAGACTGAAATGGCAGCGGGCATTACATCGGAATGATCTGCCGAAGAATGTATTCGTGTGTTCCACCCATTTTATTGACGGACGACCAACAGCAAGAAATCCAACACCCACTTTGAATTTAGGTTAGTGTAAAATGCCCCTGCATCACTGTAGAACGGGTGTATGTAGGACAATTCGGGTTGACAGTACGGTCTGCCATCCCAAATATTATTTTATGAATGAAAACATCAACTGAAATGTTACAGTGAATGTACATGAGACTTTTAAGGTGCAATTTAAATAGGTTTACACTTAAAATGTGTGAAATAGGTTTTAATAATCTGAAGTATGTATATTCTTAGCTTGACATATATTCAAACAGTTGTCAAACTGTTTGTTGTATGGTTATGAATAAGACATTACTCATTACTATTTTCACCTTCTATGCTTTTGTATAAATATTACAGTGATATTTCAAACAATATTTAGTAGCTTTACCAATAAGCAATACTAATTAAAGTCATCATATGACAATTTAATCTATATTAGTACATGTATATAAAAACATATGAATGTATTTATTTTGAGTCTATAGTAGTAGTATTTTTAAAAATGCATTGTAGGTTATGAAGCTCTCATCAAAGTTGGGCGTCGACTTTTAAAGAGAAAGTCTGTCACTGAAGAGAAATTACAAAGGGGACATACGGGTATGTTTATGTATTATTGATTTAATCAAATGAAAGGGGCATTACTGAAGTACTAAAAGCTGGGCTCATTTGATGTGTCTTAATGCATATGGTGCAGAAAAAACTGACAAAATTTATTTCTCTTTCTCTTTTTCTCTCTCATGCTTCTAATGTCAGCAAACCGTCGGAGAGCAGCATAATTTTGTAAGCTGCTATAATTAACAAAAAATGTCAGTATGTAGAAAAAAAATCAACAGTGTATTCAATTTTGAAATAAGCTTTGTAAAATCAATCCCCCATTTCTTCAGTGTGCAGCCGAATATTAATGCATCTGAAAGTAGTTCATGGAAATTCATATGCAATGTATGTGTCCAAAATGCATAGTCTTGTTCTTAAAACACATAAGATAAGAAAAAAGCCAATGATACATTCCTTGCTAAATATATTAGAAAGAAAAAAAAATGGACAAAACACAGGTCTCCGTAACTATTTGGTATAGCAGAAGCATTTACTTTGAGGCTGTTAAGGTTTTTATTGTGCTATTTATAGTAACATCGGTGATTTGCCTGCCTGCAGTGAGGGCTCTGCTTTCAGCAAAGCTTGGCTAAAAAATCACATGATACTTGGGATTTCCAGTAGTATTTTTAAGTGTTAAAGGAGAAGACTTCAGTCACAAAGAACAAATATATTATTGTTCTTTGTAGAATTTCTTTGCTCATGTTTGACAATTATGTTTTGGTTTACTTTTGTAATAGGTTTGAACCCACACTAAAACAACAAAAGCTGGTTTCTGAAGATGAAGTTTAATCTGTCAACACTAACCAGTTCACCATTAAACCAAAGACAACATCATTTTCCACTCAAACGGACATGACCCTAAAGCAGATCAACAGGCACCCAGTGGATAGATCCCACACTGCATGAGCATGAATATGCAAGGCCCTGTGTATCAGGATCTAGAGATCTAGAGATACAGGAACACAGACGAGACCCAGTGAGACTGAAGACAGGGAAGTAAACTGCAGGACTCTTCATATTCGCTTAACCTCTGCTGACATAACGTCCGACTCCTTATCCTTGCTGTACACAGGACTGCCTTTGAAAACTTTTAGATCTGTTTTGAGTGTTATGCAAAATATGGATGACCCACTTAAATTTACCATGCCTGTTTCAGATCAAGTTTTTTTGGTTCTTATGAAATTAAGGCTAAATCTACTGTTTGGGGATATTGCCAACAGATTTGGGATATCAGAGTCTCATGCATGCACCATTTTCAATCAAAGACTCTCTTTTATGACTTTAAAACTGAAAAACTTAATAGTTTGGCTTCCCCGTGAAACAGTCCGAGCAACTATGCCGAAGTCTTTTCGTGAAAACTATCCAAAGACTTCAGTCATCATTGATTGTGCCGAGACTTTCATTCAACGAGCTAAAAACTTGAAAACAAGAGGTGAAACCTACAGTCATTACAAGTCCCACAATACAGGAAAGTATTTGGTTGGTATTGCACCACATGGACAAATTATGTTTATCTCAAAGGGTTTTGGAGGACGTTCTAGTGATAAAGCAATTGTAGAAGAATCTGGCATTTTAAACTATTTTCTTCCTGGAGATGAAATTATGGCCGATCGATGCTTTACATTTGGTGAAAGTGAAACTTAACATTCCAGCTTTTACCAAAGGTAAAGACCAACTTTCAGAAGAGGATGTAACAGAAACGCGAAGAATTGCCACCGTACGGATTCACGTGGAAAGGGCTATACGACGTTTAAAGGTGTTCCGCATACTAAGTCAGGTAGTTCCAGTTACCTCTGCAAAGAAACTCAGTTACTACTTGATTGTTTGTGCTGCATTGGTAAATCTGCGATCTGATCTTATTAAAGATGATGATGATGAGTGACAGATGATATTTGAAAGTTTCAGTGATGTTACAGTAAATGATGCATGATAATATTTGAAGGTTTCACTGATGTAAATGACACAAAGTTGAAACATGAATAATAGATTTGTATTAGGTTTTATATACCAGTCTAATTAAGGTCCAGTTCATGATTCCTTGAGTATATCTGCTCATAGTATGACAAATGCTAAATAATGTATTTTAGGCAAAGCCAATGCCATATCTTGAATTAAGACTATTGTTATAAGTCTTTATTAATATGATGTGAATTAAATTCTTCATCAAAAATATTTTTTAAACTTTTAATTGGGTTTAATTGAAGATAAGAGGATGTTGTGTGATAATGAACTTATTTTGAATACCCTTTAAGTTCAGGAATAAATGATTAACACAGACTGAAAAATAGTTGACTGTATAATTTCAGCATTAAGTCTGACATCAAAAACTTCATTCAACTACATGTACATGTGTATATACATGTATGCATCAGTTAGAAAATTTAACATATTTTTTACTAATTTTAAATCTGCCACATTCAAAGTCATCAACTACTCTTGGTAAAAGTTTGTTGAAGTAAAAACAACATAGTCTTGAAATAGCTGATAGATGAAAAACTGTTGGTCATATTGTACATCAATGACCTTGTATTCATTAGTTGTCCATATAACAAGTTTGCACAGCTGCATCTGTGTTACATACAAAGTTAACTGCATTTGAAGGTAACAGCCCCTTGAACTGTTATGCTTAACATATAATGTACTATTTTGCAAGGATTTCACAACATCATATTTACCAATTGTAAATAAGCTTTCAAGTGTTTGATTATTCTTAAGTATTGGACATTTAATTTCCAAAAGACATTTTGAACCATCAGCATTGGTTACTATTCCATCTGGGGAAACACTTAGCCAGGGCTCTTCAAAGGAAACCATGGTCCCTGTATCTTCTATGTGCCATCCAGATGAACGCAATTGTAGTTTTGCAAGAATTTCACCTTCTTGTCCATGTCTAGTAAATTTGTTTCCTGTGAAGGAAGGGTACATATGTTCTCTTCAGAAGTTATCACTATTTGTAGTGTCACGAACGGGAACCTTGTGAGCACTACTGCCAGTTATTCTTATTTTTCTACTGTTGTGCCACAATTCAGATTCACTTTGTGAAATTGTTGCCATCGATAACGATTGAATTTGGGCATCATTAACTTTTATGTACCTGTTATAAAACGCACAACACTTTTCACAAGATAGTTCACCTGTATGCTCAGTATGAGGCTCGGATGAAGGTTCGAAAAGAGATTTGTTTATATGTGCATGCATAGATTTACTTAAAAGTGAATTTTCTAAAAGAAATTATTCTTTAAGTTCTGAGTTTTCCACAAAATATTTAAAAGATTGATGTAATACAAACATTGAGAAGATAGATTTTGTATTTTGTGTTTTTTCAGCATTGTTGTTAACCTCACTGCCATATTTAGGTTTTTTAAAGTCCATCTCTTCAAGAAGACCTGGTTCAAGGTTTCTTGTCGCACCCTTATTCCACTGCATCTGCTCATCTGTACAAGATTTTCCCGTAAAACATAACCTTACAGCATGCTCAATTTTCCACAAAAGTGCGCCTACATGACTGCATGTTTTACTGTTCCCAGCCATACATGAAACATCCCCGTTTAGAATTGTGCCGATCATATCACAGAATAACCATGCATTGTGAAACTCTGAATTTATTTTTTGTGACGGGCGCACTTCAGATTTCAGAATAACTGTATTATGAATAACAAAATGAAGCATTTGCCCGACAGAACCGCTTTTAAAATAATTGTAACTGTCTAATGATTTGTAATTTTTCATTTTTTCGCCGTCACATGCTCTACTTAAAATCAAATAATTGTAGATATTGTCATATTCTACTTGTGGCAACTCACGAATGTCATCCTTCCATTCACCGGTTTTGACGTCTTTTGGGGAAGAAATCATTCGATCAGTATCTTTTTTGCATTGAATCTTATCCGTGATTTACATAAACGAAAAATATAATACAGTTTCATATAACAAAACTTTGCTAGCAAGAATTGTATGTTACCGTGGAATGGTTGCTACCGCGTTTGTTTATCCAGCGTCACGGTTACAATGGCGGCCGTTTTCTGCGACACCTATCGGGATGAAATTTTACTAAGGGAAATAACTGAAAAAAGTCGTCTATATCGATAGAAATATCAAAATATTTAAATATTTTTTTGAAAACATCATGAATAAATACACAAACTATCTAGAAGTTTGGTGTGCGCTGAAAATTAGGAAGCTAACCTAAACGTACTCTAAAACTTCTGAGTTGTGAAAATTGTTCATTTCCTTCCTGAAAACCTAGTAAAATATATATATACTACTAGAATCAATATGCGATGCAGAATTTTCAGACTAGAGGTGACCCAAAATCGCTACCCAAAACCTATGGAAGAACCTCTTTAAGGTTGTTACACGGCTTGACGATGTAACCGTGTAATTCACAACCATTTTGTCGCATGGTCTTTGTTTCTAGATTGATTCATTAAAATCAGGGTTTGATTGGTAATGACTGTTATTAGATAAACAGTCAATAGGGCTCTGAAATAAATATAATCTGGTCAAACCTTATAAAGCGGTTAACAAAGTGGCATGGAAAGGTTTTGTTTTATGCTGATTCTTACTTCATACAACATTATTTAGACATGTTGAAACAACGGAACTGGGGGCGAAGGGGTTGGGGGAGTGGGTTAGCACCCTCTACCACTTTTTTGCTTGCAAAGTTGAAGATAACCCTCCTTTTTTTGCTTGTCAAGATTTTTGACATATTTATCCCCCCCCCCACACACACACTTTCAATTTGCTTCCAACGCCACTGATTGGTGACGATGGTTTAATAATAAAAAAAGTTAACTACTAGTAATCAATTCATTATAAATACTAGTGTGTTTACTTACATAATAAGTTAATCTTGATAATTTGTTAAGAACATATATGAAAACATTCCCGATGTATTGAATGAATTTTCTGTTGTAATTAAGATCACATGCACAACATTGTTTTCCTGTTTTCTAATATGATGTTTCGAAGTACAATGAAATTGAAAAAAATAAACAGTGAGCTAATGCTGAACGACTGCTGAGCGCACATTCTAAAACATAATATGATATAAGACAACACTGAACACTTTGTGAACAATAAACGCACAATGAACGCACGGTGAGCAAACGCCCAAGTAATGCGAAAGTAAAACGTTTCAAAGACCGGAGCATTCTAGTAGTCAAAAGATCAAAAGATTGCAAATTTTGAATAGGAGCTATACTTAGCTGTACTTTCTTATTGATGTATGTATATATCTTAACACATGGAGAGAGAGAGAGAGAGAGAGAGAGAGAGAGAGAGAGAGAGAGAGAGAGAGAGAGAGAGAGAAGAGGGGGTATATATCATTATTTTACCTACAATAAGTCACTACATTGTTGATACACAGAGCAATTTACTACACCACACCATTGTCATACATGGAGCAAAAAGTTTTCACGAAGTTATTACATGTATTGTACATGTATCTACATATTCTGTTTCATCCATGGAGATGCACTGATCAACGGTGCAAGTCATTACGTCATAAACACACGCAAACAACAGAAGTTACTACAAATCACTACATTGTTGATACACACAGCATTGTCTCTACATTGTTAATACATATAGTGAAAATATAATTCACAAAGTCAAAAACATGTACACGTGTAATATACAAGTTTATTAGTAATATCTGCATATTGTGTAACATTGCTCTAAGGTGCAAGTCATTACGTCATTACCACACGCACACACCCTGAAGACGCCACTACAATTCACTACATTGCAAAGTCGCTCCACTGCAACGTTGTTATACATGTAACAAAATATTACAATTTTCACAAACTTTATAACATTAAAACACCAATAAAATCTATCCTTTGGCTTACACTAACATAGCTTAGCATTAGTCACAACTCGTCGTAGGTGCTCCAACGGGTTGTCTACGGGGCGAATTTTAAGGATAATCTTGCGAGACACGCTAGTGCATCTTACGATTTTGGAAGGACGTACGCTTCCCGTAAGCACGCACGGTGGCTGTTGGACATGCACAACAATCACATCGGTTTCCTTACGATATCTGAAAAAACCGTACGCTGCACTTGCGCTTCACTCAAGTAACTCGTAAGAGACTTGCACGAATGACGTAAGGAGATCGCACAAACGTAACGTCCTATTTTAAAGAAAGTCATCTTTTTATCTGTTATATCTTCTTTGCGCTCTCACTGTACATACAAGGAGGTTATGAATTTGCATAAAAATTGTAAGTAATGTGATAGTAAATGTATCCGAAATAAGATCACAATATGTCTTTAACTCAACAGATAAGTAAGAAATATAATTAACAAAATAAAGCCCCGCCCCGGCCGAGATAGAGTTCCAATATAGTGAATTTTACTGTGCTGTATATGTATTTATTCTTATATCAGCAATTCAAGTGTATTTTCAAGAAGATTATATAGGAAATTGCATATTCTAGTATTTTGCAAAAATACCTGGTAAGGTACCCTAATTTTTTGCATGAAAGCTTGTCAAAATAGTAGTAAACCATCAACAAATTCCTGGAAAAAGTTATATAAAATTGAGGAACGTGTTGTCTGACCTTAACTGCCCAAAGTTGTACCTTCTGAATAGGAAAAGCAATCATAAATTTTACAAGGAAAATTATCAGTTGATAATTAAACCGTTGAAATTGGATTTTTTTGCGAACTTTCTAGATTTCAGAAAAGTTTTCAATATTTATTCGAATAAATTATTTTTTCAAAACATTCTCTGTTTGTGATTTGTGTTGTCAAGTTTGTTTCATCACCAAAGCAGCAATAACAGAATATAACAAAACGACAGTCTTATTTTTCTTTACGAGTTCTTTTGACGTTTTAATATTTACTTGCTTACAGTATATATATTTCAGTACATTTTACCAAGACTCGTATTCCATACTTCTAAAACGAGGTTCTTTGTTTAAAGCAGCCATGACATTATATGATAAACGGGTCGATCTGACAATGATGAATTTGTTTGTTGTGCGACAGTTTGCGTACAAAGGGAATCTTTGAAACATGCAAAATACATTGGTGCCGATTTTTGGAAGTAAATTGAGGCTAAATATTTCAATGCGTTGACAGTTTTTACACATAACGTTGGTGTTAGCTTGTTGTGATTTTCGTTTTGTTTTCATTATTTATGCTTTGTAACCTGGAGAGTATCGTCTGTATTGTGATTTTTATGTATCAAATCAAACAGAGACTTTGGTAAATCAAACAGGTTACTGTTTACCTGCGCAAATTAAGCAAAATCTGATGCATTAAAAAGTACTAAAATACAATTTATTCTATCGGTAATCGGTATGATCTTTTGCGTAATGGTATATTAATGCAATATGTTTTGTTGAGATGCTCAGCATTTGTTCGAGTTTATCCAGTTTAAATAGAGTTTAATATCGCTGACGGAAAGATACATGTATAGGTATATACATGTGTATGATTCATTTTGAAAAATAATTTGTGTTCTTTATTTGTTATAGTGCATGTTTCTTGTGCTTAAATGTTAACAATTTCTATTTACTAACCATATTTGAGTGTTAAAAATCTTAAGCTGAATGTTATAAACTCATGTGAACAAAATATGACTCAAACCTAGTAGAATTGTGAGCTCTGTATCTTGTGTATAATTCTAACGCTGAAATTTTGCTTGATCATTAGAAATTCTGAATGAAATAGAGTATGTTCAATACTTGTACAAAAAAATAAAGAATAATAAGCTGAATATAACCACTCTCTGGGGCCCCCTCTTAATACAATGAATAATGTAAAATCTACATCAATTTTGATCGTTTTTTCAGTCACGAGTAAAAAAAACCAACATCGTTAAAACAGTTTCCATAGTTCTGACGCATTTCTGTTGCGGGGATAAAGGAATTATCGCTATTTTTAAGAAAATATTACGTAACAGTGGAAAATTCTGGTTGTAACGCGCTTTCTGATTGGCTAAAAATTATTTTATATCGTATAAAGAATGTTGCCTACGTCATAGGAAGACTAACGTCAAATACGTATCAATACGCCTGACGTTACGTTTGAATTTTATACAATTTTACATCATTGTTAAGGTCAAATAACCGTTTTTTCTACAATTAAGAGTAAAAAATTAAATTATAAGTAATGAATTCAATATTTATTAGCTTCGCGGTTCATAAAGCGTAAACTGCCCCAAATAAATATTGAATTCATTCCTTAAATAGTGACGAAAAAATTGAGATATTTCATCAACTTGTGAGCAACTTTGATCCCAACATCAAATTTACTTTAGAAAGTAGTGACACCAAATTACCTTTCTGGGCGTTCTGATTATAAAGGAGAATTCAAAACTTTTTACTGATATATTCTACAAAACAACTGACACACATCAATATTTCATTTTGATTCGTGTTACCCTCATCATACAAAAACTGCTATTCCATATAATTTAGCTCGACGTATGTGTACCATTGTGAGCGATGAAAACACCCAAGACATACGCCTCAGGGAACTCAAACATTACCTCACTAACAAAGGTTACCCCAAAGGTCTCATTGACGACGGAATTCGTAAAGCCAGGAAATATGATAGATCGGAATTATTAGCCATTAAACATCCGGAAAAAAAAATTGATATTATTCCATTTGTACATAACTTTAATCAAAGAAATATGAACATTACGCCAATAATTCATCAGTTGAATAATATCCTCATCAACGACCAATCCACGAAAGAAATTTACAAAGATGTGAACTTCAGCAGACATTAGCCTAAATATGTTAAACGAATATTAAGCACTTCCCATTTTGATAACAAACACACAGTTACTAAGTGTAAAAACCCATGATGCGGAACCTGTGATTATATTACAGAGCGATCTAAGTATGACCTCAGCGGAGAAGAATTCATCGTAAAGACGGACATGTCGCGTGACACTAAGAATGTTTTATATGTAGTTACATGTCCAGGCTGCAAAGAGTACTATATTGGTGAAATG